>CM053581.1:421830984-421855098 GCA_028627135.1 Pseudochirops cupreus
CCGCAGCCACTGCCTCTGCCGCCGCTTCCAGTCAGCACCGCACAGCGACTAGCTTGGTTCCGGCGTTCTCTTGCTCCACCCCTTCCTGCTACATCAGCAAGCTCAAGGGGCGTGGAAGATCTTCAAATCCCAGTATCGTTACAGGGAATGACTTTAATATTTAATTAATATTAACCACATGTCCATTTAGAATGTATTATAGAAGGTGGCATAACATGTTGATTCAAGCCTAATTTCTGTAGGTCTGCTTTCCAATTTTCCTGGCAGCTTTTCCTCAAACAGGAGTTCTTTCCTAAGTAATTTATGTTTTCCAACTTTTTAAACACCAAACTATTGCCTTCTTATTTCAGATTCTTTCTTGTCTAGTCTGTTCTATCTTTAAAAAAAAACAAACAACAATTCTAATTACCTCTGCTTTATAATGTAGTTTGAGATCTACAAGTGCTATTCCTCTTTCATTCATATATTTTTTCATTATTTACCATGATAGCCAACATTTCATTTTTTCCAAATGAATTTTGTTATGATTTTCAGAGTTCTTTAAAGTGTCTCTTTGATGATTTGATCAGCATTAACATTATAAATTACCTTTGCTAATATTGCCTTTTTAAAATTTTTTATTAAATTTGCATGGCCCAGCTATATAAATAAGTGAATATTTCTCTAGATATATAAGTTGCTCTTAATATTTTTAGAGAGCATTTTGTAGTTGAATCTATATGAGTATTTTACCTTCTTTGGTAGATTGATCTCCAAATGTTTTGTGAGTTTTGTATTTATTTGAAATGGGATTTCACATTTCTATTATTGCCCCTTCATTATTATCATATCAAAATCATAATATCGAATTATCATATCAAAATATGATGTCATGTTCATTTTTGAAAAGGTATTTTGTAGCCTGCAACTTTACTTAGTCTAAAATAGTATCTTTGCTGATTCTTCAGAATTTTCTAAGAAACTAATATAATAAAAAAATGGGGATTGATTTTGTCTCTTCTTTACCTACCTTTATTCTTTTAATCTCTTCCTCTTGTCATTGCTATTACTAGCACTTCCAGATCTATATCAAATAAAAGTGGGCATCTTTGGGTTTTTTGCTCCTTTATTTATTGTGAAAGTACCTAGTATATCCCAATTGCATAGTAGCATTGTGGTTTTAGATAGATTTTTTTTATGATATTATAAAATTCCCCATATGCATCTACTTTGTAAGGTTTTTTTTTTTAACATAAATGAAAGCTGCACTTTGTCAAAGATTTTCTCTCTAGCTATTGAGATAATCATGTGATTTGGGATTTTTTAAAAATATGATTATATTGATTATTTTCTTAATATTCAAACATCCCCGAATCCTGGTATAGCTCCAACTTGGTCATAATAAATGATTTCTTGGATGAATTACTAAAGTCTGACAAAAAATTTTTGTAATTGAATTGATATTCATAAATAGTATTGATCAACAGTTCTCCAATGCTTTATCTTTTCCTGGCTTAGACATCATGACTATATATGTCTCTTAAAAGGAGTCTAGGAGGGTAAATTCTTTCTCAATTTTTACGATTAATGTTTATAATATTGGTGCTAAGTGTTCTTTAAAAGTCTGATAAAATTTTTCTGTGAATCCATCTGGACCAGGAGTTTTGTTTTTTTCCTCCTTCTTCACTAGTTCCATTATAGCTAGAGATAGCTAAGTGCCTCAGTGCAGTCAGGAAGACCTAAGTTCAAATTTGGGTTCAGATTAGTGATAGCTGTGTGATGTTGAGCAGGACTCTTAATGTTTGTTTGCCTTAATATACCAGAAGATAATGGCAAACCACTCCAGTATCTTTGTCAAGAAAACATCCCCAAAAATGGGGTCATGAAGAATTGGACATACCTGAATGATTAAAGAACAACAATAATCCATCACAGCTAAGTTCAGTTCTTTTTTTCTATGATGGTATTATATAAGATGTCTATTCTTTTAGTATAGAATTTTATACTTTTTAACATATTCTTCCATTTGTGTTCTTAGTTTTTAGTTTAGTTCTTTAGTTTAGCTCTTAGTTGGTAGAATGTAACTGTACATTTTGGGTTCTGACATTTATTTCTTGTTTTGTTATAATTTCATTTTGTTAAGTTACTATTTTATTGATTTCATTTGCCCTTTTAAAAATCAGATTGGTTTATCCATTTAATTTCTTAAAACAACATTTAATTTCGTCATTTTATACTTATTGTCTTGGACTCATTTATTTCTACTCTAAATTTAAATTTCTCTATTTTTCTATTTGGTTTGGGTTTACAAGTTGATTTTCTAATTTTATGAAATGCATATTCAATTCGTTAATCCTTTTTTCAATGAATCTTGTTGTCATTAGCATGTTTTAGGGGGATAACATTTTTTCCTGACGATGATTTTGGCTGCACCCCAGAAATTTTAGCATGTTTTTTCATCATTATCATTTTCTTTCACATAATTGTTGTTTCTCTAATTTGCTCTTTAAGCAATAGAAGTATGTATAGAACAATTTTACATGTAATATACCTATTTGTGTCTAATGGTAGCCATCTCTATGGTAGGGAGGGGAAAGAGGGAAGAAAAAAAGGAAAAAAAGGAAATTTACATGATAATTTTATTGTATATTTGAAAGGAATAGCAAGATGTGAATAGTAGATTTGCAATTTCACACGTAATCATCTTTTTTATTGTACTATGTTATGGAAATGCTTGTTTTATTCCATAGATTAAAATAAAAATAACAATTCCTTTTTTCTTTCTTTTATCCAGTTTATTAATTTTTCCCCTTTTATTTTCTTTCAGTTAAGTCCTCATGTAAAATGCTTTCCCTCCTCCCTTTCAACTTGTTTGTTTTAAATTTTATTCCACACCTTTTTCTTTAAAAGTTATTTAATTCCTTTTCTGTTTATTCTAGACCTTGCTTCTTTTGATTCATGAGCATTATACTCATTTATTCCTTCTTTAGTCTCTGTATCTTTCATTGAATTAAAGCTTCTCTGATATTTATGATTCCTTCTTTTAAATGTTGTTCTAGTTAGAGAGCATTATAAAATGCAAAATGGATAATCTTGATTACATTAAATTGAAAAGTTTCTGTACAAACCAAACCAGTGTAACCAAGATTAAGAGGGAAGTGGGAAACTGGGAAAGAATTTTTACAACCAGTGTCTCTGATGAAGCCCTCATTTCTAAAACATACAGGGAATTAAGTAAAGTCTATAAGAATACAAGTCATTCCCCAATTGACAAATGGTCAAAGGATATGAACAGGCAATTTTGAGAGGTAGAAATTAAAGATATCCACTAGCATATGAAAAAATGCTCTAAATCACTATTGATTCAAGAAATGCAAATCAGAACAACTTTGAGGTACCACATCTCACCAATGAGGAAAATGACAAATGCTGGAGAGGATGTGGAAAAATTGGAACACTAATGCATTGTTGGTGGAGCTGTGAACTGATACAACCATTCTGGAGAGCAATCTGGAACTATGCCCAAAGGGCTATAAATAATTGCATACCCATTGACCCATACCACTTCTGGGGTTGTATCCCAAAGAGATCACAGTAGTGGGAAGAAGACCCATATGTACAAAAATATTTATTGCAGCTGTCTTTGTGGTGGCAAAAAACTGGAAATTAAGGGGATGTCCATCAATTGGGGAATGGCTAAACAAGTTGTGTTATATGAATGTAATGGAGTACTATTGTGCTATAAGAAATGGAGAGGAGACAGTCTTCATATTCACCTGGAAGGGATTATACAAACTGCTGCTAAGTGAGAACAGAACCAGGAAAAATTTGTACACAATCACAGACACATCGTATGTGTGATGACCAGCTTTGATAAACTGGACTCTTCTCAGCAATGTACAGTTATAAGACAACTCTACAAGTCTCAGGATGGAAGGAGATATCTACATTCAGAGAAAGATCTAGAAAGAACAGAGTTTAAATGGAGACTGAAGCAATCTACATGCTCTCATTCTTTTTCATGTTTGGTTCTCTTTCTTTTTTCCCATTGTTCACTCCATTGGTTACAACCCTTCTATACAACCAGACTAATGTTCAATGTGAAAGTATTTGCAGATCCTATACCTGATTGCATGCCGCCATTGTGGGAGAAAGGGGGGAGAGGGAGGGGAGAAAATTGGAAACTCAAGGGATTCTGGAACTGAATCTTGTAAACTAAAGTAAGTAAACAAATCAAATAATAATAATAATAAAATAATTGTTCTTCTTCTAAATGGAATTGTTGTTGTTCAGTCATATCCTAAAATTTGTGACCCCGTGGAACATAGCACACTAGGATGTTCTATCCTGCACTGTGGCTCAAAACCTGTCCAAATTCATGTTTATTGTATCCATGATACTATCTATGTCAACCTCTTCTGTCTTATTTTCCTTTTTTTACCTTCTGTCTTTCCCAACATTAGGGTTTTTTCCAATAAGTCCTGTCTCATGATTATGTGGTCAAAGTATTGAAGCTTCAGCTTCAGTATTTGACTTTCCAGCGACTATCCTGAATTAATATCTTTAAATATTAACTGATTTGACCTCCTGGCTGACAGGCACTCTCAAAAATCTTCTCAAGCACAACATCAATTATTTGCACTGCAAAGAACAAAATGAGTAGTTTGTTATTAAGCCTGGGTTATGTGAGCAACAAGAAAACTAGACATTTTCTCTGAATCACATGCCTTCTCAAACCTCTCCAAATTAGAAATTTTGTGCTAAAGAAAAAGCAACTTTGAAAAAAGAAAAAGAAAAGGCAACTTTGGCTATCTCTGTAGTCTAAAAGACCCAGAATCCAAAAGGAAGTTTTAAAAAGTCATGAACTGGTGCTTACTGACCTTGAACTCACTCATCACCTTTCTCACATTCCCCAAGCTACTGGCTATGAAGCTGCATTAGTTGACTCAAGGACATGACACAGGATTACAACAAAACTCAGTCCTAATCTCATCTTCCTTCCCTTCACTCCCTCTTTTCAGTATTGTGGAGACTCTAGCTGTAGGCTCCAAAAGTTTACTTGGGCTGGGACAGCCAATTTGGCCATAACTGTTCATAAGCAAAAGCCTACCAGACTCTGTACCCCAAAAGTACCAGTGGCACATGTACCATAAAGCTCTAAATTGCCAATTCTAAACCAGAGAGCTAGGGAAGCGAGGGAGTAGAACAGGTACTGGGGAAAATACACTGTGTGTGTATGGGGAAGGGCAGAGAGTGGTGTAGTACTCCATCAACCCTGAGGGAAAAAGCATAGCATATACCTGGGGTCAGTTCTGACTACCCACAATCAGTTGGGGCAGAGACTTAGTCTTCTCCAGTGTGGGAATAGGTTGAGATGCTTTGAGATCCAGCCCCCAAAGAAACCACAATCAGAGGAGAGGGAGTCAGAAAGTGAGTTATAAGGAAAATAAGGGGGCAGGGGTGTGACTGAAATTACCACAGATTTCAGGAAGAAGAAAAATTTTAAAACCTTGGACATTAATTAGAAAATAGTAACAACATGAGTTAATATGCCCTCCTGATATAGCAAATGAATTCACGCATCTGTGAACAAACATTGTAAAAAATAAATAAATAAAAGGACAATTGTCTGAAACTTCATGAAACAGAGGACCCTGTGAGATTTCAGGAGACCATGGAATCACAACATTCTATTCCTGAGTAGCCTAAAGGAGAAATGAGGAGTATGAAGCCATAATACCTCAATGAAGGAAATAAAAGAAGAGAATCTTATGGAACTTCCAAACATAGAAAATGAAATTCACATTCAAAGAATTCACAGCTCACCTGCAGGACAAAACAAAAATCCTAAGGCAGCAAGCTCCAAGACATATAGTGGTTAAATTTAACAATTCAATTCAGAAACAAGCTTAGCAAACAATCAGGAGAAAGAACTTCAAATGCAAAAGAAAGGGCATTAGAACAAAGTAAGACTATTTTGTACCCACCAGAAAACTTAAGAGTGAATGGAATAATGTGTTCTGAAGGGCAGTGGAACTCAAAATGCAGCCCAGGGTGACCTACCCTACAAACGTGAGCTTAACCATACAAGATAAAAGATGGGCATTTAGTTTAACATTAAGTAAAAATTATGTTGTAGAAGCCTGACAGGAAAAGAAATTAGATAAAACAATGCCTTGGCAACTCTTTGGAGTATGCATAAACATTTTGCAACTGGCTCTGATCAGCCCCCATGCACTGATTATCCTCTTCTTTGATTGTAGTTGTGGAACTGAAACTATGGGTGCTAGCTAAAGGATTTAATCAGCTTCATCTTCCTCTGTCTTGGTCTGACTTTTTCTTAGCCAACTTTTTCCTTCGAGATGATATTGAATGAGAGACAATGTTGTAGGCCATATGAAGCAAATGTGTCCCCATAATAACAGATTTTTCTAAGTTGAGTAACTTACACCCCACCTACCCACCCACATTTCTTTATTTTAGGAGAAAATACTCTGAAGGCTACAATCTTGTAAATTTAAAGAGGTCAAGAGAATGAGACATCCTGGAGTTCAAGATTCTGGGCATCTGGGAATCTTATTGTCAAGTCTTTGCAAAGCATTGTATTGAAGGTAGTCCAGCATCAAAGACATTGATTAACTTTTAGGATGCAGCTGAGAGGTAGCTGAGACAAAGACACATTCATCAGCAGTGCCATGTTGGGACATTAATTTGGTGCTAATGATGCTATGTAGAAACTTCATTAAGGAGGAGGAGGAGCCAAGACTGCAGAGTGAAAGCAGGGACTCACCAGAACCCACCAACAAATTCCTTCAGTTACCTCTAAAAAGTGAATCTGAACAAATTTTAGAGTGACAGAATCCACTAAGAAACAAAGTATGGCAGATTTCCAGCCCAGTCCAATAAAACAGAAAATCCTCAGGTAGGATTTGTTGGTCTAGGCAGAGGGAACCCAGAGCACAGCACACAGAGAACATGGGCTGTACCAGCACAGACCCAACCATAGTGGAACTGCAGCAAGCTCAGGCAAACTGATTTAGCCACTTCCGGGGGTGATTCCCAAACCTCTCACCGTGGGGCAGGAGGTCTGTTGGAGCTGGGTAAGAGACAAGCTCAGGTCCTGTGGTGGCAGCAGCAGCTACACATGGAGCTATCAGTCCACAGTACAGATATTTAAAAATCACTTTCCTGAACTTCTGGGAGCCAAGATGGTGGAGTAAACCATAGCTACTCTCATCTTCCCCTTGTTAACTTTGAAAAACCTAGAGAATATTGCCTCAGTATAAAATTCTGAAATAGTGGAACCAGTGGAAAGGTAGAGAGATCTATAGGAAGGGTATAACTCTGACTGTGCTGAGGCTGAAGGGCACTAGTGTAGGACAGGAAGTGTCCCAGGAGGAAATCTTGAACCCCAGTGGGGTGGATCCAGCAAGCGCTAACACCAGAAACCCAGGTGTACCTTCACACAACCAGGAGAATCAGCAGACACCTGTTTCCCCTGGCCACCAGCAGCAGAATGTGCCCAGGGTGGGGAAGCAGAAAACTGAAATGGCCAGCCCAGCCCTCCCCCACAGCTCATACTGTGAGCTTCAGTGTAACATTGGGGAAATGCTGAAAGTCCTGGCCTTGGCCTCAGTCTAGGCATTGACCAGCCAGCTCTATCTCAGCACCGGGTGAGGTGCAGCATCATATAGCCTCTCACTGACAAAACCAGAGGTCATAGCACACAAAGCCAGTAACCAGTCCCCTAACGCCCAACATGGGAAGCTTGGGTCAGAGCTCTCTGTGCCCCAGAAGCAGAGATTAACTATAAAGTCAGGAAATAGGCAGTAACAGTGGGCAAAAAACAAATTGGAAAAACAAAGACTTTAGAATCCAATTATAGTGAAAGGGAAGAGCAAGGTTCACATTCAGAAGAGATCAGCATGACACTACACCCACATACGAAGCCTTAAAATGGGATATGAATTAGTATCAAGCTGAAAAAGCATTCTTGGAAGAGCTCAATATGGATTTTAAAAGCCAAGTTAAAGAGGTAGGAAAAAAAACTGATCAATTATTTAAAAAATACAGTTGGCAAAATGGAAAAAGTTTCAATGAAGAAAACAACACCTTAAAAAGTACAATTAGTCAAATGGAAGAGGAGATGCAAAACCTAACTGGAGAAAATAAATCCTTGAAAGTAAAAATTGGTCAAATGGAAAAGGAGATACAATAACTTAGCAAAACTATTATTTAAAAATTAGAGTTACACAAGTTGAAGTGAATTAATTTATGAGACATCAAGAATCAGTCAAACAAAATCTAAAAAATGAAAAAATAGAAGAAAATGTAAAATTTCTCAGTGGAAAAACAACTGACCTGGACAATAGATCCAGGAGAGAGTATCTAAGAATTATTGGTCTACTAGAAAGCTATGATGAAAAAAAGAGCCCAGACATTATCTTCCAAGAAATCATCAAGGAAAACTGCCCTGAGATCCTAGAACTAGAGGGTAAAATAGTCATCAAAAGAATCCACCATTCATCCCTTGAAAGAGATCCCAAATTGAAAACTCCAAGGAATATTGTAGCCAAATTCCAGAAGTATCGGGTCAAGGGAAAATACTGCAATCAACCAGAAAGAAACAATTCAGTTATTGCAAAACTACAGTCGGGATCACACAGGACCTTAAAAGCTTCTACGTTAAAAGATCAGAAGGATTCGAATATGATATATTGTAAGGCAAAGTAGCTTGGACTACAACCAAGGATCAGCTACCCAGCCAAATTGAGCATAATCTTTCAGGCAAGAAGAGGGTCATTCAATGAAATAAGGGACTTGAGACCTTTTTGATGAAAAGGCCACAGCTGAATGGAAAATATGATCTTCAAATATAAGACTCAAGAGACACATAAAAAGGTAAATAGGGAAAAAATAAACACACACACACAGAGCTTTTTATTCAATAAGAGTAAACTGTTTACATCCCTATATGGGAGGATGATACCTATTAATCTTGAGAACTGCATAATTATTATGACACTTAAGAGGGATATACATAGATAGAAGGGGTGGGTATAAATTAACTGATATGATGATAAAAACCTAATTAAGGCGTTCAAAGGGATTGTAAAGGAATAAGAGGAAAGGAGGAGGCAGAAAAGGGTAAACTATGCCACTTGAAGAGACACAAAAACATATTTTAGTAGATGGAAAGAAGAGAGGGAGATGAGCATTGTATAAGCTTTACTTTCATTGGTTTTGGTTCAAGGAGGGAATAACATGCTCAGTTAAGTATAGAAATTTAACGTGAAGCAACACAAAAACTTACTATAGTAGAGGAAAAGAAGGGAGGGAGAAGGGCACTGTTAGGAGATTTACTCTTATCAGATTTGGTTCAAGGAGGGAACAACATATTTTGTTAAGTAAAGAAATTTATCATGCCCTATAGGCAATAGGAGGGGAAAGAAAAGGGGGGGTTAAAAGGAAGGGAAGAAGTAGTAAGGGAAAAGGGTAGGAAAAGAGGGTGGTGACTGATAGGGAGGGAATATTGAAGGAGGTGGTGGTCAAAAGCAAAACTCTTTTGAGGAGGGGAAGGGAGAAGGGAGAAATAAAGCCAAAAATAAGATGGAGAGAAAGACACAGATAGTGTTCATAACTGTGCATGTGAATGGGCCAGAGGACTAGATGCTCCTCAGGTCTCTCTTATCATTAATTATGACTTACCCAATAACAGAGAATTATACATACACAGAACTGGGAGATCAGGTTGATATGGCCAAAAGGGTATTGTGAATAATTTTGTAAAAAATGATGACATCCATATCCTCAGAGATGTTGTACAGTTCTACTCAACTCAGATTGATGAAATGTCCATGAATGTTGCTGACTTTATCTGAGGAAACAACTCTGAAGACCAGTTAGAGACTATTTCCCTAGTTTTATACTACATTTGGAAGGTTAAGAGCTTACTGTGTGCCATATAAGCACAACTTCTGTTTATTAAGATATTATATTCTGCCCCAAAGCTGTTCTTTGTGGGATTTCTGCCTGCCTACATGTAAGTTATGTATAAGTTTGTTTTTCATTTAAAAAATGAGAAATTGGGGCAGCTAGGTGGTGCAGTGAATAAAGCACCACCCCTGGTATCAGGAGGACCTAAGTTCAAATCTGGCCAGATACTTAACAATTACTAGCCACGTGACCTTGGGTAAGTCACTTAACGCCAATTGCCCTGCCTTCCCCCCTCCAAAAAGCAAAAACAAACAAGAGAAAGAGAGAAATTTTCACATAAAAAAAATTAATGGCCTACCTGAAAGCCATGATCAAAAAAAGAGCCTAGACATCATCTTTCAAGAAATTATAAAGGAAAAATGCCTTGATATTCTAGAACCAGACAATAAAGTAGAAATTGAAAGAATGCACCAGTCACCTCTTGAAAGATATTCCAAAAGGAAAACTTCTAGGAATATTGTAGTCAAATTCCAGAGTTACCAGCTCACGGAGAAAATATTGCAAGTAGCCAGAAAGAAACAATTCAAGTATTATGGAAATATAATCAGGATAATACATGACCTAGCAGCTTGTACATTAAAGGATCAAAGGACTTGGAATATGATATTCTGGAGGTCAGAGGAACTAGAATTAAAACCAAGAATAACCTACCCAGCAAAACTGAGCATATCCTTCAGGGAGAAATATGGATATTCAATGAAAAAGAGGACTTTCAAACATTCTTGATGAAAAGACCAGATCTGAACAGAAAATTTACTGGCTGTATGACCTTGGACAAGTTACTTAACCCCAATTGCCCTGCCTTCCCCCCCTCCAAAAAGAAAAAGACCAAAGAAAAGGAAATAATAAACAACTTTAGCAAAGTTGCAGGATATTAAATAAACCCACACAAATCAATGACATTTCCATATATTTGTAGCAAATCCCAAAAATGAGATAGAAGGAGAAATTCCAAGGTGCTAAAGACAGTATAAAATATTTAGGAATCTACTTGACAACACAAATCCAGGAACTATATGAACACAATTGCAAAACACTTCTCACACAAACAAAGTCAAGTCTAAAATAACCGGGAAAACGTCAGTTGCTTGTGGGTAGGCCGAATAAATATAATAAAAATGACAATTCTACCTAAATTAATTTACTTTTTCAGTGCCATACCAATGAAATTACCAAAAAATTATTTTTTAGAGCTAGAAAAAAAATAAGAACAAAATTCATCTGGAAGAACAAAAGGTCCAGAATATCAAGGGAGTTAATGAAAAGAAATACTATTGTATTGTAAAGCAGTAATCATCAAAATTACTTGCGCTAGTTAAGAAAAAGATGGGGTGGATCAGTGGAATAGGTTAGGTGCACAAGATAGAGTAGTCAATGACTCTAGTAATCTACTCTTTGATAAACCGAAAGACCCTAGCTTCCGGGATAAGAACTCACTGTTTCACAAAAACTGCTAGGAAAACTGGAAAACAGAATGTCAGAAACTGCTCATAGACCAACATCTGACACCACATACCAAAATAAAATCCAAATGGATACACAATTTAGATATAAAAGCTGATACTAAAATCAAATTAGGGGAGTTGGGAATAATTTGGAGAATGGAGGAATTTATGACCAAACAAGAGATAGAGAACATTATGAAATGCAAAATGGATAATTTTGGTTATAGTAAATTGAAAAGTTTTTGCACAAATAGAATCAATGCAACCAAGATTAGGAGGGAAGTAAAACACCGGGATTTTTTACAACCAGTGTCTCCAATAAAGGCCTCATTTCTAAAATACATAGAGAACTGAGTCAATTTTGTAAGAATAAAATCATTCCCCAGTTGATAAATGGTCAAAGGACACGAACAGGTAGTTTTCAGAGGACAAAATTAAAGCTATCTGTAATCATATGAAAAATGCTGTAAATCACTACTGATTAGAGAAATGCAAATTAAAACAATTCTGAGGTACCACATCACACCTATCAAATTGGCTAACATGACAAAACAGGAAAATGATGAATATTGGAGAAGATGTGGGAAAATTGGAACACTTATTCATTGTTGGTGGAGTTGTGAATTTATACAATCATTCTGGAGAGCCAATTTGGAATTATGTCCAAAGGGCTATAAAATATGAATATTCTTTGACCCAAGGACTGTATCCCAAAAAGATCATGAAAATGGAAAAAGAACTCACATGTAAAAAAAAAATTTATAGCAGCTCTTTTCATGGTGGAAAAGAACTGGAAACTGAGGGGATGCCCATCAATTGTGGAATGATTGAACAAGTTGTGGTATATGAATGTAACAAATACTATTATGCTTTAAGAAATGATAAACAAGTGGACTTCAGAAAAACCTGGAAAGACTTATATGAACTGATGCTGAATGAGGGGAACAGAACCAAAAGAATATTGTACACGGTAATAACCATACTGTGCCATGACTGACTTTGCTAGACTTAGCTCTTCTCAGCAATGGAGGAACCTAAAACAGTTGCAAAAGACTCATGATGGAAAATGTTATCCACATCCAGAAAAAGAAAAATAGAGTCTGAATACAGATCAAAGCAAATTTTCTTTTTGTTTTGTTTTCTTTTGTGTTTTTCTTTCTCATGGTTACTCCCACTCATACTAATTCTTCTACACAATATGGCTTATGTAAAAATATATGTAATAGGAAAGTATAGGTAGAATCTATATGGAATTGCGTATAATTTTTTGGGGGGAGGAAGAAGGGGAAAAGGGAAAAAATGTAAACTTATGGAAATGAATGTTGAAAGTTAAAAATAAATAAATTATTACAAAATTTTAAAAATTATTTCTCTTTCTTTAAAATAGCTTATAGTTTATCCTGATATTATTAATTCCTAACTACCACAAAATTCCTAAATTCTCTGGTCACAAAACCTCTTGCACATAATAGACAAAAATTTTAAAAGGAGATCTTACAAGGTCTTTTCTTTGCATAATTACCAAGTTTCCTTTCACAAACACAGTTTTGTAAATGCTTGATTTAAACAGGGCCTCCAAATAGTTAAGTTAAGAATCCTACGAATTTCCTAAATAATAGCAAAATAATTTTAACTGAAACTTCCTTTTAAATAAAGACAAAACTTGGAAGTTTATGACTTCTTAAATTACAGTGCTTCAAAATTTTACAACACATGGTCAGATAGAATTACCCAACAGCTTCCTATCCCATTCATCATTTTTACTTTTTCTCTTACAGTAGAATTATTAGTCTAACAACACTTAGATTATAAGAGAAATTGCTTTTCTAACAACATACTATTATGTGTTGATACTATTTTCACCAAAATTCACAATAAAAGAAAATTTAGAAATATATCAATACCATAAACAATTATCTGGACCAAAATCAATTAATCACCAGTCTGGTTACCTTAATTTAGTCAGATGTGTTTCCAAATTGCTTTACACAGAAAATAATTCAACTTTTTTTAATTCTAAATTTTATGTTTATTTTTAGTTTATAACATTCATTTCCACAAGATTTTGAGTTACAAATTTTCTCCCCATCTTTCCACTACCCACCACTCCAAAACAGCAATCCCACTGAATACCCCCTGCCCCAATCTACTGCCTCCTATATACTCCCCTATTCCCCCTCTGGCTTTCCAATAGGGCAAGATGTATCTCCATACCCCAGTGCCTGTATATCTTATTTCCCAGTTGCATGAAAATAGTAATAATAATAACAATATTTTTTAAACATTTGCTTTTAAAACTTTAAATTTCAGATTCTTTCCCTTCTTCCCTCATCACCCACCCTTACTAGGAAGATAAGCAATTCAATATAGGTTGTACATGTGCAGTTATGCAAAGCATTTCCATAGTGCATATATTGTGAAAGACTAACTATATTTCCCACCATCCTATCAGGCCTCCCACTTTTTCTATCCTCTACTTTTTCCCTGTCCCTTTACAAATGTGTGTGCTTCTAACTACCCTTCCCCCAACCTGTCCTCCCCTCCATCATCCACCCTCTCATCCCCTTCCCCCCTACTCTCCTGTAGGGCAAGATACCCAATTTAAAGTGTATGCCATTCCCTCCCTAAGCAAAATTCAATGAGAGTAAGGTTGACCCATTCCCTTTTGTCTTCCTGTTCTTCCCCTCCATTGTAACAGTTATCCCTTGCCTCTTCTATATGAGATAATTTACCCTATTCTGTCTCTCCCCATCTCCTCTCATTATATTCCTCTCACCTCTCAATTTCACCTTTTAAATATCATCCCTTCCTACTCAATTAATCCTGTGCCCTCTGTCTATGAATACCTGTACACATATAAACACACACTCACATATGTATTCATATGCATATATACCCTCCTATATAGATAGACATATATGTATGTATACATACATATACATTTATATTCCCTTCAACTATCCTTATACTGAGAAAAGTTCCATAAGTTACAATTATCATTTTTCCATGTAGGCATGTAAATAGTTCAACTTTGATAAGTTCCATATGATTTCTTTTCCCTGTTTACCTTTTCATGCTTCTCTTGCTTCTTGTCTTTGAATGTCAAATTTTCTATTCAGTTTTGGTTTTTTCATCAAGAATGCTTGAAAGTCCTCCACCTCATTGAATAACCATATTTTCCCCTGAAACATTATACTCAGTTTTGCTTGGGTAGGTGATTCTTGGTTTTAATCCTTGCCCCTGTGATCTCTGGAATATCATATTCCAAGCCCTTCAATCCTTTAATGTAGAAGCTGCTAGATCCTGTGTTATCCTGATTGTGTTTCCTCAATATTCAACTTTTTTCTTCTTGGCTGCTTGTCATATTTTCTCCTTGATCTGGGAACTCCAGAACCTGGCTATAATATTCCCAGGAGTTTTGTTTTAGGGATCTTTTTCAAGAGGTGATCAGTGAATTCTTTCAAGTTCTATTTTGCCCTCTGGTTCTGAAATATCAGGGCAATTTTCCTTGAGAATTTCTTGAAGGGTGATTTCTAGATTCTTTTTCTGACCATGGCTTTCAGGTAGTCCAATGATTTTTAAATTGTTTCTCCTGGATCTATTTTCCATGTCAGTGGTTTTTCCAATGAGATATTTCACATTGCCTTCTATTTTTTCATTTGTTTGGATCTGTTCAATAGTATCTTGATTTTTCATAAAGTCATTAGCTTCCATTTGCTCTGATCTAATTCTGAAGGAATTATTCTCCTCAGTAAGCTTTTGAAATTCTTTTTCCATTGGGCAAATTTGACTTTTTAAGGCATGCTTCTCCTCATTGGCTTTTTGGGCCTCTTTTGCCATTTGAGTTATTCTATTTTTTAAGGTGTTATTTTCTTCAGTTAGGCTGTTGACTCTTTTCATTATTTTCTTGCATCATTCTCATTTCTCTTCCCAATTTTTCCTCCACTTCTCTTACTCAATTTTCGAAATCCTTCTTGAACTCCTCCATGGCCTGTAACCAGTTTATATTTTTCTTGGCAGCTTTTGGTGAAGGAGCTCTGACTATGTTGTCTTCCTCCCATTCCATGGTTTGATCCTTTTTATCCCCCCAAAAGGAGACTAAAGTTGGATGGCTGTGCTTGCTTTGCTTCCTTTGCTTGCTTATGTTGCCATTCAATTACTTGACTTTTGAGGTTTTGCCATGGTAGAACTCTGCTTCCAGAGGGGAGAGCTTTTTCCCAAATTGCTGGGGTTTTTGCAGCTGCCAGAGCGATTAGGAGGGTCACTACAGCCCCTGCCAGCTTTGGCTCACTGGTCACACATTTCAGAACCACCACCCAAGACAATGATCCTGATCCAAGCAGGTTAAGGCAAGAGTGCTTAGCCTGTGAATGGTCGCTTGGCCCCCCTATGATCTGCAGGCCAGAAGCTCTGAAGCAGTCACATGGAGGCAGCTACACAGCTGTGGGCCAAGGTGGCTCCTCTGCTTTTCTCTCCAGTAGCAGATGCTGGACAACACCTTTGTCCCCCCCTAGATCCAGCAGAGTTCCATTGACCTTTTACTTTGTCTTTGGCATTTATGGGTTGATAATTTTGAAAACTACCACTGCTGCTGGTGATCCACTCTCCTGAATGCTTCAGCCACAGCTGGTTGGGGCTGCCCTGGGGCTAAAACTGAGGGCTCATGCAAGGCTGGGCTCTGCTATGATGGACCCTTCCTGCCAGTCTGCCAGGCTGCCTTCAGTGGGAGATTTGTTTCTCTCTGTCACTTTGTGGGTTCTCTAGCTCTAAAATTTGTTTAGAGTCATATTTTATAGGTATTTGAGGTGGTTATGGGTGGAATCAACAGTTTTCCTGATTCTATGCAGCCATCTTGACTCTGCCCAAGTGCTGAGCACTTCTCAATCATGTGATCACCACAATATCCCTGGGAAGTGGGTTCCACACCCCCTACCCCTCACAGAACAGGAAACTGAGGTAAACAGAGCTTTCCTGAGGCCATACAACTGATAAATTTCTTAATGCCAAATAACAATATGTAAACATTTTAATTACACACACACACACACACACACACACACACACACACACACACACACACATTTTTTGAGTCCAATACTATTGGCCCTATACAGAGAACTATTATCCACAAATTCATACGTTCCCTTAAAAAGACATGTGACTGTATATTCTCTGTTCTAAATAACCTTTTCCTCTACTTCCTTAAAAACGTGAAGTCTTATCTCCTTTGAGATATCAGATAAAAGACCTTCCTTAAGGATTTCAGTTTCCCATGCACATTAACATTCTCCTGGGAACATTTTATAAACAGTTTGAAATCACCTTTTATCATCATGTTAGTTTAAAATGTGCTGGGCCTATATTCTAACTGCTGCTGTTGACCCAGGTTAAAAGAGATCTAACGGATTTGAATCAATGCTGACAGGGTGTGATGTCAGTTTCCCCTCCAGGCATAAATGTCCAAAAGCTTCCAAGTTCCTACAGATTTATTCTGAAAGCAGAGTGTGTTTTTTGGGGGGGTGGGGGGAGGGAGAGCAGGGAACATAATTCCTTCTAAACCTCTATAACTTTATCTTTTGGTTTTCAAATCAGGCTACAAAATGTTCGTTTTCAACCCCTCTACTTAAAATCAAACTTAAACTTCCTTACACCCTCTCAACATTCTCAAACCATATGAAACTAGCATAAGGTACCAATTATTGAAGGATGGGGGAGTAGCTGAGAGTACATGGGCTTGCTGTTGCCCAACCCACTCCCATCTGCCCCCAAATGGTTTTTTTCTTCTACCTTCCATATTTTCACTCAAGCTTTTATTTCTCTCTTTCCTAATCTTTCAAACTCAGACTACCTCTACTTTCCTTTTTATTTCAAATTAAAATCATACTCACCCTAATTTTGTCCTGCTTCTCTGTGTCTTTAATCATTTACAAATCAAGAGGATTCCATTTCTCCCAAACCCTTTGCAAAGAGTTTTTATAACATAAAATGAATTTTAAACAAATTACTGAAATCCTAAAATGATCATTGAAAAGACAGAAAGAGCTCTAATTTTTGTAGTTTTAAAGTACAAACTTTAGCTTTGAGATCTAAGTAAGCCTGAATTCAAACCCTCAGCTTTTCCCCTTCTCAGACCTTGCTTTTCTGGGCTGCTTGGGTTCAGATTCTTTAACAGTCTAAAAGCTGTTTGCTAACTAGATCCTCTTCCAGACCTCTGGGAGAATCTCTTCCTGTTTTTTTTTTATTCTGGTATCTCAACTTGGCCCGTGTTAGGACATTCCCAAAAAAGAACCTTAATCTCCCACTGAAAGCCTAAAGTGGGAGTTCTTTCCCAATATTCTCTCTCTAATTACAGACATTACAAGTTTCTTAGAAGTTTTTCTCACTGAATTTGAAATCTCTCACCACAAACACAAAAAACCACAAATATACAGAGACACCTGACAAGACAAATATAATCTCCCTGTTGGCCTTTTGGGAGACAAATCAGTTTTAGAATTAGACTTAGAACAGCCAAAACTCAAAGTTATCACATGCCAATTTACTCTGACTGACTTTTAGCCAATTATAAAGGATATCCTTCTCAAGACCCATCTAGATCTCTGTTCGCAGCACCACTGATATGCTGGAATATTTCCAGGGGACTATTTCGGAGGAGTGTTAACCTAGGTTTCCTCAAACCCTTCCCTGGCTCCTTTGAATCTTTGTTCTTCCTCCTGCTAATTTGCCCAAGATTCCTTCTGATCTTGTGTCTCAGCAGGATTTCTTAGTCACCAGGGTGGTAGTAAGTAGTGGCATCTTTGCCCCTGTTATTACCTTGGTCTGCACACAGAATTTGCCTGATTGCAGCAGTACCTACTTTTTTTCCCTTCTCCTTTCATTCCTAGAGTCACAATGGCCTCCTTCATTAATGTGGTCCTGGGACTCTAAACAGTCCATGAGTGAGGATGCCCCTCGGAGATACATGAGACTATTAAAAGTAATCGAGACATGTCCTTCCTGTCCTTGAAATGTTTTCAATCCCAGACAAGACCCCATTTTGTAAGAAACAAGTACCTCACCAAGAATTCCACCTGACCATTAGTGAATTCAGGAAAAAAGATTTTTATTTTATGTCTGAAGATGGGTGACCCCTAAGAAAAAGGTACACGAAGACCGGGGTACAGCCAGCTTTTTAACTCCCATTCTCTACGGCGAGGTCCCTCCTCTGTTCCCCATTGGCTGAATACAACTTCCTGAACCACCTATTCCATTTTCTTCTCCTAGATGTGTTCCCCTTCCCTTGTCATGTGTTATAAGTGTATTCAAATTAGCTCATTCCACCCTGGGGGTGTGTTGGTTAATATTAAATAGCTTGTTTAGCACATGTACAAGCTTCTGACCTTTTGCTCAGTTTGCTAGATTACGGCTCTGATTGGAACTACTTACTTCTGATTTACATCCTGAGGCTGGGAGTATGTATACGTGTCACTTCTGTGGAAACAGAAATCCCTTCTCTGTTTCTCACATTTGCCATTTTGCCAGTGTTCTATTCATTGCACCACCTAGCGACCCAAAATCATGATTCTTGCTGAGCAGGGTTTCCCATGGACATATTAGCATTCACATGGTAGTCAGAAGAAGTTCTACAAGGACACTCACAAGGTCTCCCTTAAGAAGTTTGGAATTGATTGTGTGACATGGGAGACACTGGCACAGGACCACTCAACATGGCATTGAAGTGGTGCTGAATGGCCTTTGTAATATTTTGGGGGTGATTTTTATAATTTTGAAACTTTGTTGTAATTTCAGTCTTGTGTTTGTGAAATCAGTTTAACTCTGTTCCTTCCCTCCCCCCAGCTGTAAAGCATTCTCCCCTGCCCCCAGCCACAAAGCATTAACTCTATAGCTATGATAACGAACTCTTTTAAAAGCACTACCTCCTTTTGTTCTAGTAACCGGCCAAAACAAGCTCCTTGAGAATTTGACCTCAAATATGACCACTGGTTGACTTTATGACATTTCATGGCTAAAAATACACCTCCACCTCAAAGCACCCTGCTGTTTTTCCCAGTGAATTATGGGTAAAACACATGCCAGTTGATGTGAAGGGTGTGTGTCCCTTTAAGTATTAGTCACGCCCAGGCTCCTCCCAGGTCCCTCCCTAACTCCACCTCTGTACCCCTAATTAGCCTAATGAACTTATGATTGATAGTTTTTTATCTTTAAAAATGCCTCTCTGGCCCTTAGAACTTTGCAGGTAGGCTTTTTCTAGCAGACCCCTACCCGCTGAAGAGCATCACACTTTCAGGCTTTCCTTAACCCTCCCACCCCCACTTGCACCTTGCAAGCCCTTGTGTAACAATAAACTTTTATAAATCTGCCAAAGGACAGTTGAGCCTGTAATTCTTTTCAGATGCCAAACCTAGAAAGGATTTCTCATTAGAAATCCTCCAAAACCTATACCTCATCAGCATGTCCTCATCAGAGAAGGTGCAGTGCTCTATGAGCAAAGCAGAATTGAAGTAGCTCAAAAGAAATGTGAGATGCACAAATTTAGAGAATCTGAGGTGGATACAAAGGTGTCCTAAAGGTTGTGTTGCTCTTTCCCTGATTTATCCTCTAAAGGAGCCCTAAAGTACAGAGGTGCCCTAAGGATTGAGTTGTTTATTCCCTGGTGCCCTAAAATTTCTCCTTATCTTGAAATACTACAAAACTTCCCGTTATCCTGGAACATAAAATTCCTTGTCTCCCCCTATCCTGGATCATGGGATTCCCTTGTCTCCCTTATCTTGTGTCATTCGTCTTCTTCATCCTGTGTCCTTATTTTGCAAGACTTATCTTGTCCCTAAATCTCCAACTCTCTTCAGAAACCCTAAAATTCCATTATCATCCTACAGTCTGTATAACTTTCTGTCTGTATAAGTCTGGTCCTTGTCCTATATCAATACTCTTGTTTAGCTCCTTGCTGAGTCTCAGGCTTCTATGCTTTTGCATCAATAAATCTCCCATTGGCTAAAAAAAAGGTCTAAGTGAATTCTTTCAAAAAGTGAACTACCTCTCCCATCTCTGACCTCAACAAATTCACCCCAAATATTCATATGGACTAATTGTTCCCAACCCATGGTAGAATATTCTGAGCTCATATTGGCCTGATTAGCCAGTCAGAAACACTGTAACTTGAGTCTAGCATAATGATGTCATTTTGGTCCTCTTCAACAAGGAAGGACAACAACCAACAGATCAACCTGTGTGTGTGTAAAGAGATTTCCTTAAGTGGAAGATGTAATTAGGTATTTTTATTCTAAGTGAAAAAGAAGTTACCTAGAGCAGAATAAGAAGTAGGTGAGCAAGGTTAAGTGTTAGAGGTAAGCAAAATAAGCACATCTAAATTTTCATTTCTTTTCATTAAGATTGTGTGTGTGTATGTTCTTTGTCTTTTTGTCTATGTTTATAGTAAAACTTTGCCTGAGGCCAGTCCTTTTGTTATTTATGTTGAAAGTTTAAGGGAAATTCTTGTTTATTAAAATAAAAATCTCTGTCTTTGATCGTGGCTCAAAATCAAGAGACAAATAGGAAAGAGGGAACTTTCTCTCCAATTTATAAAAGTTTGAATATTTGAAAGTAAAATCAGAGAAGGATTTTTTCTTTTGAGTGCTTCCTTGAAGTAAAACCCCTGACCTGTGTATATGTGTGTGTGTGTGTGTGTGTGTGTGTGTGTGTGTGTGTGTGTTTGTGGTACAGCAGCTGCTTGACTTCAGTTCTATACTTCTAAGAGATAAGATCTCAGACCAAGCAACCTATAGAATGTACCATAGGTAAGCCACCTGGCAATGGATTTTTGGTCACTCCAAAATATTGAGTTAGGAATTGCATTAGGATTTAATTGTTCCTAGGTCAGCTTAAGAATTTTTCCATTTTGTAATCAATTATTGCCTGAGATATGAAGTATTTCCATAAGAGATTCCCAGATTGGCATAAAATGACCAGAGAGGAGAATAAGGGAATTGCTCTGTGTTTGTGAAGGAAAGGAAGCTGTGGAAAGGGAACAGACTGTTACACAGCCTATTTCTTCCCAAACTATTCTTTCAAGAGGTACTTTTGTGAAAAATGATTTTTCTTAGTAATCATTATCTTGGAGCATCAGAGCTTCCCTCTATCCTGATTTCTTCCAAGCTCAGTTGTTTCTTCAGAAGGACATTAAGATCTAATCTAACTGCATCTATTCCTGCTCATTGTGTTGCCCAGACAGGTGTCTGAAAATATTGATTGCTCCCTATTGTCAAGACAGGAGATGAGGAGACTGATGTCTCTTTGACCAATACTAGGTGACCTAAGTCACAACCTCAAGACCTTCATTTTAATATAGCCCACCTCCCTGTGTGTTGACCAATCAGAGTTGATCAGCACCCCTTGGGAACACCTTCTCTTTGAAGGGCATATAACTCTGTACCTCCAGCCTTAAATTGAGCCAGTTCTGAACTGGCCCCCTTAGCGGGGCCTAATTTTGTACTGTAACCCCTATGCAGTGCATGAGTGTTGCCAGCTTGAGAGAAAATAGAGACATGAACACAAACTAATTTAGAAGAAACTCTGGGAGGTTGACACTTTATAGGTCATTAGAGAGGCCATTGTGTAAGCTATGTTGGAGATATATCTAAACAACCTTGAATATTTTTCAAAAGTTTTTCTACTGTGGAAGGAAAGGTCACATTACTCGAGACTGTTTAAGAGACAAAAGAACATTAGGAATCAAAAGCAAGAATGGCAGTAAGGGTTCCCTAAGGAACAATAAGGAGGGGCAAGGGCTGTAGATCTCAAAGATAAATTTTCTTTTAAGATGAATAACTAATCTTTCTATTTATAAATTATCCAAGTAGAAATTTAACAAGTACCCACATAAATCCTCAGCATTCCTATATATTTCCAACGAAGTCCAATAGCAAGAGATAGTAAGAGAAACCCCATTTAAAGTTACTGTAGACATTGTAAAATATTTGGGAATCTATCTGCCAAAACAAACCCAGTACCTTTATGAACACAACTATGAAACACTTTTCACACAAATAAAATCAGATCTAACAAATTGGAAAAACGTCAATTGCTCATGACTAGGTCGAGCTAATATAATAAAAATGACAATTTTACCTAAATTAAATTACATATTTAGTGCCATACCAATCAATCTACCAAAAATTTACTTTATAGAACCAGAAAAAATAGTGACAAAATTCATTTGGAAGAACAAAAGGTCCAGAATATGAAGGCAATTAATGAAAAGAAATGCTAGGGAAGGTGGCCTAGCCATACCAGATTTCAATCTCTATTTAATCTGTGAGTCATGACCTCTTTGGGGGTCGAACAACCCTTTCACAAGGGTCACAAGTGTACCTAAGACCATTGGAAAACACATATTTCCAATGGTCTTAGGAACCGAGACACCGCTCCTCTATCCATCTCCAGGTGGGTCCACCTACATGCAGATACACCCACATGTGAGTATTAAAGGGTTGCAGCATTAGGACGGTTGAGAACTACTGCTCTATCATAAAGCAGCAGTCATCAAAACTGCTTGGTATTGGCTAAGGAATAGAGTAGTGGATCAATGGAATAGATTGGGCACAAAAGACTCAGTAGTCAACAATTATAATAATATACAACAATTATAATAATATACTGTTTGATAAGCCCAAAGACCTCAGTTTTTGGGATAAGAACTCACTATTTGACAAAAACTGCTGGGAAAATTGAAATGTAGTATGGCAAAAATTGGGTATAGACCATCATCTAATGCTGTACACCAAAGTCAGGTCTAAATGGGTGCACGATCTAGGTATAAAGGCTGATACTGTAAGTAATCTGCGGAAGCAAGGAATAGTTTACCTGTCAGACTTATGGAGTAGGGAAGACTTTATGACCGAAGAAGAGTTGGAGAGCATTATAAAATGCAAAATGGATAATCTTGATTACATTAAATTGAAAAGTTTCTGTACAAACCAAGCCAATGTAACCAAGATTACGAGGGAAGTGGGAAACTGGGAAAGAGTTTTTACAACCAGTGTCTCTGATGAAGCCTTCATTTCTAAAATATACAGGGAATTAAGTAAAGTCTATAAGAATACAAGTCATTCCCCAATTAACAAACGGTCAAAGGACATGAACAGGCAATTTTCAGAGGTAGAAATTAAAGATATCCACAAGCATACGAAAAAATGCTCTAAATCACTATTGATTCAAGAAATGCAAATCAGAACAACTTTGAGGTACCACATCTCACCAATCAGGAAAATGACAAATGCTGGAGAGGATGTGGAAAAATTGGAACACTAATGCATTGTTGGTGGAGCTGTGAACTGATACAACCATTCTGGAGAGCAATCTGGGACCATGCCCAAAGGGCAAAAATAATTGCATACCCTTTGACCCATACCACTTCTGGGATTGTATCCCAAAGAGATCATAGTAGTGGAAGGAAGACCTACATGTACAAAAATATTTATTGCAGCTGTCTTTGTGGTGGCAAAAAACTGGAAATTAAGGGGATGCCCATCAATTGGAGAATGGCTAAACAAGTTGTGGTATATGAATGTAATGGAATACTATTGTGCTATAAGAAATGGGGAGGAGACGGTCTTCATATTCACCTGGAAGGGATTATACAAACTGATGCTAAGTGAGAAGGGCAGAACCAGGAAAAATTTGTACACAATCACAGACA
>CM053581.1:421855598-421875321 GCA_028627135.1 Pseudochirops cupreus
CAATTTTTCTTCCACTTCCCTTATTTGGTTTTGAAAATCTTTCTTCAGCTCATCTCTAGCCATAAGGCATTCTTCATGTTTATTGGAGGCCTCTGGTGGGGGTGCTCTGGCTGCGCTCTCCTCCTCCCTCTCTCTCCCATGATCTTTCTTTTCCCCAAAGAAGGAATCTAGGGTTTGAGAGCTGTTCTTACTTTGCTTATTCTTACTCATGGTTGGTCAGTCTGTGATTTTTTTTTAAATCTCTGTGGGGCTCTACTTCCAGAAGGGAAAGCTCTGTCTCAAATCGCTGGGGTCCTCCCGGCTGCCATAGCTCTCAGGGAGGTGTTGGGACTCTTCCTATTTACTTCCGGCTGACTGGATAGTGAAGACTCCAAGACCAAAGCCCAAGACCATGATCCGGATCCAGGCCACTCAACACGAGAGCACTGGCCTCAGAAAAATCACTTAGTCCCCCTGCTGTCTGAAGGCCGCGGGTGGAAAGCTGCAATGCGGAGGTGGGTGCAAAACCTCTGCCTTTTGCTTTTCCGCTCTGGAGGTCTTTCCACCGGACTGCTCCTCCCTCCCAACTCCGCAAGTCCCACTGACCTAGTGCTGAACACTGCTCGCAGCTGCCACTAATCCACTCACCGCTCCTCTCATCCGGCCACCCCCAGGGCGCAGCCGCAGCTTCAGGCCAGGCTGGTTTCAGTTCGCAGTGCTGATATGGTTCCTCTTAGCTGAGCTAACTTTAGTAGCAAGTGTCTTTGTGTGCATTTTGGAGTTCTAGGATTGGTTTAGAGTCCTATTTTATGGGTATTTTGGGGTGGCTATGTGAGAGCTGCAATATGTTGCTCCTGCTACGCCGCCATCTTGGCTCTGCCCCCTTAGATATTGTTTCAATTGAATTGTGGTACCTTGATTAGAGATGGAAATTATTTGGTTGCCACATATGGAAAATTGTAAGATTTTGTAGGGTTAAGTTATTATAAGGTTAAGTTATTACAGATTATTATAACAAAGTCACTCTAACTGGGTATATATTTTTTTGGTATTGCTTCACTTAGAAAACTGAATCTCTTCCCCCATCTTAAACACTTTTTGACTAGAGGAGGATGGTAATTAGGAATTTATTTTGTTTATTGTAATTTGGAATTTATTTGTCATACTTAGGACATTCTTTATCCAATTTAGCCTTGATAAACTTCAATTTTAAAGATTTATTTTTGTTTTAAGGGTTGAATAAAGGGTAGATGTCAGTCTGGAGGGTTATAGTTATCACATATTCACTATCTATGTGAACTTACAGTTATATTACTTCATTAAGTTCTAATAATTGCCTTTTGTCTGATTAAGGAGATTCAGGATTTGTGTGAATGGAACACTTGGCACTTCAAAAGATCCAATATAGTTTATTTAGAATATAGGTGAATGGGAAGAAAGTAAGAGATAACAGAGTAAAGGTTTAGGAATAGTAAAATTAGAGCAACAATGATTAATACATATATACATATTTACAATCATCACCAATGCAAGGAAGCACCAACACCTGACCACCCAACCTGGGGAATCCCAGGTACAGCCATCAGGGTCTCGCTCAGGAGGGTCCTAGGCAGGATGTCTCCTCCCATGGGTGAGATTCCAATTTGGGGTCTGAATTTTACAGTTTAAGTAGTGCTGAGAACAAAGAAGGCATACTGCCAGGTTTTTTTTAGCAAGCACCTTATCTTGTGTGAGGCCAGGGAGGGAGGCCAATCCCTCCAAGGCCCCCCCAAGAGTAATGTTTCCTAGGAATGGCTAGTTCCAGGAGTTGGGCAGTTAACCATATCTCTTCTCAAGGTCCTGGCCGGGGTCCCAGGAGAAGAACAGCCCTCATGTTCCCAGGATTCTCTGTTCCAAAATAACTCAAGGTAATAGAAAGGTCATATTGAGTTGGGTTTCTGGGTTTGTATAATCTTATTCCTCACATTGAGGCTTACCTTGCCCCTTCACCTTTTTACATCAGGATAAATTTTAAGCTGTTTTTGAGAAAGAGAAATACTAGTAGAAAGGAATGTTAAGTAAAAATCTTTTGTGTAATTTTTAGAGGATCTGATAAATTTTATTTACTAATATATTGCAACAGCTTGACAGTATTGATAACAATTGTGTCCAGTCCTGCTATGATTAGTGAAACTTTGATGTCTGAGGCAAAAATCTCTTTTTGGACCCTGAATATTCTTTATGAGCTTTATTCTTAAGTTTGTCGTATCCTGGGCTCAACCCTAAATGAGCTCTTCAAGAAAAATGCCAGCAGCTTAATGGGAGTGATGTCTGAGACTTAAGGTCAGTGGATTTAAGGTCCCTGGGAATAATATGGGAGAACAACCTTAGGAAGGCTAAGAATGGACTCTCTTAATTAATTTTCAGCAAAACATTTGCCCTCGCCCCTGCCAGTTTCATGTACTTGGCTGCTTATAGTTATTCTGAACCTTGAGGTAGGCCTTTAGGATTAGTATTAATGTATGATATTCATGTCCTAGATTCTTCCTCTAAGAGCAAATCTCTCTTAGGCAAGTTAATTTGTGATTTTTTTTATGATGAATTTTTAACTATTTTCCATCTGAAATTATAGTCAAGGATATGCGATCGTAGCTGAATCCACCCAAAGTTATGATTATTGGAACTTGCTATTTCAGACTTTCATCAAGGAATGCTATTAGCATGACGATCCATGATGCCAGGAGCCCGAGAGGGTTGACATCCATGCACGGCAGGTGAAGTTCTCATGGGAAAGAATGGAAGAACAATTTTTGGTATAGGTAGGATCCTCCTGACTCAATTTCCCCAGCATCACACATCTTACTATTTAAGCTTGACTCACTGCAATTGACTATCTATATGACTCTAGCCTGAAAGTGATGTCAAGAAAGGGGAACATTTCTTACACAATTGTTAGAAGTGTGCAATTCTTTTGGAAACTTTGGTTCTTTGACCACTTTGGATCACAGATTTTATAGGTGATATTTGATGAATTATTTTTACATTCTCCAGTTTTTTCTCTTATCATCATTGATTTTGTTCACAAAAAATGAAAAATTTTAGTCAAACTTGTTTATTTTATCTTTTATGCTCTGCACTATTTTTAGTTAAGCATTCTCCTGCTCTTTTATTTTTTTTAACATTCTTGTTATTTATATTGTAGTCTCTGGTATAAGAAACTGGTCTTTTAATCTAAGTCTAATTTTTCCAAATTTCTTTCCAGTTTTCTTAACAATTTTTTTTTGGATCAAAACAAGAGTCTTTCTCCAAGCAATGCATATTCTTGGGTTTATAAAATACTTTGGATTGTATCCATTTTTAAATTTTTTAAAATTATATTTTATTTTTTCAATCAGCACAACAAACAAAACTTTCTTTCCTTTCTACTTCAACCCCCAAATGAGAATGAAAGAAAAATAAAACCCCTGAAACAAACATGTGGAGTCAAGCAAAATAAACTTCTACATTAGCCATTTCCAAAAATATCTCATTTTGCACTTGGAGTCCTTTACCTCTCTATCAAGCATGTTTTATCATCAGTCCTCTGAAATCATGGTTGGTCACTAATAAGAATTCTTAATTCTTTCAGAGTATTGTTCTTACCATAACGTGGTCATTGTAAAAAATGGTTTTCCTGGGTCTATTCTTGTTCTCTCTACATTAATTCAAGCAAGTCTTTTCAGGTTTCTCTGAAACCATTCATTTTATCATTTCTTACAGTATAATAGTGTTCTGTCACATTTATACTTTTACACATTTAAAACTTTTCATCTATTCCCTAATTGATGGGCATACTCTCAGAATCCCACTCTTTGCCATCTCCAAAAGAGTCACATTTTTCAATATGCCTAGAATTAATTTTTCTTAGGACTAATCTTCCCTTAATCTACTTTCCCTCTAATTCTCCCATCTCCCTTTTCTCTGTTGAGAAAAAGTCATTTCTGTAGCCAATTATGTATGTATGTGTATTCTTTCCTCCTTCTACCAGTTCAGATGAGAGTGTCAACTGCTGCTCACAAAACCCTCTTCCTTGTATGTATAGATATCTACTTGTTCACCTTGGTTATGTGAACTAATTTTCTAATTTTACTTTACCTTCAAAACTTCCAATCTATTCCACTTCCTCTCTTGCCATTCTTCTCTTAAGACCATTAAGATATAACTATTTCCAGGACTTGTCTAGTTAGGCTCCTTCTATAACCCCTGATACTGATAGAGTTCTGAAAGGACAGATAGTCATCTCCCCATAGTAGAATGCAAGTGGCTTATCTTTGTTTAGGCTTTTATCATTGCTCATTTTTGCTTACCTTTTTATGTTTCTCTTAACTCCTTCAACATTCCTATGTAGCTTTTCCTTTTGAATATTTGGAAGTCCTCTATTTCATTAAAGATTCATTTTTCCCCTGTATGATTTAATCACATCTGTTGCATAAGTTATATTTGGCTGTAAATCTATATTCTTTGACTTCTGCGACATCACAATCCATGCCCTCTGCTCCTTTATAATAGTGGCTACTACATTCCATTTGATCCCGACTATGACCCTTGGTACTTGAATTCTTTCTTTTTGGATGCTTGACAATACTTTTTCTTTTCTTTGACCAGAAAGCAATTGCATCTATTTCCTAGTTGTCTAATAGATACAAGTATTCCCTCAGAACTTTAACACCATAAGGAATCACAGGAGTAAAAATAAGACAGGAGTAATTTTTTTTAATGTTTTATTATAAGTGAAGGAAGAAAAAGGAATGCAACATGATAAAAAATAAAAAGAAGATGAGTGGTAGAGAGGGATTAGCCCACAATATCAGGTATTCCAGTAGAAAACCATACAGGAGGGCGGGGTATAGGAGGAAGCAGTGGAGTAAGGAACTAGTGGGCAACACTTAAACCTTACTTTCATGTAAGCTAGTCAAAGAAGAGAATAATAAACACATGCAGAAATACATTTCATTCAAGTAGGAAACTTGAGAGAAAGGGAAAAGGAAAAGGGCTAGTGGGGAGGGAATAAATGGAAGGGAACAGTTCCAAGCAAAATAAATTCTAACTACAGAGAGTGGAGTGTGAAGATGTTATTAAAAGACAGAAAGTATAAGAATCTACAGTTGAGTTCTGGGAAAAGGAAAGAGGGTCAGGGGATCAGAAGTAGATTATATCAAATTATGAGCACACTCTTTCTTGTTCATGATCCTTTTCTTTTAAAAGAGAATAGGAAGAGGGAGGGAGAAATATAAGAGAATAAAATGGCAGCAAACAGATGATGAATAATGATAATGATCCATGTGAATATGAATAGGATGACCTTAATAAGAAAGTGGAAGAGGTTAGCAGAATGGATTAGAAAACAGAATCTAATAATATGTTGTTTATAAGAAAAACCCTTGAAACATAAAGATTCAAACAGTTAAAAATGTTCCAAGAGCAAATTTTATACAGCAAATTCTATTATGCATCAGTTGAGTTTAATAAAAGAACTGGTGATCATGATCTTAGAAAAAGAAACAGCAAAAATAAATAATTAAAAAAGAAAAAAATGTAAATTGCATTGTACTAAGAAGTATCAAGGCCAATGAAGACAAGTAGTACTAAACATAAATGTACCAAAGGGAATAGAATCTACTACTTAAAGAAAAAGTTAAAAGAGTTATAGGGAGAAAAAGATGATAGGGAGAGATAATCAATTTGCTTCTTTCAGACCTAGACAAATCGAACAAAAAAATAATAATAAACAAGAAAGAAGCTAAGGAATAAAATAGAATTTTAGAAATGTCAAATATTTAACCTCTTAAAATTATTGTTTAGGAACTAATTTTGTTTAGGTGCTAACTTTGGCCTATGAACACTAAGAAAATACAGGTTCTCCACCATCCTGCACCATACCATCCATACATGAAACCACTGGTTATAGTAAATGAAGAAATTTTGAATGCTCTGGATAAGTTCACTTACCTAGGCTGTACACTTTCTAGGAATGTCCATATAGATGAGGTTGTTGCACATATTGTCGAGCTAGCTCAGTGTTTGGGAGGCATTGAAGGTAAATATAGGAGAGAAGAAGTATTAGACTCCCTACCAAAATGAAGGTCTACAGAACTATTATGCCGACTTCATTTTTGTGTGCCTATGAAATCTGGACAATATACCAGTGGCATGGCAGCAAACTGAATTGCTTCCATTTGAATTGCCTTTGGAAGATTTTGCAGATCACTTAGGAGGATTAGGCAAGTTACCAGACACTGAGATTCTTTCACAAGCTGAATTGCTAAGCATTTGAACTCTACTGCAGAAAGTTAAACTCTGATGAGGCTGGCCATGTTGTTCAAATGCCGAATGTATGTATTGCCTAAAAGACAATTACAGAGAATTCATTCAAGGCAAGTACTAACATGAAGGTCAGAAGAAGTGATACAAGGACACTCTCAGGGTCTTTCTGAAGAACTTTGGAATCCATTGTAAGAAATGGGAGACAGTGGCAAAGGCCTGCCCAGCATGCCATGCTTGCATCAATGAAGGCTTTATGAATGAACCAGAATTGCAGTAACTCAAAAAAAAAAAAAACCAAACCCAAACAAACCATGAAATGCAAAAATTTAGAGACATCACCACTCTAAATTATTTGTGCCTGACCTGTGATGATAGAACCTTCTAAGCTCTTATTGGTCTGATCATACAGTCAGACACACTATACGTAACTCCAAAATAGTGCTATCATTTTGGTCCTCTTCAAGCATGAAAGATAACACCAGGAAAATAAGGCAGACATTTTCCAGCTGTGCATGCCACCTTTACAAAAATTAATCATGTATTAGGAGATATTCTCATAAGCAAATACAGAAAAGTGGTAATATTAACCATATGTTTTATGGACCAATGCAGTAAAAATGATATTCAATAAAAGGCCCCTTGAGAAAATATCAAATATTAATTGGAAATTGAATAATTTATTCCTAAAAATTAGTAAGTCAAAGAACAAATCATAAAAAGAAAGATGTAATTTCATTAAGAATAATGACTGCAATAATACAACATATGAAAATGTTAGGGATACAATTAAAGTAGTCCTCATGGGAAAATTTATATCTCTAAATGCTTTCATGAATAAAAGAGAGAAAGAACAGATCATCAAATTCTGCATGCAGAAACAAAAATGAAACAAACTCAAAAAATTTATGAGATTTTAAAAATCCCAAAGAGAAATTTTATAAATTAAAAATAAAATACCATAGAAAACAAAAAACCCGTTGAATTAATGAATAAGCTAGGTATTATTTTAAAAACAAACAATAAACTAAACTAAAACACTGGTTAATTTTATTTAAAAAGGAAGAAAACCAACTTACTCATATAAAAAAATGAAGATTTATTCACCACAAATGAAGTAAAGGAAATTATCAGAAACTATTTTGGCCAAATACATGTCAATAAAACTAACAATGTGAGCAAAATATATGATATTTACAAAAAATAAAATTCTCAAATTAATCCAGAAAACATTTAAATAACCCAGTCTTAGAAAAGTAATTTGAAAAAGCTATAAATGATCTCCCAAAGAAAAAAAACTAAGGGACCATGTGCATTTAGTTGTCCCAAATATTCAAAGAAAAAAATAATGTCAATAATATATGTGTTTTGAAAATATAGGAGGAGAATTTGTTATATCCAACTCTTTGCGACTCCATTTGGCTTTTTCTTGACAACAATACCGGAGTGTTTTGCCGTTTCCTTTTATAGATGAGGAAACTGAGGCATAAAGGATTAAATAACTTGTCCAAGGTCACACAGCTAGTAAGTGTCTGAGGCCAAATTTGAACTCAGGCTTTCCTGACTCAAAGTCATGACTCAAAAGTGCTCTATCCACTGCACCGTTCAGCTGACCTCCATGAGGAAAGAGTAAGGCCTATCAAATTCCTTCTATGATACAAATGTGGTCTGGAAATATAAACCAGGGATAGTCAAAGTGAAGATTGCAAAATAGACCAATATCCTTAATGCAAAGATTTTTAAATAAAACATTCACAAGAAGAATGAAACAACATGTCACAGAGACCATACATGTAACTACATATACATAACCAGGTAGTCTGGATTCATATGAAGAATGTAGAGTTGGATTAATATTAGTAAAAATATCATCATAATAGGCAATCCTAATAACAAAAACAACAAAAATAAAATCATTGCTTAATAGCAAAGAAAAAGCTTTTAATAATGCAGAAAATTAATATTATGCCATATCATTCCATAGCTACTATGTAATTATGTATGTATATTAGCATGTAATATTAATTAGCAATTAACATGTAGTCCATTGTCTTCCCCATTTTATCAGAACCCTATTTATGTCTAGCTCAAAAGGAGACTCTTACCCGTCAGAACTAAGGTGTGGTTGAAGAAGGTGATCATTTCTAGTCCCAGGGCATCCATATTAGCCAGTTTAAAGTGGGAACCAACTTAGTCTAGGCCCTCCCCAAGGGAAGGGCTTTCCTTGTTTGTCAACATTAAAGTTAGGAGTGACTTGGTGTCCAAAGGTGACGTCAAAGTGGAGGGGGAATTTGATTGATGGGTTTATTTTTCTAGGCAAGATTGCTAGAGGAACGTAGGTCTCATAAAGCAATTAACACTCCTTAAGTATCAAAAAGGGGCATAATCAGACATACCAGAAGGCCAGCCCACTTTCTCCACATGCTAGCTATCACCTGAGGATTAATTTCAGCTTCTGAGAAGGAAATAATATGGAGGAGGAGCTGAAGTAATTCTGAATCCACCTCCTCATTAAATTGCCTACCAATTGGAATTGTCTTACCTTTGCTGGGGAGATCCAAATGTTGTAGTGGCATGTCAATCAGAAGGAAGACTTACCTAGGTTTAAAAAAACCTTGTCTGCCTTCACCTAGGGTCTTTTGGTCATGGAGAGAGAACATTGACCCAATTTATTGGTTTTTTGCCAGCATAACTAATGAATTGATCACTCTCAGATCCCTGGCTTTTTGACTGACGTGGCCAGTATGACCCATTTTACTAGCAGTTTACATCTCACTATTATGTGCCCTAAAGAAAATTGTGTCTTGGCCTGCCTTTGTTGTAATTCTACCAGGCACAATAAAATGTAGCTATTCCTGATAAACCTAATAGAAAATTTAGGAACATTAACAGACCTTTCCTTAATATAAGTAGCATCTATCTAAAATCAAGATCCACTATATAAATAGGAGGCTTTTCTAATAAGACGATAAGTAAAGCAAGGATGTCCAAAGTCACCATTATTGTTTGTCATAGTGCTAGAAATGCTAGGTATAGTAAGAAAATAAGAAAAATAAATTGAGGTGAAAGACTTAGGTGAAGATAAAAACAAAATTATTGCTTTTTGTCAACGATGTGATGGTTTACTTAGAAAACCCAAGAAAGGTAACTAAAATAATAAATACAATAATTAAACAATAATTTCAGCAAATTTGCAAGGTATGAAATATAACTACACAAATCATTATCATTTATCTATAGTACCATTACAACCCAGTATGAGAAGTTAAAAAAAGAAATTCTATTTTTAAAATGTTTAAAATACTTAGGAGTCTACCTCTTATGACACAGAGGAATTGTATGAATACAACTATTAAAAAGTCTTTACACAAATAGAGATTTAAAAAAATTGGAGACATATCAATTGCTCATGGGTAGCCCAGAAAAGATAATAAAAATGACACTGAAATTAATTTCCTTATTTAATGCCATACCAATAAAACCAACAAAGGATTACTTTATGGAGCTAAATCCATTCATAGCAATGAAAGGTCACGAGACTAAAGGAAAATAATCATTTAAAAAGTAGAAAGGAAGGATGCTTAGAAATACTAAGTCTCAGATTATACTACAGATAGTAATCATCAAAATAATTAGGTACTGATATGAAAAAAGGGAGTTAGTCATGGAACAAATTAGGTACACAATATACAGATACACATAAACACAGTAGCTTCATGTTTGTTAATTCAAGTCTACCATCTCTCGCCATATAAAAAGATAAGCTCCAATGCAACCAAGATTAGATGGAAAGCAGAAAGCTGGGAAACACTATAGTATATCTGAAATAGACCATATTTCTCAAATATGTAGAGAACTGAGTCAAATTTATAAGAATTCAAACCATTACACAAATGATAAATGGTCAAAGCATATGAATGGGCAGTTTTCATATGAAGAAATCAGTTATCTATAGGCATATGAACAAATACTCTAAAATGCTCTTGATTAGACAAATGCAAATTAAAACAACTTTGAATTACCACTGCTATCAGATTGGCTAATATGACAAAAAAGGAAAATGATAAATGTTGTAGAGGATGTAGGAAAATTGGAACACCAATAGATTGGTAGAATTGTGAACTAATCCAACTATTCTGGAGTACAATTTGGAGCTATGCCCAATGAGCAACCAAACTGTTCATACACTATGATCCAGCAATACCACTACCAGGTCTGTATCCCAAAGAAATCAGTAAAAATGGAAAGGGACCTACATGTGCAAACATATTTATACCAGTTCTTTTCATGGTGGCAAAATATTGGAAACTGAAGGGATGCCCATCAATTGAGGAATGGCTGAACAAGTTGTGGTATATGAATGTAGTGAAATACTATTATGCAATAAGAAATGATGAACCAGGAGTTTTCAGAAAAATCTGGAAAGACTCATGAACTGATGTGAAGCAAAACAAGCAAAACGAGGAAAACATTGCATACACTATCAACAACATTGTGTGATGATCAACTCAGCTCTTCTCACCAACACAGTGATCCAAGACAAGTATAAAAGATTCACAAAAGAAAATGACGCTTACATCCAGGTATGCTGAATGTAGATCAAAGCATACTTTCTTCATTTTGTCCTTTTTCATGTTTTTTTTTTTTTGATCTGTTTCTTCTTTCACAACTGTGACTAACATGAAAATATGTTTTACATCATAACACATGTATAACCTATATCAAATTGCTTCCCATTTTAGGAAGAGGGGAGGAGAAGGAGGGATGGAAAAAATTTCAAACTCAAAAGCTTGTAGAAATGAATGCTAAATTATTTTTTTAAAAAAGATAAGCTCCAAATGGATTCATGAAGGGTGATATCATAAACAAATTATAGGACCAAGGAAGAAATTACCTTTCAGACTGATGACCAGACGAAGAATTCTTTATAGAACAATAAAAAAAGCGATTCATATAAGATAAAATGCCAAGTCTGATTATATAGAACTTAAATTTTTATACAAACAAAATCAATCAGCTAACATCAGAAGGGAAACAGATAATGGTGAGAGGATCTGTCCAGCAAATTTCTCCAGTAAATGTCTCATTTCCAAAAAATTGATTCAAAAGTTTAAAAATTATTCTCAGATTGGTAAATGCACATGAAATAGAGTTTTCTGAAGAAGAAATACATGCTGACAATACCCATTATGGAAAAAATATTCCAAATCACTAGTAGAAAAATACTATATAAAGAAACTCTTGGATTTCACCTCAATCAACAAGCATTTATTCAGTCAGGAATTGCTTTAAGTGCTGTGGAGATCACAATCTAATGGGAGACAGAACATACAAATAAAAAAAAATCTAGGCATAAGAAAGAGGTATGGAAGGCAAATTGGAGGTAATCTCAGAGGGAAAGTACTAGCATCAATTTCACATCTATCCGATTTGTAAAGTTGACAAAAAGGGAAAATAACAAATGTTGGAGAGGCTGTGGGAAAATAGGTATATTAATGCGAGTTGATTCAGTCATTGTGAAAATTTTCAGCTTAATAGAAATCAAGTTTTCAATTCAACAAACATTTACTATAATATATAATATTTTCCAGGCAATGTGTTAAGAACTAAGCACACAAAGAACAGAAGAAACACAATCTTTGACCTCAAGATGCTTATGTTATACAGTCTCCTAAAGAAGACAAAATGTAAACAACTAGGTAAATATAGTCAGTGGAAGGTACTCTGAGACAGTGTCACAAATGAAATTCAACAAAAGTAGACTGAGGCACATTTTCTCTGAGTAAAATAAAATTTTATTAACAGGAGCACTACCTGACAATAGAATTGGTCTATGACTGCTTCACTTTTAACCAAATACCTGGAGATAAAGAATTAACTCATCATTATAAGGTTAGAACAAAGGACAGAACAGGGTTAGATAACATCATAGGGTTGAGGAAAACACGAATGGTTATATAACTGACCCATGAGGAACAATATGATTGGTTGGAAGGTGGGAATAAGGGTCTAGCAAAAATTCTCTCCTTCCCTCTGGTGACTAAGAAATGTTCATTGCTTGAGTTTACCTGCAAGGTCAAAGATAGTGAACCAGAGTACTTTGGACAGCAAACCAGACATCCTTGAAGGATAGGTGATGATGTAAAGATACTGAACCATACTCCTTGGTATTCTCTCTCCTATGTTCCCCAAGTATGGCAGAATTCTGTAAGGCAAGAATAGAACAGTGATAAACAGCAGAGCTGGATCTCTAAAATTAACTCACTACAGACCAGTTGAATTACTGAACTAAGTTCCTAGACAAAGACCCATGACTGAGGACAAAGTCAATTAATTGAAAATAGGAGCAATAAAAAAATTATATAGAATCAGTTTAATCTTCTCAGAGAGTAAGACTTTAGCAGCTTGGGGAACTAGGAACAAGGAAAAGCCCAATAGGATTTGAGTGGAGTATTGATGGACAATAAGTGGTAGAGGTAGGGGATAAAGAATTTCAGACATAGGAGCTACAGCTAGCACAAAAGTACAGAGACAAAAGATGGGATGTTGTATTTGAGAAACTACAAGCAGGCTTGTGTTGCCAGAGAGTGGAAAGCATGGAGAAGAATAAAATAATTCCACTTCAGGCTGCCATTCTCAACATACATAATTCTCACTTTCTTCTGGTAGCCTTTTATTTGATTCATCGTCCCTGGAGGATATTGCAGTATCCTTTATCCACTGGTTCAGATGATATTCCATTTTTTGGAGAAGGTTTTTTTAAAATATGGGGTTTAATATATTTTCAATTGGAGCTATGTAACTCAAGTCATCCATAAGTAATAAATATGATGCTTTGGTGCAATTCCCTCTTTGACTTTGTGGTGGGTAAAAGATGGAATGACAGAGGAAACAAAGGTTCAATGTTCTGAGCATGTCAATTTATTAAGCAATACGTGACAATTGCCAAATGATTTGGGATCAGACCTGCTCAGCTAAGACCTGGACTCTGAATAAAAGGGAAGACAGACTTATACATTAAAAAACAATTAATCAAATAAGGCTAATTAATTAAAAGGAAGCGATACACTAGATAATCTGATTTCGAGTTCAGTGAAAGATAGAGACTTTACAAGTAGAGAGGGTGAAACAGATCTAATTCTCTAAATTCAGAAAAAGAGTGCAGCACTCTCCCCAAGTATCTGTGAATAATCGGAGGAACATTAAAACAACTAATTTAACAGTATGGGAACAGTTGTCAGATAAGACACGTAATTTGCTTGAGATGTACAATCGTGAGAAAACTCCTAGCAGCAATCTTTGGATATGACTAACCACAACCTAGGTCCTTGGTTAAGGGTCTCTAAGCAGTAGATCAGGGTAGTCCAGCTTCCCAGCTATGCAGGGCTAAGTTCAAACGATATAATAAGATTTTCTCATGATTCCCACAACTGAATAAATTTCTCTCTCAAGACAGAATTTGGACTAGATAATTGAGTAGAAAGGGGCCTGAGCTAGCTCCAGAATTGAGTCACAAGAGGAATCACAGTATGGTTCACTGAATTCCCACTATCACTTGGTTATCCTAATTCCCTTAATTTCCTTCCACTTTCTTGTTCAAATTTCCTGTTCAGAAAGGAAAGAGCACAATGGAAAAATGGAGTCAAGAGGATTCTTCTTTAGGCCATGCCAAAGTCACCCCCTTAGTTTTTCCCCAGGGACATATATCCTCCTGTCACAGCTCTCAAACTGCATCACAAGCCATTTTCTACTACTGACTTCATGACAATTCAGACAACCATTCTTGTAATCAAAACTCAAAACAATAGTAAATTATAGTACCAAGAATTTTTACCTCAAGTAGCAAAATTTCACTAACCACAATTATTGGCTTCTAATTTTCTCATGTTCCCCTAACAGTTACATTGCATTTATCCTTTACTTATGAATTAAAGCTAACGTTAAAGTCATAGATTTAGTGCTAGGAAGAAGTAGCTTGAGCTGGTTCCCTGAAAAATGCTGTATTTTATTTCAATTATTCTTGTCACGATTGCATTGGTAACATGCTTTTAAAAGAGAACAATCTTCCATGTTTTCATCGAAAATGTTAGTTTTTATACTTAAATCAACTGTATATGTATTAATTACATATAATATATATAATATTACATATGTATAATGCTATATATAATACTATATTCATTACATAACTGAGCCATGAATGCAGAATTGAGTCTAAGGCTTTGTGATAATCACTTAAGGCAAGGCAAATGTTGAAGTACTTTTGAATAACTTGTTCAATAATCAATGAATTGATAATGAATTGCTCTTTACATCCCTGGTGCTTTTTTGCCACATCTTCTTTGCTCCTCAGCCAATATATTTTTTAATGCACTTATGTATATTTTGAGAAGTAAAAGTAGATAGATACCATAAAAGATAGAGAGTGCCAGAATTGGAATTAGGAAGACGAATCCAAATCCTGTACGATCCTGGCAAATTATGTAATCTCTGTCAGTCTCAGTTCCCTCATCTGTAAAATAGGCATAATAATATCATTTACCTCCTAGGACTGGTGTAAGACTCAACTGAGATAAAATCTATAAAGTTCATTGCAAACTTTAAAGCTCTATGGAGATGCTCCTATTAGTATAAGCTGTGAATGCTTTATATCAAATGCAAAAACGTATATTTGGCCTATACTTTGAGGAATCTTTGGTTTCATCCTTTGGTAATAATGTGTGATGCCTTCTGTTTAGAAAAAAAAATAATATTAGCCTTGCTTGTAAGAATAAACTGGTGAAATAAAACATTTGATCAAATAATTATGGCTCTTAAATAAACCTGCACTGTCCAATTTTACAGAGAAGCTAGTTTCTTTCAGTCATCTTTCTTGACATAATTCTTCTTTTGTTTGCTATTTTTGATAAATAAGTTTTTTGTTTCATGTGTAATAAGTATGCCCTGGGTCACTATCTAAGAGTTGAGTCAACTACATTTCCGTCATGGGGTTCTAGGGAGACCACGAAGTGCTGGAATGTCTTTTTCTCTTGCCTTGACTTAATCCACCATTCTGGGTGAGTCCCTTGCTGTTAGCTGCCAGTGACTTACATTTGAGTTCATTAATCAGTTAATATTAATTAGATTTTACTAAGAGTTATTTATTTTGAAGATTTATCAATAAAAGAAGCATAACCATTTGTCGCAGCAAGCACCCTAGCATGCCAGGATGACTGCTAGCACAGGTTCTTGGATCTGCTTTTCTAAAGGAAAGCAACTCAAAATGGGTTAACAATCCTACTTTAATCAAACCTATCATTGACCTAGTTCAGGGGGAAAAGTCAGCACCCTGAACTTCAGAGAGTAAAAACAGAAGTCACAAACAGACAAAAAATTACAGACAGAGAAACAGATCAGCAGACAGGGCTTCCCGTTGTCTGACCATTACATCCATATGTAGTTAGTTACCAGAGAGGGAAGCACCAACATCTGGGTTTTCAAAGCCAGGAGGCTCAACATCTGCCCAGAGCCTCATCTGGCCAAATCACACAACTCTTCCCAAAGTGAGCCCCAAAGCAAACCTCACATCAGGGTATATATATAGCCTTCTTCTGGCTCAGAAAATGTCACAACCCTCTTGACCCACTGTGCAAACACAAAGTAACAAGATGTGGACATTCCTGAAAAAAATAAGCCTCCCACCACAGGTTCCATGTGACCACATTCATCCTATACTCAGGGGCAAAGTATATTTTCAAATCAAGGATGGTTCTGAGATTCGCTTAAGCCAATCAAGGGGCCCACAGGCAGGGAAGATGCTCAGATTCCCATTATCATTACATCATTCCCTCTATTCAATATTTTGGGGACACATTCTCTCCTACACTACCTCAGTCTATGAGGAGAGTGAATTTAGGCTTAATGTAGTTTCTTCTTTCTTTCTTTTAATCATATTGACTAAAGGTTTATCAATTTTATTGTTCTTTTTTCATAAAACCAGCCCTTAGTTTTATCTATTGGTTCAATAGTTTTCTTAATTTCAATTTTATTAATCTCTCCTTTGGTTTTCAATATTTCTAATTTAGTATTCAATTAGAGATTTTCAACTTGTTATTTTTCTAGCTTTTTCAATTGCATGTCCAATCCGTTGATCTCCTTTTTCTCTATTTTATTCATGTAAGCATTCAGAGATATAAAAGTTCACCAAAGGACAGCCTTTGCTGCATCCCATAAGTTTTGGCATGTTGTCTCTTTATTGTCATTATTTTGAATGAAGTTATTGATTGTTTCTATGATTTGTTGTTTGACCCACTCATTCTTTAGGATAAGATTACTTAGTTTCCAATAGTTTTTAGTCATTCTTTCCATAGCCCTTTATTACATGTAATTTTTATTGCATCATGATCTCAAAAATATGCATTTAATATTTCTACCTTTCTACACTGGATTGTGAGGTTTTTATGCCCTACTCTATGGTCAATTTTTGTGTATGTTCCATGTACCACCAAGAAGAATTTCTTCAAGAATCAATTCATCATATTTTACCAGAATGAGAATTGGATCAGTCATGAATTTATTGGTTATTTCTAAGATTTCATGAGGCAGTGGGGCACTGATCAAAACCACCTGGGTAGCTGTACAATGTACACATCGTAAATTTGTTCCTTGAACCCTTTATTAACCATTTTGTCTGCTTCATCCAAAACCAACATCTTGATAGCATGGGTTCTTAAACTTCTGTTTAAGATGTCATGAATTATATCAAATACATGACCTGGTGTACTAGTTATAGCATGTTGTCCATAATCCAATTTCCTGATATGTTCACCAACATTTGTCCCTCCAATGCAGGCATGACTTGGACATTCATGTAATCCCTGAGAGCAAGAAGACCCTTTTGAATCTGTACAACTAATTCCCTGATCAGGGCTTAGATCAAAGCCTGGGTTTCTCATCCCTGAATATCCAAACACTGGAGAACTGAAATGCTAAATATTGCTGTATTGCCTGTACCAGACTGAGACTGGGCAATGACATCTCTTCCTTTAATAATTTGCTTGGGGGCATGCTGTTGGATGGCCGAAGGTTTCTCAAAACCATAGGCTTAGATGCCCTGCAGCAGGTTCTCTTGCAAACCCATTGAGTCAAAGGTGGGTGCCATGTCCACTCTTCACTGTTCTCAAATTCCACTTAGGTCATGTCTACCACCTTTAGCAGCTGCTTCTGTGCAGAACCTGAAGTAGCCATCGTGGCTGTGGCAGCCATACCGCCCAGGAAGGCAGAAAGGGAGTGGAGGGAGTCTATCAACTCTTTTTTTTTTTAACATCTATGGTCTCTGAGGAAAAGAAAAGCTAATCATGCATCAAGCATACTTTTTGAATTAATAATTAATTTATGAAATAGGGGCAGACACACCTAGTTCTTTGGGTCCTCTTTGGGGAAAAGACCATGATTGGCAGAATGAAATGGGAGGAAGGGCAGCAATCACACTTTAGTAACTATAGAGGGTACAAAGATAAGTGTTGACTGAAACACAGGGGTAGATAATGTAGGAACAGGGTTTGGGTGCTAAATGAAAGCAGGCATTATGGGGAAAAGGGATGGGGAAGAGGAAAGGGAAAGAATATACCTTATATTATCATGGATTAAATTTCAAAGCATCAGCCAGCATGGACCAAATGGAGAGTGGAAGAAGGGAGGTAGGAATTCAAGGTCTCACTTTTAAAGTATGTTTTGAAGAAACAGACTAACTCCTATCTATGCTATCTCAGGGGTTAGTTCTTTAACATATCCAAATCATCGCAAAGTTATCAGTACCTTTTTGATGTTCTGCTGGTCTGGAGCTATGGAGGTCTGGATTTTGTCTGTCAGAAGAGCAGAACTTTGACAAAAAGCCCTGCCTTTTCTTGATTTAGCACGTAGTATCAAGACATGGGTTTTAGTTAATTAATGATATAATTTGTAAACAATGTTCCTTTGATCTTAGGGATGGTTTGTACATGACTTACAAGTTCTTCATTGCAATCTTATTTCCTGCTATTGCTCCTTTATCCTGGATACTTATAACGTTACTTATTATACTGACTAGAAGGGGTGGTGTGGGGTGAATACTCAAGGGGACCAGAATAAGATACAACATTAACACACTTGTAAAGCTTCAAATGATTCTACAGCCATGACCTAATCACTGACATTTTACTGAGTTCAACAATGCTGTTTGGCACAAAGTTTCCAAATTTGTGGCATGAGTGAGGAACTACCAATTGAAATGAAAAGGAAGAGTATTTTCTGAAAGAGCAGATACAACCAAATTGGCCCAAATCCCTAAGTGATTATGAAGCTTGATTTATTTTAGAGTCCCTGAAGACACAGAAATATGGCACAGAAATAGCCTTGGGCTTGTGACAAATTGGTAAATGTTGAGGGCCAATGTGAGCCAATACAGTCATGGATAGAGTCTGGACGAGGATTCCCCTGGACCCTACTCCCCATGTGGGCTAATTATGGCTCAGGGTGTTGGCTCACCATCTTTCCACAGCTAGCAAGGAAACAGGGTGTTATTACCTAGAAGTGGACCCCTCCCCCCCCCCGCAAAGACTGCATAGCAGCTAATAATTAAGTACAAGCTGGCTAATCATTTTTTTCCAAGAGAAAATCGGATGCAACCACCTCTGTTATAAAAACCCTCACCCCAGGACAAATAAATGGACTGCCCTGATAGTTCCCTCCTGGCTCACATGTCATCAATTCATTGCCACACCCTTGTGTTTGGGCCTGTGCCCCGTCAGTGCAAGCATCAGGTAAAACTTTTTACCAAAACTTTAGGTAATGTGATGTGGTAGAAATAGCACTTTACATTGAGACATGAAGACCTGAATGGAAATCCATTTCTAGAATGTACTAGTTATGTTACTCTGGATAAATTAACCTCTCAGAGCCACAGTTTTATCATTTGTAAGATGGGCATAAAAATACTGGAACTCCCTATTTTCAAGGTCGGGAATATTCAAGTCGAAACTTTTGTTGTTCAATTGTTTCAGTAGTGCCTGACTCTTTGTGACCCCATTTGAGTCATTTTCTTGGCAGAGATACTAGAGTGATTTGCCATTTCTTTCTCCAGTTCCTTTACACATAAGGAACTGAGGAAAAAAGGATTAGGTGATCTGCCCAGGGTCACACAACTAGTAAGCGTCTGAGACCAGATTTGAACTCAGGAAGATGAATCTTCCTGAATCCAAACCCGGCACACTATTCACAGTGCTACCTAGCTGCCCTAGGTCAACCTTAAGTTTCAAATAAATGTGAGCTATTATCATTATTATTATTATTATTATCATTAAAAATCAGAGCTTAAACAACAGCTAGAACCTGAGACACCAGTTCCTGTCCTTCTGCTTCTATTTCCTTTTGCATAGGAACATGGTTTGTTGTGTAAATATCTGAAAAAGAGGCCACCAGATTTAAGTTTATTCACCTATTCTCCCTG
>CM053581.1:421875821-421917605 GCA_028627135.1 Pseudochirops cupreus
AAAAAAAAATAAAATCAGAGATAAGCTGCTAGAAGAGAAAACTCAGGTGGAGAGGAAGTTAGCTGATTTCATGGGAAACTTTCTGTGCCACAGCATTCAGGCTTTGCTTCAGAAGAGCAAGCTGGAGGGTCTTAGGTATTAGAAAAGAAGGCTGCTGTATGTTTAGCTTTCAAAAAGAAGTTAAAAATTAATAAAAGGAATGTGCATGTGGCTCAGGCTGAGCCTCGCAGCCATGGTGATCATTGCCAGAAGAATGTGAGGGAAGAAAATAAAGTAAAGTTAGATGAGGAGGCTTTTACCAGGGCAGAAGTTCACCCCATACTGAGAAGAAAGCAGGAGAATCAGGGAGGCCACACAGAGTTCAGGAAGATAATTGAAGATTTCATTCAACAGGAGGTTGCTGATATATTCAATCAATTCACCCAAATGATAGGAGAATTAGTGTCTTGGATGGCAAGAATCAGTGATGAAGGAACTGGAGGGGTATTGGTAGATAGCATGGATTGCTTGAAGTTTATAGGTATTAGTCAGAATCCTTTTGTACAGCAAGCTTTTAGAGATAATCATATGTTATGAAGTAACAATATGACCAGTTTGTTAACTTTAGCTGCCAAAGGATGAAATAAAATGTATCCCACTGATTCTATGTGGCCTAGTAGAGAGAGACCCTAGTTCTCTCTTAAGGACTGTATGAGAAAGTCAAACAAGGAGGAAATGAACATTGTTATCATGATGGGAGATGCCAAGGCTTATCATGATACTCCTTTAGCAGTTTCTCATAGAAATATCATAGTGAAGACAGCTTCTCCTGCTTATAAGCCACTAATTCTGACTAACTGGGGAGACAAGGCACCCTCTTTTGGAGGTGATAGATAAAATTTCACAGTTAACTGACTTGGAGAAATGGGAAAAAGATAAATTTCCTTGAGAGAGAAGAGCAAATAGCCAGGGGATTCAAAGTCAGAATAGATTGACAAGAAAAGAATCATTTAGTGCTCTATTGAGAACAGGGGATGATTTTGGAAGAATTGATGATATTCCAAATAATGAATTATAGAAAACATATCAAGAAAAGGGACTTGATGTTAGACAGAATAGAAAAGTAAGAACTGCCCCTATAGATCTTCCTGAACCATTGTATCCAAACTTTTCACACTTTCAGGGAGACTCATATTAAAGACAGTACTGAGACAGCTGAAAGTAGTTAATATGCTGAACTTATGGTAGTACATCAAGTCATTAAAACTGGACAAGGATGACAGTGTCATATATTTACTGATTCACGTGAGGTAACTAATGGGTTAACTACACAGATGCCCATGTGGAAAAATAAAAATTAGAAAATTCATGGCAAACAAGTCTGGGACAAAGAATTATGGGAAGATATATGGGACATGTCTTTGGTTACTAACTTGTCAGTTTTTCATATAGATGCTCACATGGCCCTTGCCAGAAAAAGAGTACGACGCACACGCTGATTAACTAGCAAAGACTGCTACTCAGCATATTTGTCCCTACTCTGACACCAGCTGGTGATCCCGTACTAGCAAAATGGGTCCATCAATCAGCCAGTCATTTAGGAGTCCAGGCCACACACCAGTGGGCAAAAGGTTGAGTATTAGTATCTCTCATTCATTGTTAAAACAAGTAACAGAGGAATATTATATATGACAACTGGAAAATGAATGAACTCTTCCTCAGGTAGTAACTGTAGAGATAGCAAGGGGAAAAGTTCCTGCCCAAATTTGGCAAATTGATTATACTGGTTCTCTTCCCCAAGACAAAGGATGCAAATTTATTTATGCTTCTGTTGACACCACTTCAGGCTCATCAAAAATATCTGCCCATGCTTCAAGCACTGAGATCCTCACTAGCTAATCCTACTTCTCCCACCCCTTACATTCCAAATTACTCTTAATAAGATAAATAAATGCAAATAAAAAACTGAGATTTCATCTCATATCCTGCACATTGGTAAAGACAAAAGAGGGAAATAGAATATAAGCTGCTTGAGGGCCACAGTTGTTTCATTTTTGTCTTTGTATATACATTTTACATAGCCAATATGGGAATTTTTTCTTGATCAAATGTCTATGACAGGGGTTTTGTTTTTCTTGCTTTTTCAGTGTAAATTATAGAGCATGAGTGTGAAATTATTGCAAAAGGAAAGATTGCATTTGCTTTTTGTGCTTTGCAAACAACTACAAGGAAGAGAAGTATTACAATGACAGAAATGGATGGAATGACAATTGCAATAAAAAATTGATTCCTCTTAGGGAGTAACCATTTAGACAAAGCTTTAGGTTTATTTAAGGTAGTAAAAGAAAATGGAAATGAAGTGAGCATGAAGAAACTTACACTGCAATTGTTGGTTAGTTTTACTTCTTCATCTCTACCTCCTAGCTTACATGACTTCCTTTAAGTCCCACCTCAAATCCCACCTTCTTCAATTCATTCTGTAAATAGCTTATTTTTACATATGGTATGCCAGAGGTAGTTGATGCTGCAATGGATAGAGCATTAGGCCTGAAGTCAGAAACACTTAAGTTCAATTTTGACCTCAGACACTTAATACCTATGTGACCCTGGGCAAGTCAGTTAACCTCAGTTAACTCAGTTAAGCCTCAGTTTCCTCAACTGTAAAATGAGAATAATAATAAGCACTGACCTTGCAGGGTTGTTGTGAGAACAAAATGATATCTTATTTAGCTTTTTTTTTAAGAGGCACTTAGCACAGTGCCTGATATGTAGTGTTATTATAAATGCTTATTCTTCTTCCTCTATGTAAAGCAGCATAATTAACATGCAGTGTGTTACTTATATAAAGGAAAATGATCACAAGTTTCTGAAGAGACTAGGGCTGTTTTGGGGTATTGGTTTTGATTTGTTTTTATTTTGCCCTTTTTTTTAATCTTTAGAGCATAATGCAGTGCCTGGAACATAGTACATGCTTAATAAATGCTTGTTGACTTGATTTAATTTATAATACAATTTTAACTCTTGGATTTTTAAACTTGGATCATGTCTAGAAATTCTAATTGATCTTATGAGCAAGCTGTGTTTTTCTTTGAGGCTTTACTTGTATATATTTTGAAATTATTCTCTTCAGGGTTTATGTCTTGAATATCTCTAGCCTCATAATAGCTCTTTTTATTTTTTGGTTGATTCATTCTCCTAGGAATCTGCTATGGGCAACTTGGTGTTCCTGGCTTATTTGGGAGATTTTTCAAGGCTATCTGTGAACCTGGCCTCTCTGGAGACCTACCTTTCCCATACCTCCACCATTTTACTTCTTTTCTAGGAAGGTGAGTTATTCCATGATCTCTTCTGGATGACCCTACATTGGGGGCTAGGAATGCAGAGTATTCTGAGTCCATGCTCTAGGCTAAACTCTTGGCCTGTGTTAGGACTGAATCCAACATCCCCAACTGATGACCTAGTAGAGAGCAGAGGCTAGTGGTGCTTAATCCCTTTCTTGGAAGTCTTACATTAATTTTGGACCTACTTGTTTTATCTGAGCCTTTTTGTCCTGTTATTTGCAGAGTATGAAATTTAAGTAATAATGTCCTTATAATTACAGAGATGCACAGGGAGAAATTTTAGGTTCCTTTTGAAATAGGGACCCAGAAGAAATTTTCCTGGCCTTAAAGGGTTCTATGCTATAGAGACACCTTAAATTGTTTTGGTGTTACCTGTTGAGGAACGGACATATAGAAATTTTTTCCAGGTTCCAGCTGGGATGATCTTATGCACTGAAGAGTTTTCACCCAAGATAATTGGTTTCTCACTTGAGGATGTGATTTTTCCAGTCAGCCCCAGCTTCACATCCTAGAAAGGAGAGCCCCAATTGATCTATGATTGATATAGGAACTAAGCTTTCCTTCTAAGAAGGAATTTTTGTTTTCTTTTCCTTTTGAGCTATTTAATTAAACCTGCTCTGTGATTGTCCATTATCTCCAGGGTCTCTGTTGTGTCCATTCTTTCCTGCTTGAAAGAGATTAGAGATGACAATGATATTCTCAAGTTTTGAAAAGTTAGGAGAAAAAGATAGCAGGGGGTCTAGAAACAAAGTTTACATTGGGTTTTTTTCCCATCTGTCTAGCATTGAGGCCCCAAGGAAAGCAATATATTCAAAGATCATATACTATGACAAGATGAGATTTATACAAGGAATGCAGGACTGATTCAATATTAGGAAAACTAGGCATAATTGACCACATCAATAATAAAAGCAACAATAATTGTATGATTATCTCAATATATGCAGAAAAAGTTTTTGACAAACTACAAACTCATTACTTATCTTTCCTTTTTGAAGGGAACCAATGATGTCACAGGGTGGATGACTTGTATATGAATTGAATTTAAGTGAGATAGAGCTGTGTAAAGCCTCACTCTCTCTTCCAGAGTCATTGAAGTATAGTGGCAAGACAAAAATCAAGAAAATTAGCAATGACCTTGGCATCTTTGATCACTGACCAAACTCTAAAAACTCCAAAGCACCTGCTTCAACTGCCCTCATGGTCATTGGAACAAATTGTTCTCATCTACTCTTTCCACAGGGTTTTCCACCAGAAAAAGTCTTTATGTGCTTGGGGTAGACATTTCTCTAAATCATGGATGGATTTGGGTGTTCAGACAGGAATAGCACCTCTGGTATGTGGGCTATATTAAAAAGTGGTAATCATCAAAACAGCTTGGTAGTAGTTAAGTAATGGAGTGGTGGGTCAGTGGTATGAATAAAGTATACAATATATAGTATATACAATATATAAGTAAATGACCATAGTAATCTTGTGTCTGAGAAACCCAAAGATCCAAGCTTGGGAAACAAGAACTTACTATTTGACAAAAACTGCTGAGAAAACTGGAAAACAATTGGCAGAAATATAGACCAATATCTCATACTATAAACAAAGAGAGGATCAAAAGGGGTACATGATTTAGAAATAAATAAATAAATTAGAGGAGCATGGAAAATTTTGCCTGTCATATCTATGGATAAGGAAAGAATTTATGATACAAACAAGAGATAGAGGGGATCACAGAAAGTAAAATGGATAATTTTGATTATATGAAATTAAAAAGGGGTTGCAGAAACAAAACCAATATAGTCAAAATTAGAAGGAAAGCAGGAAATTGGGGGAAAAACTTATAACCAGTTCTCTGATAAAGGTATCATTCTTCAAATATATAGAGAACTGAGTAAAATTTATTTAAAAAAATAAGAACCATTGCTCAATTGATAAATGGTCAAAGGATATGAATAAGCAGTTTTCAGAAGAAGAAATCAAAGTGATCTATAATCATATAAAAATGCTCTAAATCACTATTAATTAGAGAAATACAAACTAAAACTACTCTCAGGTAACATCTCACACTTATCAGATAGGCTGGCATGCCAGAAAAGGAAGAGAACAAAAGCTGCCGGTTATGTGAAGAAATAGGGACACTGATGCACTCTTAATGGAGATGTGGACTGGTCCATTGATTCTGAGAACAATTTGGAACTATGTCTAAGGCTTCTAAAACTGTGTGTATCTTTAACTCAATTAAAACCACCATAATTCGGTATCCCAAAGAGATCAGAGGAAAACGAAAAGAACCTATATGTACAAAAACATAGCAACTCTTTCTGTGGTAGCAAAGATTTGGAAACAGGGGATGCCCACTAATTGGGGAACGGCTGTATAAGTTGTGGCATATGGTTGTGATGAAACACTATTGTGCTGTAAGGAATCATAAGGGGGATGGTTTCAGAAAAAACCTGGGAAGACTAAAGTGAAGTGAGTCAAACCAGGAAAACATTGTACACACTAACAGCAATATTGTAAGAATGATCAACTGTGAAAAATTTAGCTATTCTGATCAAGACAATGATCTAAGACAATTCCAAAGGACTCCTGTTGGAAAATTTTACCCACCTCCATAGGGAGAACTAATGAACTCTGAGTGCAGATTGAAGCACACTTTTTTCACTTTATTTTTCTTACTCTTTTTTTTTTTGCAACATAGCAAATACGGAAATATATTTCACATGACTTCATATGTATAATTAATATCATGTTGCTTTCCTTCTCAATGGATGAGGGAGGGGTTAGGAGAGAGAATTTTGAACTTAAAATGCATAAAAAAGAATGACAAATATAAATTTTGCAATAAGAAAAAAAAGAAAATTCTAGGGAATCAGCAAAGATACTCTTTGAGACAATAACTTCAGCCAAATTTCACGCTACAAAATATAATCCTCAAAAATCAAGAGTTCTACATAATGATGACAGAACAAAAGAAACAATATTAGAATGGAAAATCCTACTCCAAATAACCAAAATGCATATAATGTTGAGGATCAACCTCTCAAAGCACACAAAAGACTTATATAGATTCAATTATAAAGTGCTCTCCGATGAATAAAAAATAATCCAAATGTCTGGAGAAATATTTAGTGAGCATTGCTAGGTGATTCATTATAATAAAAATTACTTTCTATGAACTTACCAAAAACTGACAGGACACTGAAGTCCCTTCCACCAAAATTAATTTATATTTTTTATTGCTATTCCAGTCAAATTACCAAAAAGATACTTTACAGAACTTGACAAAAACAATAACAAGGTCCAGTTTAAAAAGACCCAAAATAACAAGAGAAATAATTAAAAGCAGTAAGGATGAATGCGGAATGGCACTTTCAGACCTCAAACTAGATTATAAAGGTGTGATCATCAAAACAATCTGATATTGGTTAAAGAATAGAATTGGTTAAAGAATAGAATCATAAAGAAACAATATAACTCAATAATCCAATGTTTGATAAAGTGGAAAATATGTTACCTAGGAGAAAACTTCGAATTTGATTAAAACAATTGTTGGGAAAACTGGAAATCAGACTGGCAGAAATTAGGCTTATACTATCACCTCACATCACACTCCACAATACATTCTGAATGAATACATGTCCTTAATATAAATGATAACTTTGATCAACTGAACCTGTAAAGCTTCTACACAGAAAACATTAATGTATCTGGAATAATACGGAAGTGATTAAGTATGTGGGGGGGGGGAATCTGTGTATTGAATTTTCCTTATAAGGGTTTGGTATCCAAGAAATATGTATATGTATGTTTGTATGTGTGTATCTGTGTGTATGCTAATAGCCATTCTCTTATAGAGCCAAACATGAACAAATAGTTCTCAAAAAAACTGCAAAGTGTTTATAACCACATGAATAAATACTCTAAGTCTCTAATAATAAGAGAAATCCAAAATAACTCAGGTTCCAACTCATGCTTTGCAAATGAGCTAAAATGATAGAAATGGCAATAGTCAACATGAGAAGGAGTGTGTGATAGTTGGAGATTATATATTGGGAATAGAAAGGAGCATGTCCATTTCACAGTTGTGCATCAAACCTTTTACAAAATTCATGATGTTTTAGAGTAAATGAATCTCACAAACAAATATAGAATAGCAAAAATATTAAATGCATATTTTATAGAACAAAATGCAATAAATTATATTTTTAAAATGTTACTGAAGAAATGGTTAAAAATTAATTGGGGACTAAATAACTTAGGAATTTGTGGATTAAAAAATAAATCATAAAAATTACAAATTTGGGGTGGCTAGGTGACACAGTGAATAGAGCATTGGACCTGGAGTCAGGAGGGCCTGAGTTCAAATCCTGCCTCAGACACTTAACACTTACTAGCCATGTGACCTTGGGCAAGTCACTTAACCCCAATTGCCCTGCTCTCCTCCCACCAAAAGAAAAAAGAAAAAAAAGAAATTATAAATTCATTAGAGGTAATGATAACAATAAGAAAACATTTTGTGTGTCCTTGGGAAATTTCTGTCTTGAAAAATGTTGATCATTAAAAAGAGAGAATAAGGGAGAAGATTCTGGAAAGATGGCAGAGTAGGTCAGAAAATTCCATGCTTTCCAGTTTACTTACACAGAGGAGATAATAACGACATTTCAATACATAGAGTAGTAAAAATGAAAAAGAGTAGCGGCAGAACAGTAGTTCTCCTGGACAACCAAGGAAAGATCTGAAGAATAATACAAGGACGAGGTTTCGTCCATGTGAAGAGGAAACACCTCCAGATTAGGACCACTTAAATAACAAGCAGCAAGACCTGGGTTTACCTGAGTTGGAGGTCTGCCTCAGTCCTAGTCACAGGAACTTTTTTCCCCTTGGAGAATGTGAGAGGAGTTGGGTGTCTGAGCCAGGGAAGTTCCAAGGGTGCCTCTGATGACAAAGAACATCAGACTTATCTGTGTTGTGGAGACACAACTAGTTAGGGGTGAGAAAGAACCAACACATGCCTGTGAGTGCAGAAGCAATGGGTCAGTGATGCTGCTGGCTGTGGGCATTTACAGGACGCTAGAGGTCTTGGTTTCATTTCCAGACCAGAGGGAAAACTGAAGGAGGATCTGAGGTCACAGACACCATCCCCCGTGCCCCAAGATTAAAGGTGATTTCAAAAATTAAGTTGCTACAAATTTTAAAAAATGAATAAGCGAAGGAGATAGAATCCAATAGTAGAGAATCATTATGGGAATAGAGAAGACCAGGGTTCATCTTCAGAAGAGGAAACTCCAAAAGTTAAAATTGTCATCTGCCTGAAAAGAATTCATAGAAGAACTTAAAAAAAGATTTTAAAAATGAGAAAATGAGGAAAAACTAAAATAACCAAATAATAAAAAAGAACAATCCAATAAAAACAGTATTGTGAAAAGAAAATCAACCAATTAGAAAAGGATATCCAGAATCTTAAGGAAGAAAACAATTCCCCGAAAATCAGAATTAGGCAAAGAAAAGCCAGCAAAATTGTAAGAGAATAAGAAATAATAAAACTAAATATGAAGAATGAAAAAGTAGAAGAGAATATGAAACATCTCATAAGAATAACTACTGATCTAGAAAACTGATCAAGGAGAAAACAAAAGAATAATCAGACTACCTGAAAACTATGATGAAAAAAAAAGAATCTTGATAAAATAATACAAGAAACAATTGAAGAAAATTGTCTTGAAGAATTAGAACAAGTGGGGAAAGTAGAAATAGAAAACAAAATCCACCAATTGTCACCTGAAAGAGTTCCTACAAGGAAAAACCACAAGAGTATCCCAGTCAAATTCCAAAAACCCCAGTTCAAGGATAAAATATTACAAGCAACAAGAAAAAAAAACAACTTAAATATGACACTACCACATTTAGAATCACCCAAGGCCTAATTAACATCAGTGATACTAAAAGGCCACAAGTCTTGGAACACTATACATCAAAGATCAAAAGAACTATTCCAGCCAAAAATATCATACCCAGCAAAGTTAAGCATAATCCTGAGTGGGGGAAAAAGAATATTTAATAAATTGGCAGACTTTCAGCATTTTGTTTAAAAGAAAAAACAACAACATTGAACTTACTAGAAGATTTGACATACAAGAGCCAAGAGAAATATCAGGTACAGACCAATGGCTAATTACAAGGACCTCAGTAATGACTGATTGCTTATTTCTTATGAATATAAAACGTAAAACATATATCTAAGATTGTTATTTGTAATTGGGTAGTTTGTAAGAAAGATGAGGATAGACCTGAATATGATAGGACTTTTTAAAAGTAAAATCACTTAGGAGCAGATAAAAAGTATAATTATCTTATGAAATTGAGGGGCAAGAGAAACCTACTTGCATTGGGAATGGGTTCAAGAAGGTACACTACATACATGCATACATACATACATATGTGTGTATACATATATACATATACACATATACATACATATGTATAAATGTACATAAAATGTATAAATCTTTTGAATTCAGTAAGAAATAAAATGCTAAGGGTATAGGGTGGAGGAAGAGAATAAAAGAGGGATCTTCAGAAGGAATAGGTTAAAGGGAGGGTATAGAAAGGTGTTTAGATAAATGCGAATGAAAAGATAGAAGAAGGATTCTTGGGAGGGTAGGTTAAGTAATAGAAGGGCAAGGTATCAGGTAGAAGTAAAGTAGAGGAGTCAGGAGAGATAGGAAATAGATAAACAAAAACATAAAATAAAGATCAGGAATAGAATTTGTTAGGGAAAAAGGAACAGGGGTGGTAATCATGATCTCGGACAAAGTTAAAGCTAAAATAGATCTAATCCAAAGAGAAAAACAGGGAAACTACACTATGTGTCAGTCATTTTCATCACTGTTGTTTTGGACTATTTAAAACAACTATACAACATAAAGTGGGAATATTGCTTTGGTGTAGGAAACGGCAAGTTGGTGGACTTTGAAAAATATGGAAAGATTCAGACTTGTGAAGGAAGAAGATATCTACTCTTAGAGAAACAGAGGCTAAATAAGTATAGTAAGATTTTACATAGATGTATATGAATGTATATGTCTATATATGACTATGATTATCAATATCTAAGTATATATATATATGTAATATATGTACAGGTGCATATGTGTTTGTGTATACATGTATATCTTAGTGTGTATATACTCTACACCATCTTGGTTCTGCTTCCCTATTTTTTTTATGCCTGATCCAGCGATTTAATTGGTGCAAGGAAACTCTGATAAGGAAATTATGTCTACCAATTCTGAGTAAGCAAAGCAAGTATTCTGCAACTTACATTATTAGTGAGTTTTCTGGAAATTGTTGAAAGTTAAGTGACTTGCCAAGGATCTACAACTAGTAGATGTCCAAAGAAAGATTTTAATCCATTTAATTAGTTAATTTAATGTTTAATTATATATAAATATATTTTATTATTTTGTTTATTATTTATTATTTTATTATTATGTAATTAATTTAATTCCTGATTGAGAAATCATTTCTCTAATTACTATAATGTGCCATCTCTCTTAATTGAATCTTAATAAGTTCAATACAAATAAATTACATACGTTTGAATTTTTAAAAATTAACTTAACAGTATGGGGGTGAAGTTAAAAATTTTTGTCTAAAAAGTTGGGTTGGTTTGTATGGTTTTTAGTGAACTGCAAGCTCTATGGGAGTCAAAAAGGTGAAGTGGCAACTGAAATTGTTAATGTGATCTTGGGCTACATTAAGATTCCTTATTCCAGGAATAAGGTGGTGCTAGTCCTTCTATACTCTGCCCTGGTCACACAAGTACCTGCTCTCAAGTATTCTACACTGGCTACCATAGCTTAAGGGCACTAATAAGTTGTATAATGTTCAGACAATGGCAACCAGAATATTAAAGGTCCTTGAGGCATTGTCATGAGGGTTGGTTGAAGGAAGTGGTGTTTAACCTAGAGAAAAGAAGACTTGGGGGTTGGGGAGAGGTGTCATAATAGCTGTCTTCAAGTACTGGAGTGGGTGGCCAGAAATGCAGTAAGGGTTTTTTGTTTGTTTGTTTGTTCATTTGTTTTTGTTTTTCTGTGAGAGACATATTTCTTATGCTGCAAGATGATGGAGATGTAAAGTGAAGAATCTAAGAAAAAGTGAAGTTTATGATTAATAGAACATGGATTTCAATAAGCTTGATGAAAGAGAAGTTAACATGGACAGTGAAGAGATAAGAATGAGATGGACTAGGATAAGAGTAAGGAGAGAATATGGGTAGAGGATTTTCACTGAATTTAACTGGAAGAGATCAAAAAAGTCCTTTAATCTTGTTCAGTTCAATTCCTAAGATGTGAATTCCCTCTTATGGCCATACATACTGTCTCTGAAAATAAGTATTTGGCATGAAATCTCAGCATTAAGTTCCATCATGTTCAGCAAAAAGAGATGGTAGGGCTTAGATATCTTTTCAGGCTTAATCTCTGAAAACTAATCTCCTACTGCACTGCTGTTGTCTTGGTTCCAAAAGCATGAGTTGCCAAATGTTGGTTTAATTTGACAGAATTCTAAAAATTTAGAGTAGAAATAGGCAAGTGTGGCAAAGTGGAAAAAATTCTGAATTTGGAATTAGATGACCTGAATTTAAATCCTATTTCTATATCCTCTGTGTCCTTGGATAAGTCACAACCCCTAGGTCTCCAGTTCTGGATCTATGATTTCCTGGTTTTTAGAGATTATGGATATCCAATATCTTTCTTTTTTTAGATTTTCACAGTTTTGGAAATTTATACTGACAGGCAATTTTTAACAGCTTTCACCTGTTTTAATGAAGGCTGTATGACCACTTACATATCTAGAGGGGAGATTCTTGTATGGGATATGGGGTTTAACTGTTATTATTATCTCCATTTTAGAAATAAGCAGAGAAAAGCTTGGATAGATTAAATGTCTTCCCAAGGATCATAGAACTATGTAGGATTATCTAAGTCTTTAGAACTCCAAGTCCAATCCTATCTTCCTCTCAATTATACCAAACTTATTTGTTTGAGAGGATTCTTGTGATAAATAAATAAGATAAGGTATATTTGGTATGCTATATATGAACCAATTATCAATTCTGCTGCCCATTGGAATGCAAAAATCTGGTAGACAATAGTATCACTGTCTCCCCTAACATTGCCTAAAATTAAATTTTATTTTATTATTAATAAGACAAGATATATGAGCAAGTGTGCGATAAAATGGCCTTGAAAGTTCTCTTTGGACCCAAATAGCTGAGAAAAGGCAGAGACTTGCCTGAGCTCTCCCAAATTCTCCTGAAAACAACTTGAAATAACTCCTCAAAACAAATTCTGGGGCAGCAGAACCCACAAAAGAATGGAGTGAAATGATTTTCCAGGCCAACACAACTTAGAAGATCAACAGAAAAGATCTATTTCCCTAGGGTGAGAGTGGAGTACAAGATGTGCAAAATAGGCCACATCCAGGAAATAAGCAACTGCAGCTATAGCTGCAACTTCTTCTGGAGTTGTAAGTCCATAAACATTAAGCGGGTCAGACAACTGGTCATAAGGAGATTACAGGGGTCCCTTTGCTGGCATGAGGTGCTGGACTCTGTTCCATTGCCCATATTTGTATCTGGATTGCAGTCCTGGATGGCAGCCCCAAAACAAGGAGGAGTACTAGCACGCCACAGCTTGTGGCCCCAGGGGAAAGGGGCCCCTGATCATAGTACCAGGGTAGAAAAGACTGCTTGTAGTCACTCACAGTATGAAACACAGACCAGAAGAGTAGTAAACACACTTTCTCTTAGATCATACCATCTTGGGAGAACTGAAAACTTTCCAGATCCCCAGAATTAGCTACACAAAAATCCTGAAGCTTAGAACATCTCCCCCTTCACCCCAAGAACTAAGCCTAACTTTAATATGAAGTTGGCTTAAAAATGCTAGAAAAATGAGTGAACAACCAAAAAGGATCCTAACCATAGAAGATTACTTGGGGTAACAGGGAAGATCAAAACACAAACTCAGAAGAAGACAACAAAGTCTACTACATCCAAGGTCTCAAAGAAAAATGTGCATTGGTCTCAGGCCCAAAAAGAATCCCTGGAAGAGCTCAAAAAGATTTTTAAAAATCTTTTAACAAGAGAAGTAGAGTAAAAGACTGTGAAAAGAAATGAGAACAATGGAAGAAAAATCATGATAAGACAGGCAAAAGTTTGTTTAAAGAAACACAAAAATATTAAAGAAAGTAACACCTTAAAAAACAGAATAAGCCAAATGCTAAAAAGAGGTCCAAAAATTCAATGAAGAGAACACTTTAAAAAGCAAAACTGACCAAATAGAAAAAGATGTACAAAAATTCACTGAAGAAAACAATTTCTTAAAAAGAAGAATTGGCCAAACGGAAAACGAATTGGACATGTGGAAAGTAATGACTCCATGAGACATAAAAATACGAACAAAACCAAAAGAATAAAACAATGTGAAATATCTCATCAGAAAAGCAAGTGATCTGAAAATTAGATCCAGGAAAGATAATTTTTTTTTAAAAAAAGAGGCTAGACATCATCTTTTAAGAAATTCTCAAGGAAAACTATCCTGACATTTGTAATGGCAAGCAAAGTCGTACTTTGCTCCTTATTTCAGTTATTCAAGTGCCTTTCAGCCTTGCCTTTGATTATGTCAAGTCTTTGTTGGAAACAATATACATTGTGTTGCCCTTACTAGGTCCCAGGGAGTTTGGAGACCTTCCCTGCCCTTAACAGGCCCAACATCATCACATGGAACACATGGTGGGAGGAGCTTGCCAAAAGTGTGGAACAGGAAGAGCAGAACAGAAAGGGTGGATCAGGAAGGGACCAAGTAGAGCTAAGGGAGAGAATCTTTGTGATATCAGCACTCTGTTCTGTGTGTTGGTATTGCTTTGTCAGACAGAAGCACTCTGTTGATTGATTTGTGTTACTTTGTCAGACAGAAGCATTCTGTCTGTTCATTTGGGTTGATTTCATAAACAGAAAGTGAATTGAGATGATAGCGCTGGCAATGTATGTAAATATTGTTATGGCCCTGTTAAACTTTGTTTTTCTAGAAACAGAAACTGTGAAGATCTTAGGGTAGAGCAGTCCCCATGAGCTATGGAACAGGAATGGAGAGCTGCCTACTTTTAAATCTAGGCAATAGTCGGGTGAATCCAGGCAAGAGCTGGCAGCATGGAAGAGGAGCCATGGGGTTTGGAAGTCAGCCTCAAGTTAAGATGAAAGGAGACTTTACTTGGGTACTCAGTACTGACTGATGATATTGCAACTTACTATGACCTAGGGGTAGATGGCCTTTTTACTTTCCACTACCCTGCAAGGATGATTGGCGTAAGGATGATTGGAAGCCAGTTTGAAGTCAAGATGAAAGAAGACTTGATTTGGGTTCTCTATATTGATTGAGGAAGTTGTGACTTATTGAATGATATGTTTTGTTTAAGACTATGTGGCCACCTGAGTAATAAGTTGTCATGTTATGTTCTTGTGAATGTTGTATTTAGTTTCTTGAATGATTTGAATTAGTTTATTGCTGAATAAAATAGAGAGTTCACTATACTGTGCAATTAGATCCTTAAAGTTATTCACAGAAGCAGTCCTCAGAAGAGCTGCTCGTGATTGGTTTTACAATATTCTAAAACCAGAAGATAAAATAGAAATTGAAAGAATCTACTGATCACCTCCTGAAAGAGATCACAAAATGAAAACTCCCAGGAATATTATAGCCAAATTCTAGAGCTCCCAGTCAAAGAGAAAATACTGCAAGTAGTCAGAAAGAAACAATTTAAATATCATGGATCCACAGTCAGGATAACATAAGACTTAGCAGTTTCAACCTTAAAGGATCAGAGGGCTACAAATATAATATTCCAGAAGGTAAAGGAGCTTGGATTACAGCCAAGAATCATTTATCTAGCAAAACTGAATATAAGCCTTCAAGGAGAAAATGGATGTTCAATGAAATAGACAACTTTCAAGCATTCCTGACAAAAAGACCAGAACTGAATAAAAAAATTTGACTTTCAAATTCAAGACTCAAGAGAAAAATAAAAAGGTAAACAGGAAAGAAAAATCATAAAGAATTCAATAAGGTTAAACTGTTTACATTACTACATGCAAAGATGATACTTGTAACTCCTAAAAACTATCTCTTTGTTAGGACAATTAGAAGGAGTATTTATAAACAGAAGATATGGATGTGAATTGAATATGATGGGATGATTATCTAAAAAAGTAAAATTAAAGAAGGAGAAAGAGGAATTCACTGGGAGAAGGGGAAAAGGAGAGGTAGAATGGGGCAAATTATCTCATGTAAAAGAGGCACAAAACAACGTTTACAGTGGTGGGGAAGATGGTGGTGGGAATGTGTGAACCTTACTCTCATCAGAATTAGTTCAAAAGCATACAGACTCATTTGGGTATAGAAATCTATTTTACCCTTCAATAAAGTAGGAGAAGAAGGAGATAAGAGAAGGAGGTGACTACCAGTAGTAGTCAGAAGCAAAATACTTTCAAGTATGAATAGGATGAAAGGAGAGAAAAATTAGGAACACAATGAGGGTGGGGTGAGGGAATAGGAGTTAGTAATCATAACTATGAAAAAATTTTATAGCAAGTTTCTCTGACACAAGGTTTATTTCTCAAATATATAGAGAACTGGGTCAAATTTATTAAAATAAGAGCTATTGTCCAATTGATAAAATGGTCGAAGGATATAAACTGGCAATTTTTAGACAAAATAATCAAAGTTATTGATAGTCATATTAAAAATGCTTTGAATCACTATTCATTAGAGAAATAAAACAACTCTGAGGTGCCATCCCATGCTTATGAGATCAGTTAATATAACAGAAAAGGAAAATGACAGATGTTGAAGGGGACATGGGGAAACTGAGACACTAATACACTGTTGGTGAAGTTGTGAACTGATTCAACCATTCTGAAGAGGAAACTATGAACAAATCATGCATACCTTTTGATTCAGAAATACCACTACTAAATCTGTATCCCAAAGTGATAAAAAAAAAAAAAGGAAAAGGACCTATATGCAAAAAAATATTTATGCCAAATCTTTTAATGATGGTTAAAAATTAGGGAATAGTTGAATAAGTTGTGGTATATGTTTGTGATGGAATACTATTGTAGTAGAAGGAACAACAAGCAGGATGCTCTCAGGAAAAATCTGGAAGAACAGATGTGAACTAATGCAAAGTGAAATGAGCAGAACCAAGAGGACACTGTATACAATAGCAGCAATATTGTGTGATGATCAATTGTGAATGATTTAGCTATTCTCAGCAATCCAATGAGCCAAGACAATTCTACAGGATTTATTATCTATCTCCAGAGAAAGAACTGATGGCTTCTAAATGCAGACTAAAGGGTGCTGGTTTTTTTACTTTATTTTTCTTGGGTTTGGTTTTTTTGGTCTATGGAGTATGATAAGAATTACACAATACCTAGCAACTACTACATTGAAGGACCGTGAGTCTTGGAATACTATATTTTGTAGAGCAAAAAAAACTAGGGTTACAATGAAGGGTAACTTACCCAGCAAACTTAAGTGTAATCCTGAATGGGGAAAAAATGGACATTTAACAAACTGAGAGACTTATAGGTATCTATAACAAAAACAGCAGAACTTAAGGGAAAATTTGGTATAAAACATCCAGGAAAAATATAAAGTAAACAAACATTAACGACCAATTATAAGAGGCTGAATAAAATCAAATTGTTTACTTTTTATATATGAAAATATTATCAGTTCTTTTATGACTGTCAATTTTATTTGGGTAGTTTAAAAGAAATCTTGGGCTGAGCTGATTATGAAGGGGTGATTCTTTAAAAAAAAAAGCTATAGGAAGAGAAAAAAAGGAGCAACTATATCATATGAATGTGGCAAAAAAGGAAAAACTGATACCAAAGAAACTAGTAGGAGGGAGAGCAGTTAATGCTGAAACCTTATTCTCATCAGAAAGGATTAATGACAGAACAACATATACATGTATGTATGTGTGTATATGCATATATACACACATACATACTTACATACACACATACGTATTTGTGCATATAATCTTTTACATTCAAAAAGAAATAAGAGGGCATGGGGATAGGGTGGGGGAGAGGATAAGGGAGGGATTCTTGGAAGGATAGGTAGGATAAGGAATAGGATGGCAAGGTAGCAGGTAGAAGTAACACAGAAGAGTGAAAAGGAATAAGAATAAGATAAGAAGGATAGAGAGGAAAAATAGGAAGGATGAAACTATATAATGAATAATTATAGCTTAGAATGTGAATGGCATGAATTTACTCATAAAAAGGAAACTGATAGCAGATTAAAAAATTGAATTCAACAATATGTTGCTTTCAAGAAATGTTATAAAAATGAGTGATATACACAAGCATAAAATAAAGGTGAGGAGTATAACTTATTATATAAAAAAGAAGGGGGTAATAACCATGATTTCAGACAAAGTTAAAGCTAAAATAGATTTAATAAAAAGAGACAAATAGAGAAATTATGCTATGTGTTAGCCATATTATTCAATATTGTTTTAGACCGTCTAAAATAACTAGACAGTATAAAATACCTGAGCATGTACCTGCCAAAACAGACACAGGAACTAAATGAATATAAACTTGCAACACTTTTTAAAAGTTTCATCTAAATAATTGTAGTAATATTTATTTTTCATGGGTAGGTAAAGTCAATATAATTTTTAAAATAACAATTTTATCTAACTAATCTATTCATGTAATGCCATCCCAATTAAATTCCTAAAAAAAAAAAATCATACTAAGTTAGAAAAAAATAGTAACAAAATTTATTTAAAAGAAGAAAAGATCAGAAACTTCAAAGAAAAAAGGGGGAAAAATATGTAAAGGAAGCAGATCCAATAGTATAAGACCTTAAACCATATTATAAGGTAAGAACCTTGTTGAACTATAAAATGGATAATTTTGATTATTTTAAATTAAAATTTTCTTGTATAAGTAAAACCTATACAGCCAAGAATAGAAAGAATGATGAAAATTGAGGGGGAAAATCTTTCATAGACAATCTCTTAGATAGAATGGGATTGGGTTAGAATATTGGTGTGGTATAGGAAATGATTAGCTGGTTGATTTGAAGAAAAAACAACATGGAAAGACTTGGACTTACGACAGAAGATACTGTCCTCTTTCAGAAAACAGATGACAAGTAGAAATAAGCATAGTGCATATATATATATATATCCATGCTTAATTTCAGCCTTCTTAGGTCAGGGAAGGGAAAAATAAAGCAAAATGTACACAGCAGTGAACAAAAGAAAACCTACAAGGAAGCAAAGAAAAACTGGACAGCTTTGAAAACAACGTGTATTATTTATTACTTAGGTTTTCTTAAAATGGAAATGTATTGCTCTATAATGAATCTTCTCTTATTTCTGGGGTGTACATGGTAATTGTTTTTCTCTTTTTTATTATGCACTTAAGTTTAAAATAAAATTTAAAACAAAAAGAGAAAAAAAACAAAAGTATCTCTGGTGCTAAAAAAAAAAAACAACCCTATACCTCCTCAAATCCTCCCCATTTCCATTGATGGCATGGCCATCCATTTATCTTTAATATTTTGTTTTTCCCCAATTACATTTTAAAACAATTTTAATATTTTTTAAAGTTTTGGCTTTCAAATTCTATTCCTCTTTCCCTTCCTTCCCTGCTCACTCCCCGAGATGGTAAACAATCCAACATAGTTTATACTTGTGCAATCACGTAAAACAATTCCTGTTAGTCATTTTGTAAGAGAACATTCAAATAAAAAATAACAATGAAAGAAAAAAAGTGAAAAATAGCATACTTCAGTCTGTATTCATTCAATATCAGTTCTTTCTCTGGAGGCAGACAGCATGCTACATCTCGAGTCCTTTAGGATTGTCTTAGATCATCATATTGCTGAGAATAGCTATGTCATTCACAGTTCTTCATCATACAATATTGCTGTTACTATGTACAATGTTCTCCTGCTTCTTCTCACTTCACTTTGCATCAGTTCAGGTAAGTCTTTCCAAGTTTTCCTGAAATCATCCTGTTCATCAATTGTATTCCATTACATTCATATACCACAGTTTGTTCAGTCATTCCCCAATTGATGAGCATCCCTTTGATTTCTAATTCTAAGCCACCACAAAAAGAACTCTGATAAATATTTTTATTCCGAGGTTCTTTTCCCTTTTTCTGATGTCTTTGGGGGGATATAAACCTAGTAGTGCTAGATCAAAAGGTATGCACAATTTTATAACCCTGTCATTGCTACTAGTAGTACTAGATCAAAAGGTATGCACAGTTTTCTAACCCTTTGAGTATTGTTCCAAATTGCTCTCCAGAATTGTCGAATCAGTTCAAACTCCACCAACAGCACATTAGTGTCCCAATTTTTCCACATCTCCTCCAACATCCAACATTTTCCTTTTTTGTCATATTAGCCAATCTGATAGGTGTGGTGTGTTACCTCAGAGTTGTTTTAATTTGCATTTTTAATCAATAGATATTTGGAGCATTTTTTCAAATGACTATGGATAGTTTTGATTTCTTTATCCAAAAACTGACTGTTCCTACTCTTTGACCATTTTTCAATTGGGAAATGACTTGTAGTTTTACAAATTTGACTCAGTTCTCCATATATTTGAAATATGAGGCCTTTATCTGAGATATCTGTTGCAAAGCTTTTCCCAAATTTTCTTATTTCTTTTTAATTTTGGTTACATTGGTTTTGTTTGTGCGAAAACTTTTAAATTTTATAAAGTATCTATTTTACATTTTGTAATCTCTCTATATTTTCTTTGATCTCAAATTCTTCCCTAATCCATAAATCTGACAAATAAACTATTCCATGCTCTCCCAATTTGCTTATGCTATCACCCTTTACATCTAAATCATATATCCATTTTGACCTTATGTTAGTATGTGGTATGAGATGTTGATCTATACTGAGTTTCTACCATGCAGTTTTCTGGCTTTCCCAGCAGTTTTTGTAAAATAATGAATTTTTGTTCTAAAAACTTGAATCTTTGTTTTATCATATACTTGATTACTATGGTTATCTACTGTAATGCAATGTGTACCTAAATGTATTCAAATGATTGACCAGTCTATTTATTAGTATCAGATTCTTTTGATAATTACCACTTTGTAATACAGTTTAAAAGCTGATACAGCTACACAGCCTTCCTTCACATTTTTAAAATAATTCCCTTGACTTTTTGTTTTTCCATATGAATTTTAATATTTTTCCTAGCTCTATTAAACAATTTTTGGTAGTTTGATTGGTATGGCACTGAACAAGTAAATTAATTTAGAAAGAATTGTCATTTTTATTGTATTGATTCTACCTACCCATGAGTAATTGATGTTTTTCCAATTGTTTAAATCTAATTTAACGTATATAAAATGTTTTGTATTGTGTTCATATAGTCTCTGGGTTTGTCTTGGCAGGTAGACTCCCTAGTATTTTTACTGTTTAGAGTTATTTTAAATGGAAATTCTCTTTCTATCTTTTGCTGCTAGATTATGTTGTTAATATATAGAAAGACTGACAATTTATGTGGGTTTATCTTGTATCTTCCAACTTTGCTTTGATTTTCAGGATTTCCAATGTGGTGTTTAATTGAGGATTTTTAATTTGCTCTTTTTCCAGTATTTTTAGATGCATGCCCAATTCATTGATCTGCCTTTTCTCTATTTTGTTGATGTAAGAATTTAAAGAAATAAAATTTCCCCTAAGTAGCACTTTGGCTGCATTCCATAAATTTTGGTATGTTGTCTCATCATTTTCTATAATGAAATTATTATTTCTATGATTTATTTTTGACCCACTTATTTTTTTAAGGATTATTGTTTTCAATTAATTTCTAATCACTCTTTCCACTGCCAATTATTGAACATAATTTTTATTGCATTATTATCTGAAAAGGATGTATGTACTATTTATGCTTCTCTGCATTTGCTTGTGAGGTTTTTGTGTCCTAATTCATAATCAATAGGTGCCATGTACTGCTGAGTAAAAGGTATCTTGCTTTCTATTCCCATTCAGTTTTCTTCAAAGAGCCATCATATCTAACTTTTCCAGAATTTTATTCACCTCCTTAACTTATTACTTGTTTATTTTTTGTTAGATTTATCTAGTTCTGAGAGGGAGAAGTTGAGGTTCCCCCAGTAGTATAGTTTTATTGTCTGTTTTTTTCCCATAACTGATTGAGCTTCCTCTTCAAAAATTTAGATGCTATACCATTTGGTGCATATATTTAGTATTGATATTTTTTCATTGTCTATGGTACCTCTCAGCAAAATGTAGTTTCCTTCTTTATCTCTTTCAATTAGATTTGTTTTTTGCTTTGTCTGATATAATTGCTTCCCCCTGCTTTTTTTGCTTCCACTGAAGCATAATACATTCTGCTTCAGCATCTTATCTTTACTCTGTATATGTGTCTGTGTTTCAAACATGTTTCTTGTAAACAATGTATTGTAGGGTTCTGGTTTTTAATCCATTCTGCTATCCACTTCCATTTTATGGATGAGTTCATCTCATTCACATTTTTAGTTATGATAACTGTGTATTTCTCTCCATGCTATTTTCCCTTGTTTATCTCTCTCTCCTTCCTACCCTCATCCTATCCTTTCTCACAAATGTTTTACTTTTGATCACTGTTTCCCCCAATCTGCTCTCCTTTCTATCAAGCCCCACTCTTCTTTTATCTTCATCCCTTTTTACTTTCTTATAGGAAAAGATAGGTTTTTGTCTTCAAATGAATGTGTATGTTATTACCTCTTTGAGCTGAGTCTGATGAGAGTAAGGCTTAAACTTTACATACACACACACACACACAGATGCACACACACACACACACACACACACACACACACACACACACACACACATATATACCCTCTTACCTTCCATTATAATAGCTCTTTCATGTCTCTTTTATGTAGGATAAATTACTCCATTCTATCTCCTCCCTCCCTCTTCTTCCAGAACAATCTTTTTTCTTGTCCCTTTTTTGTATTTGTGGGTATCATCCCATCAAAGTAATCTTATATCTGTACCCTCTATGTATACTCCTTCTAATTGCCATTTTATTAATAAAGTTCTTAAGAGTCAAAAAAATTATCTTTCCTATAGAAACATAAACAGTGTAACCTTATTGAATCTTTTACGTTTTCTCTTCCTTTTCTCTTTTTTACCTTTTTTATATTTCTTTTGAGTCTTGCATTTGGAGAGCAAATTTTTTATTTGGCTCCAGTTTTTAAACTAGAAATGCTTGAAAGTTCTCTTTTTCATTAATTTTTTTTCCCCTGAAGGATTATATTCAGTTATGCTGGGTAGGTGATTCTTGGTTGTAATCCTAACTCCTTTGCCTTCTGGAATATCAATATTCCAAGCTCTCTGGTTCTTTAATGTTGAAGATGCCGAATCCTGAGTAAGCCTAACTGTAGCTCTGCTATATCTGAGCTGTTTCTTTTTGGCTACTTGCATTACTTTCTCCTTGATCTAGGAGCTCTAAAATTTGGCTATGATGTTCCTGAGTATTTTTACTTTGGGATCTCTTTCAGGTTATTATTGGTAAATTCTTTCAATTTCTATTTTGCCCTCTAATTCTAGGTTATCAGACCAGTTTTCTTTGATAATTTCTTGAAAGATATATCCAGGCTTTTTTTTTTAAACTAATGACTGTCAGGTAGTCCAATAATTCTTAAATTATCTCTCCTGGATCTATTTTCCAGGTCAGTTGTTTTCCAATGAGACATTTCACATTTTCTTCTTTAAAAAAAATTGTTTTATTTATTGTTTATGTTTGTTGTTTAAATTTTGATGTTGCACAGTCATTTCCATCTTCTCGTCCAATTCTAATTTTTAAGGAATTATTTTCTTCAGTGAACTTTTATACTTTCTTTTCCATTTGACCAATTCTGTTTTTTAAGAAGTTATTTTCTTCAGTGAATTTTTCTATATCTTTCTCCATGCTGTTGGCTCTTTTTTCATGATTCTCTTGCATTACTCTCATTTTTTCTAATTTCTCTTCTACTTATCTAATTTGCTTCTTAAAATCCATTTTCAGGTGTTCCAGGAGCTCCTTTTGGTCTGAGATCAAACTACATTTTACTTTGAGGTTTCACATGTAGCCATTTTGATACTGTTGCCCGCTTCTAAGTCTATGCCTTGATTCTCCCTGTCACCCTAATAACTTTCTATAGTCAAGTTCTTTTTTTGTTTTTTTTTTTATTTTTTCTGTCTATTTTGTGACTTGGAATTTTCATGTGAAAGTTTAACTCTGGTCCTACACTGTCCCAAGCTCCTTGTTCTGTGATTCAGGATCTTACTGTGGCTTTCACTTGGCTTCATGGCCTAACTGCTGCCCTGCCCCAGGGGTGGAATCTTGCTGCCATGTTGCTATGGAAACAGAGTCTCTCTATTGTCTAGCCATGGGAGAGAGATCTTACAGTTGGCTGTCCCTGGGAGCAGGACCTCACTACTGGTCAGCAATGGGTTCAAGGCCTCACTGATGGCCTGTGCTGGAAGTGGAGTTACTGGGGTGGGGTTTTGCTGTGCTTTAAAGACTGCTGGTTAGCCTGGGGGGCTGCTGGCTTGAGGGAGGGCAGGGTCTCATTGGTGGATATCCCCAAGCTTGGAACTTTGCTGCAGGACCCCTGCCATGAGGCTAGCTGCTGCTCTTGGACTTTACTCTTGTTCCACCCCAGTAAGAGAGACTTTTCTTGCTGTGCTGGTAAAATGCTTCCTCACTCCTAAATCATTTGTGAGGTAGTTTCCAATTTGGGAGAGCTCCAGGAGTTTCCTTCCTCACTCTGCCATCTTGGCACCAGAAGTGTGGTGAGTCACCCAGTTTCTCAACCCCAGAGTCATTTTTTATTCTTCCTCAATTTCTAGATCCAATCAGTTTCCAAGTCTTGTCAATCTTAATAAAACATAGTAAAACATCTATCATGTCCATCACCTTCTCTAGACACACAGAGTTTCTATATTATTTCATGCTCTTTGTGCTTCTCTCCTCCATTATTATAGTACATCAGTTGATCTTCCTACTTCTAATCTGTTCCTTCCCCAAGCCAACTTCCACACAGTCGTAAAATCAGTATTCCTAAAATACAGTTTTAACCATGTCATAGCCACTATTCAAAAAGCCTAAAAATTATCTACATAGAAATGATCATTGAATCACAGGAGCTGATGAGATCACCAAGTAAATTTATGATAATTATAATTTTCATAATGTTTGATTTTGTAACTATAATAATAGGAATGTAACCTGTAGTCACTTAGGCTAGGTGGTCTTAATGCCCTTAAAGCATATATAGGCAAAGACAACGAAGGTCACTGATCTGACCTATGTTAACCCTGTATCAAGTTAACCTTCTGATTGGATAAAACTTATTGACTTAAGCAGTCTGAGTTATTCCCCTTCATGCTATCCACAGATATTAACTTAGTCCTTCTTTTAGTTTCTGGTCCTAATAAGGAAACTCCTCACCCAGGACTAGTGTTGATGCCATGAACTTCACCACATCTGAGTCAGAATAGGAATGCTCCCAGGAATTAGAAATGAAGGAGAGGTCAGACAAATCAATGTCCTAGAAAAGAGAAAATCCAAGAGGATCCAAAATCAGGCATTGTAGAGTGCTTAAAGGTTGGTCAGACATTGAAAAGTCAAGGTCATCCACTGCAACCTTGGCCATCTCCAGTCTTCTTGAATTTTTGTTTTTCTACTAAACTTAGATGACTCTGGAAGAGTGATTAAGTGACTTTGTGCAGCTCTGCCTCACTTCAATTCATGAGTAAGTCATGATGAGACCATGGTGTCATTGGTCCACTTTGAAACAAAGGATAAACAATTGCCTCTTCATAATTTTCTTCCATAGATCTATTTCTTTTCCCAACTTTTCCTCTACCACTTTCATTTAATGATTTTTCTTTATTTTTTCTCTTTAAAAAAAAATCTTTCTTTAGCCCTTATTGGAATTCTTATTTGGCTTGTGTCCAGTATGCATTTTTCTTTGAGGTTTTGCTTGTAGATATTTTTAGGTCATTGTCTTTTTTTGGTGTTTTATCTTTGACTCCATTTTATAGTCACCTTTTATTGTCAGGTTCTTATTGTTGTTGTTGTTTGCCTATTTTTCCAACCTATTTCTTGACTTTGAACTTTATGTTAGATTTGGGCTCAGCTCATCTCTGGGGATGGAGATAATATTTGGCTTGAATTTCTGTATTTTATGTCCTGATGCTTTCCTAGCAGAGTGGGGGCCTATAAGTTTTCAGTGCTTCCAAAGTGGTGTGATCTGGGGAGAAGTCCACTCATTTCCACTTTGGTCTGTGCTCTGGTACTTACCCTACTCCTTCCCTACTGCAACCAAGACCACTATTTAGAAAAATTAAATATAATCCTATAGGATGGGGACGGGAAGAGTGGATCTTTAATGAAATAAAAGATTTCAAAGTATTCCTAATGAAAAGGCAAGAACTGAGTAGATACTTTAAGATGGAAAATCATGTGCCAGAAAAACATAGAATAGTCCACATATTTGTTTAATTGGAAGGGAATATGTGGGGATGAACTGTTTACATGCTAATACTGGGATAAGAAAGAAATGTTTTCTCAGAGAATACTAATACATTTAAGGTTAATAGAAAAAGGAAAAAAGTAAGAAAGGGTAGGTGATTATTTTCTGTTTTGGCAGGGAAAGGGAAGGAAGGAGAGCTTATATAGTGTCTACTATGTGTCTAGACACCATGCACACAAATCGTTGTCTCATTTGATCTTCACAACAACTCTGAGAGGGAGGTGCTATTATTATCCCCATTTTATATTTGAGGAAACCAAGGCAACCAGATGTTAAGTGATTTGCCCAGGGTCACATAGCTAGTAAGTATCTAAGACTGGGTTTGAACTCAGGGCTTCCTACCTCAAGCCCCAGCATACTATCTACTGCACCACCTAGCTGCCTCTAGTATTCTAAAGAGAAGACAGAAATAGGAGAAACAAGGTATAACAATTGAGAAGAAAGGAGAAGGAAATAGAGTGAAATGATGAGTACATAACAGAGGACCATAAATATAGTGGCAAGTATATAATCATGGGAAAAGAGAAGAGGGAAAAACAATAATCTTATTAACCTCAGTTTCATCTGAATTGGATGAAGTAAGATTTCACCCATCCACTTGTACACACATAGAAATTTTAATATAGAAATACATGAAAATCAAAAGAGAAAGGAGGGGATAGGAGAAGTGGAGAAGAACAGAGAGGTCTAAAAGGAGGGCCAGAATAGAAAAGAGAATGATAATGAATAATAAATCAATAATTTAATTAATAAATAATAAACTTAAATGTTAGAGAGAGAAACATGAAGGAGAGATGAAAAGAAACAAAAGAAAGTAAAAATTTGGTATCAAGAAAAAAGTAAGATAGGAGGTACAATGGATAGAGCACCAGCCCTGGAGTTAGGAGGACCTGGGTCCAAATCTGACCTCATATATTTGACACTTACTAGCTGAGTGACCCTGGATAAGTCATTTAACCCCCAATTGCCTCACCAAAAAAAAAAAAAAGAATAAGGTAAGGTAAAGACAAGAGGACAATAAAGAAGAAATAAGATATTTCATTTATAAATCACAAGTGTTAAGCAAATTTTATTCTAAACTTAAATTTTAAAAATTACATTACATTAAAGATGATTGTACAGTGAAACTGCAAATCTATTTTGTACAACTTGCTATTCCTGTCAAATATATATTAAAGTTATGTAGCTTTCTTTTTTTCATCCTAGCCCTCCCCCACCCTAGAACTGACTTCCCTTAGACATAAATGTATGTATGTGTGTGTGTGTGTGTGTGTGTGTGTGTGTGAAACCATTCTATTCGTACTTTTTCAGTTCTTTCTCTGAATGCAGATAGCATCTTCCTTCATGGGTCCTATGTAATTCATTTCAGTATAATAGTTAAAATGACTTAGTCACTCAGAACTGTTCTCACAACAATATTGCTGTTATCACATACAATGCTCTCTTGATTTTGTTCATTTTGTTGCTTATTTTATACAAGTCAAACGATGTTTTTCTAAGATCATCAAGCTCATCATTTCTCATAGCACAGTAGTATTCTATCACAATCATTACCACAACTTGTTCAGCCATTCCCCAATTGATAGGCATCCCCACAATTTCTAATTCTTTGACACCACAAAGAGAAGTGCTATAAGGATTTTAGAACACACAGATTCTTTTCCTTTTTCCCTAATCATCTTTGGAAACAGACCAAGTAATAGTATAGGGTATAGGCAGTTCATAATTCCATCTTATTTGTAGAAAGGGGGGTAGCAGTAGAGATGAAAAAGTATAACATGATGGGATAGAGAGACATGCACATGTTAACATGGATGGGATGAACTCACCCATCAAATAGAAGAGGATTGCAAAATGAATTAGTAAGCATGTTGTTTACATGAAAAACAAAGATTCACATAAAGCTAAAAAAGAATTACAGCAAAACCTTTTGCTTCAGTTGAACTTTAAAAATAACAAGTAGTAAACATGATTTCAGATAAGGCAAATATAGACATGATGAAAAATATACAAGCAAATATAGAAATGTGTTTTACCTGACTTCACCAAAAATTAAAAATAAATCTTTTCTAAAAGATATAAGCAGGGAAAGAAATTATGTTTAAAGTCACCATGCATAGCAAATTGATATCAATACTTAATATAAAGTCACCTGTATGGGATGAGTGAAAACTTCTCAATTTAGGGTTGTTAACTTTCCCTTCCCTCCCTCTTCCTCCACTGCTGCTGTCAATCACTTTTATCATCCTTTTTTCTGTTTTCCCTCCTTGGTGAGACCCTCCACACCCCCTTTTCTTGCTGTCCTAGTTGGGGAAGAATTTGGTGAAGTATGCCTCTCCACCAATGAGAGAGGAGACAGTCTAGAAGGGGGCTTGACTAATTTAAGTTATAAATTCTTGCACTGTCTTTTGTAACTTGCCTCTTCTCCATGAAGAGTCATGGGGAAGACTGCCCTCTTCTCCCGGGGAAGAGAATAAACTCCTGTTCTTATCCTAAGAGATCTCTGTGTTTATTTTTTCACTAAATTAAGGATGAAGGGTATTTTTCATCCCAAACATGCTTAAAAGAATAACATTTAAATACTCAATGGAAAAATTGATCAAATTGGAGAAAAAAAAAACAGACAGAAAAACTATAAGCGTAGGGGATTTTAACATGCCACTTTTACACCTAGACAAATCTATCCAAAAGCCAAACAAGACAGAAGATAAGAAACTGAGTAACACTTTAGGAAAAATAGGGGTAATTGATCTCTGGTAACCACTGGATGGGAATAGAAAGGAATTGACATACCTCTTCACTGTATATGACATTTTGATTTTTTATTAATGTAATGGAACATAAAGATGTCAAAAATGAAAAAACACGTATTAAGCACATCCTTTACAAATCATAATGTGATAAATTATATTTGATAAAGAGTTCTTAAAGAATTTTAAAGTTTGCTATCCATTCTTCATTTTTGAAGCAGACCAATGAAATCAAACTATCAAAGGATAGGGCTCAAAAAAATAATAATGAAATACATATAGAAGAGGAACAAAAGATTAAGAATCTCAAAGAAATAATGATAAGAGTGCAGAATAAGGGTGGGAGGTGTCTATTAGTACCAAATCTCAAGCCGTACTACAAAGGATTGATTATTAAAATTCATATAGGAAAAAAATGGAGAGTTTGATGATGCTACACATAAAACAAACACAATAAACCCGAAGATCTCAACCAATGGGAGAAGGACTCACTATTTGACAAAAACTGATGAGAAAACTGGAAAGAAGCCGGAAGAAATTAGATTTAGATTAACATCTCATAATATATATCAATAAACTCCAAAAAATATACATACGTAGATATAAAAGGTCACACCATATACAAATTAGAGGAACAAGGAAAAATTTAAGTTCTGGATCTATTGATACAGGAAGCATTCATGACTAAACAATTCATTCCTACTGGATCCCAGAAGATGAAAAGAACAATTTTGATTATACAATTAAAACATTTTTGCATAAACAAGTTATAGATTTAGATATAGAAAGTAGGAGTGAAACAATTAACTAGAAAAAATCTTTGTAGCAAGTTTCTTTGAGAAAATCTGAGTAGTGTTGTTATTCTGTCATTTCAGTCATGTCAAATTCTTCCTCACCCCATTTGGGATTTTCTTGGCAAAGATACTGGAGTGGTTTGCCATTTCCTTTTCCAGTTTGCTTTACAGGTGAGGAAACTAAGACAAACAGGGTTAAATGACTTTACCAGGGTCACATAGCTAGTAAGTGTGTGAGATCAGATTTGAACTCAGAAAGATGACTCCAAATTTGGCACTTTATCCACTGTACTACCTAGCTGTTCCATCCAAGTTTTGCAAGGTATAGATTTGAATTTGTAAAACTCATAGGTACTCCCCAATTGATAAATGGTTAAATTGGTCAAAACTGATAAATGAAGAGGCAGTTTTCAAATGAAGAAATCCAAGCTATCAAGAATCATATGAAAACATGATCCAAATCAACAACACGTGGAGAAACACAAATTAAAGTGACTGAGATTTCACCCTCATCAAATAGGAAAAGATGACAAGAGGAAAATGACAAATGGAGGGGCTGCAAGAAACTCCACACACCAATGCAGCAATGTTGATGAAACTAAGCCAAACTATCTCCTCTGACACAGGTATACTATCAGTAGGCCTACATGCAGGGCTAGTTTGAAGCCAAGTGAAGCCATAGAACTGGATGCTAAATTTTCAATATGAACAGACACACGTTGAAAATGGGCAGACGCTACAAATCAGGGCTTTATGTATTGTTTTGTTGTTTCCTAGATTTAAGAAAGTGATAGGGGCAGTTAGGCAGCTCAGTGAATAGAGCACTGACCCTGGAGTCAGGAGAACCTGAGTTTGAATCTAATCTCTGACACTTGACACACTGACTAGCTGTGTGACCTTGGGCAAGTCACTTAACCCCAATTGCCTTGCCTTCCCCCCTCCAAAAAAAAAGTGATGGAGGAAATATCAATGATGCATTAAACTTAAACTTAAAGTGAGTCTTACATACATTTTTTTTCAGAGAGCTTGTTGTTAAACATTTGCCAGAATGCCGCTGTCAAATAGAACAAAGAAACAGGAAAAAAAGACCCCTATGAACAAAAATATTTATAACACCTCTAATCATAGTAGATAAAAATTAGAAATTGTCACAGGTTGTCCTCACATTGGAGAATGACTAAGAAAATTGTTATATGTGAATGTAATGGGATGTTATTATGCCACAAGAAATAACAAAATAAGGGGCAGCTAGGTGGCACAGTGAATAGAGCACCAGCACTGGAGTCAGGAGGACCTGAGTTCAAATCCAGCCTCAGACACTTAATACTTACTAGCCATGTGACCTTGGGTAAGTCATTTAACCCCAGTTGCCCAGCCTTCCCCCCTCCAAAAAGCAAAAGGAAAAAAGAGAGAGAGAGAGAGAGAGAGAGAGAGAGAGAGAGATTTGGGGGCATGGTCAATGTGCGAATTTGTTTTGCTCAACTTTCCTTGTTTATGTTGAGGGTTGGTTTTTTTTTTGGAGGAGGGAGAATGCTGGGGGAAGGATAGATTATAAATGCACATACAAATAAATAAGTTTATAAGAAAAAAGAAAATTACCTCTCATTCTTTTTCTTTAATAACTATGCTAACATTTGATTTTTTTTCAAATGGAACTATCATCATGAATTCTTACTCAAAATCATTTTGCTTTTAATAGACCTATTCCTTCAAGTTCAGTACTTTTTCCACTGTGCCACTCTGCTTCCCTAAAGAGGATGTGGGCATTTATTTCATTGCCTCTTCTGTAAAAAAAACTAAATTTCTGTCACGCAACCTTGATTTCAACTAACTTTTGCAACTGATTTTTCTATAACAGATGATTAAATGGAGATGAAAATCTCAAAGATGCTGATGGATGCTGAGAATGGACTCAAATGCTCATGTATTAAATGCCCTCCCTACTACCCTGAGCTTTTGCTGGGAGAAAGGGTAACATTATTTGAGAAAGTATAATAAATGAACTACCCATTCTTACCTCCCCTTATAGCAAAGTTGCAATTCTTTAATAGATATAAGTTGGTACATTATGCAGTAAGTCACTGAAAACAAAGTTTATTTTTTTTTCAAATCTAGATCTGTGATTTCACTAGTGTAGGGAACTCTATGAAAAGAAACTCACTCTACTAATACACTTCAGAAACTATTTTGCAACTTACAGTCTCAGGGAAATGCTTTTCATTTTATAGTATTTATTCCCAAAATGTTCACATAAAGGTATAAACAAGATAATATATTTGGATATACATCCTTTTTTGGCTTACAATAATAAATTTACATAATTTTAAATTTTATTTTGTTAAAAATAAAGGATTTGCTTTTACCTTTTATTTTCTCTATTATGTTGAAAGATGAAAACACGCTGGTCAGACTTGTTTTCTGGTTTCAATACAATAACATTGCACTCAGTTGACAGACCATCTAAAACAATATTTAGAGCCAAATAAAAAGTTTCCAAGTTCCATTTTTTCTCCTCACAAGAATAATAATGTAGAGGGAAAGGTTGGTTAAGAGGCCCCTGATCAAAGGCCTCCTCCCCACACCCAACTCATCCCTGCCAACCCACTGAGTTAAATGACAAATTATAAGAGGCAGATAACAGATCCAATAAATAAGTTTTCAGACTTTGAATAGTTGCACTCATAAGCTTGTAAAGGGTAAGAAATTTGCCTGAGAGAAGGGAAAACACTTAGCATTTGAAAAATGGGGAACCCTGTACCCTACCAATGGTTGGTAGTAATTGGGCAAATGACTATTGTCTGGCTTATAACCTACTTTCCAGAGACTGATAATTATAAACTATATGGAACACTCTCCTTAAGTTAGGATAAGGTATGTAACATAGAAACCCAAGTCCCCCAACAGGAAGAAAAGGTAAAAGAAAAAAAAAAGCTAAAACTGAGATCTTTATCTAGATAAGGTGTTCCTGCTTTTCATTCGAAAGGATTTGATACCAAGGACTGAAAACCTTCTGTCAAGGAGATAAGACCTCAGTAGCTGAATATCTAAATAAACAAAACAAAACTTTTTTCTGATCCTTAGACAAGGATTTTCTGCCTTTTCTAAGTTGATTCGGATAGGGACTGGATTTGTGATTTCACTTGTATTGGAAATTGTCAGTGGAAGAAATTCTCTACCAATATAGGTTGGCACCCTTTCTGCAATTTACAATCCTAGAGAGTTGCCTAGAGCACACAATTTAGGTGGCTTGCCCTGGATCACATAGCCAGTAGTTATCAGAGGTAAGATTTGAACACAGGTCTTCCTGTTTTCAAGAAAGCTATTCTTGAATGTTGTCTCTGACACACTGCCTCTTTAGGCTAAGACAAAAGGCAACAATCACTCTCCCCTGAGAGACAGCCAAGATTAGGCCTGAACAGTGCAGACTATGTGACCAGAAGAGAGTAAGTGGGAGCCATTTAATAGCTTACTAGAAGACATTAGAAGCCCGGCAGCATTGATGGTGTGGATTTCCTCTCTATGTGTTTGCCTAGGGCACATATATTCCACACGTGTATGTCTCCTACACGTATACGAACTTTCCATATATGCTCCCTATGTGTAGCTCTCCATATGTTTTCTACACATCTACTGTTTTCACTCTTGCTATATGTATTTGTGGAAGAGTTTATCCCAGGTATATGGGGGAAATGATTCATTGCTTCTTTTTCACGTCATTTCATTAAATGTCTTTGATTTAAGTGAATTGTTTCCTTTCAAGTGCATTAGACACTTAGATGGATTTGGAACTCATTAAGTGAATGACCAAACTGAAAGAGAAATCGTGAACAATTTAAAGTCAATTTGTTGGACCTGTGTTTGACTCTGTGCTTTTTTTATCAACAACTTTGATAAAAGCATAAATATCAAACTCATCAAATGTGAAGTTGACACCAAGCTAGAAGGAATAGTAATGCAATATACCACAGAGTCAGGCTACAGAAAGATCTTGGATAGAGAACTAAACTGGAACAGATACGATGAAATTACAATACAACTAAGTGTTAGTTCTTACTCATGAGTTAAAAAAAATAATTTCACATATACAAGATAAGGGATAGCAATTTGAAAAAGATCTGGGTTCTTATTTTAGTAGAATAAAAGGCTCAATATGAGTCAATAGTGTGATATGGGGGTCAAAAAATTTAATGTGATCTTAGACCACATTAAAAGTATAACTTCTAGGTGCAGCAAGTAGGCTCTGACTTTCTCTCCCAGGGGTAATCTGATTACATTTTTCTCAAGGTTCTAGGGTATCCTAAGAGTTTTATGGGGTATCTTTTCTGTACTGCTATCTGCACGAATCCCACGAGATGTATTCCCCCCATTGTTAGGTCCAATAACTAGCGCTCCAGTTCCATTTAACCAATTAAAATCAATTAGCTTGAATAAAGGAATACTTACAAGCAAAGACAAGCTTAAAAAACATTTCCCCCAGCACCTCAGGGCCACACCCTCCTCTCCACCACCTCTGACTGTTTGGGAGCAAACTTAACTTGGATCTCACAAAACACTGCTCCAAAAACTGAAATGCAAATGTGGCATCAATGATGAATGAGACCTTCTCTCAGAAACTGCCGGACTGGGATGTAAAGCCAATCATGAGCAGCTCTCCTGAGGACTGCTGCTGTGAATAACTGGAAAGAGCTCGTTGCACAGTATAGTGAACTCTCCACTTATTCAGCAATAAACTAAAGCACAACATTCACAACAACATAACATGACAACTTATCACTAAGGGATACTTTTGTTTACTCATTTTTAGTGATTTATTTCTTGGCTGCTAATTGACTGTTATGGTCTGGTTCTAGTCCAGAGGCGTGGAGGACAACGTCTTGTGCTTCATGATTTGTGTACTATTATTTTCTGAGCTCTCTCTGGGGTCCTGACTTTGGACTCCTCTCTATCCCTGAGTCATGGCCAGAGCCCCTAGCTGTCACCTCAAACTCTCTCGCTCTCTGTGGTCCCTCACACAGCTACAAACTTTAACTCACCCTTCTGTCCTGGAACCAGAATCAAGGACTCTGCTCTCCTGTGAGTGCTCACCACACTCACAGCCACAGCCTGGGGCCAAGTCTAGTCAATGCGCTTGGGCCCACCATCCAGCGCCCACAGAGGGCCCTGGAATTTTTCCCTGAACTGCCTCATCCCCTTCCTGTCTCCCCCCCTTACATACCTTAGGGCAAAAGTTCTTGTAGCTGAGACTGCACCCAACACAGCTGCCCCCAGGCGTGTTTGTTGATTCAGCAGTATCTGCCTAAAGGTATGTGCACTTCAGGGCAAACTACCACTCCTGGAGGGCAGATCTTTTCTGCCTATTCTCCCAAGTTGCCCTAGGAAGACAACTGCTTTACCTTAACTTTTAATTACTTTTGCTGCTCAAAGTCCTCTTTGAGGTGTTACTCTGCATTGTTTGTAAGGGAAATTAAGAAAGTCAGGTAATTTCCTGCCTTATTCTACCATCTTCCCATAATCCTCTCCCAGTCATCTTTACATTTGTCTTGTCACTGGACTTTGATGACTCTGGGGGAGAGAGTGAGGCCACTCAGCAATGCCTTACTTAAATACAATTCACATGAAACTCAAGACATTACCCTTGTGATATCATTGGTCCTCTTCAAGAAAACAGGATGAATAATAAGTTTCAGTTCAGTTGTGCTCATCTCCCATCCCACCTTAGGGACCAGGGATAAGGGTATAATTGCAGTCTATGTCCTGAAGATTTGTTCACTATCTTGCTGGCTTGTTCACACCCCTTTTCTAAGGTGAGGAATATCGATTTTGCATCTCAAGGTTTTTAATGCTTCAAACTTGTAGCCCCTGAAGACCTTCACTGTCTGTCAAAATCTAACTGGAGTATTTATTATGCTACTATAAAAGATTTTGCCAAAACAATGAAAGAAGAAAAGACCATTTTTAACTGGAAATTTTTAGAAAAGGTTTCATAAAAGAGGTGCCGCTTGTGCTGACCCTTGAAGGACAGGTAGAATTTCATCAGACATAATTGTGAAGAGGCAATTCCAGGTAGCAGGAATAGAAAGGCATGATCAAAAGTGAGATGAAAAAATGCAAGGTGCATTTTAGGAATGATAATTGCTAGTCTAGTTAAGGTAGGTGTAGGGGATTAATGGGAGATAAGGCTAGAAAAGTGGAGTGAGGTCAGATCATGACAACATTTAATTACTGGTCTTTATTCAGTAGGCAATTGTTGAGTCATTAAAAGTTTTTTTTAATATCAAGAAAGTAATGTGGTCAGAACTTTGCTTCAGAAAAAATTATGAGGTGACTTTTAATTAGTAGAAGAAGAGACTGAGCTCAGTTTGAAGGCTATTGTTTTGAGGGAATTTATAGAAGTAATAAAAACTTGAACTAGGGTAGTGGAAATGACAATGGAAAAGAATGTTCTCAAGCCACAATATGAATCTGAATATCAAATACAGAGAAGAGATAAGTTGTTAGAACAAAGGGTGAGAGTCTCCAAGAATACAGTAGATTATAACTGTAGATGAAACCATTTTAGAACAAAGTTTTCCTTGACATTTTAAGTAATAAAGTTCCTTGGATGCGATCCAAGATGGACCCCCTTTTTAGAACACTCAGTTGGTTCCACAGCTCATGTTACAGTGTAACTCCAGAGAACTTAAACATTTTTTGCCAAATTTTTAAAAGACAAAGGGACAGGTTAATATGTAACTATGACTATCATTCTCACTGAATGGCAGGACTGGCATGTTGTATCATTGACCTCATCTTATCATACTTTATGTCAATGGTCTGGGGATTCACTTGAAGAATAGTGATTTTAAAAAAAGAATAACTCTCATACTTCTCTTTTCTGCTCTACCCATGTTGCCTCACATGTCTTGGCTCCTGATGCTAAACCAAGTTACCATCCTTTTTATTTCCTTTTCGTTACTCAATTTAAAAAAATTGTTTAAAGTAACTGCCTCCATTTCCTCACTACCTATTCCTTCATTTGCCAACCATAACCTAATTATCACCCTGTTGAAAAAATAGTCTCCAAATTCAGCAACAACCAAGTAACTGGTAAATTCAGTGTTCTTCTTTGCTGCTTGTTCTCTTTGACCTCTATACAATAATTATATACTGTTGAATATCCTTTTTCCCAAAATTCTCTTTCCCCTGTCCTCTGTAACACTTGACTATTATGGTTCTATTCTTACCTTTAAGACTAGCTCTCTTTGCCTCCTTTGATGACTGCCTTTTCTCATTTCACCCTTTAATTTGACAGCTTCTGAAACCCCTTGTTCCTGCCTGCTAAGATATCTTATAGATACAAGATCTCTCAATATATGAATTACTGAACAAAAATCCTTCAGGAATATTAAGGCATTGTATAGTATTCTTTAATGCCTAGAGGCTGGATCAAGTGACTTAAAAGTTAAATCAGAAATTTATACCATGAATAAACTTAATAGTTGTTTTTTTTGCTTTGTCATTTACTGTGCCTCTTTCCCAAAATCCCAATGAATTCTAGTTATACGAATAATGTCCATCTGTGTGAAAGTATTGACTCTTGGACTCTGGAAAATTTTTATATAAAATTCTCACAGAGCTCAACCAAGGACAAGAAAGCAACTTTATCCCAATTGTTGTTTTCAGGCATTTCAGTTGTATCCAGTTCTTTGTGACTCTATCTGGGATTTCCTTGGCAAAGATCCTGGAGTGGTTTACTATTTCTTTTTCCATTTCATTTTACAGATGAGAAAACTGAAGTAAACAGGGTTAAGAAATTTGCCCAGAGTCACACAGCTAGTAAGTGACTGAAACCTGATTTGAACTCATGAAGATGAGTTTTCCTGACTCCAGACCCAGCACTCTGTCTACTACATCACCTAGATGCAATGAAGAGTAAATTTTCAGGTCAGCAATGAAATGAGTTAGACATTTCCTCCAAAAATTTTTTTTTACTTTCTTCACCTTCTGATCAATTATACTACACAAAGGTCCCAAAGTGCAAATTTGGGGGTAGAGGTACTAGATAAAACCTGTCTCCTGAAATTCCTGGGCTGATAAATGATGAAAGAAGAATCACTACCACACAGATATAGAAAAAGGTAGAAGCTGTTCTTGTGTTGTCTCAGAGATAGAGGTAAAAATGGAGATAGAGAAAGAGTGGTAGAGATAGAGATAGATGACATAAATATAGGGACACATCTAGTACTTGGGTTATCTTTCATGTTTTTGTGTGTTGATAAACTTATCACATACCTGTCTATTTAAAGAATATTTTCTAGTAGATGGTGGAAGATGAGTTGGATAGACAGACTCCTCTTCAAAGTTTGAACAACCTCAGGGCCTAATGCAAAGTCTTACTCAAGACTTAGCACTTGACCCTCTGTCTTTCTGTTTTTATGTTTTCCCTCAGAAAAACATGTTCACATGGTTGTATTTATCTTTTTATGCAGATAATTTCCAAATGTTTGTTGTAAATAATAGGATCATATATATGGAGATGGTAGAAGTTACCTCATCTAGTTCAACCCCATCATTTTAGAAATGAGGGAACAGACCCAGGAAAGTCCAGTGACTCTTCCAATTCTAATGGTTCTTTCCTTATTACCTTCCAAAACCTGCCAGAGTTTTCCCTAATTCTTAAAAAATCTTCGCTAGACTCTACCATTCCCTCAAATTATCATCCTGTAATCTTACTTCCTTTCTCAGCCAAACTCTTATTAAAAAGTTATTTATAATTGTGACTCCTCACTCCTCAATTCTTTATAACTTGACTTCCAATTTTATCACTAGACTTTTCTCTCTTCTATTTTCCAGATAGAATTCCATATTGTAGAAGATTTTATATATACATTTTATATATACATATATGCATATATATATATATATTATATATACAAGATACAATATACTATATATATATATATATATACAATATACAATATACAATATACAATATATATATATATCCTAGACCAGTGGTTCTCAACTTTCTTAATGCTGCAATCCTTTAATACTCATATGTGATCGTATCTGCATATGGGCAGATCTGCCTGGAGACAGATAGAAGAGTGGTGTCTCAGTTCCTAATACCATTGGAAATATGTGTTTTCCAATGGTCTTAGGTGACCCCTGTGACCCCTGTGAAAGGGTTGTTCCACCCCCAAAGGGGTCATGACCCACAGGTTGAGAACCACTGTCCTACACCTAGATCCTACCATTTAGTTGTAAGTGAATCAGGATCAAAGATAATTAAGGAGAATATAAAAAAATTAAGGAAGACCAAGGAGTATTATATTAGTAGAAAAGAAAGGAATGTGAATCAAACTGTTGTTATTAAGAAGTGATAATTGATGTTTGAAGTTTTAACCTGATATTTAAAATTGGGATGTAAATGCCTTTGTTTTGAAAAAGTGGTAAAAATCTCAACAATTATGAAAAATAGGAATATATATGTCTAATGTGTTATGTTTGCCTTTTTACCGCAACTGACTTTTGTCTATATTCCAAATGTAAATTGTTCTCCTCCTGGAGGAGGAGGCAAAGAATATTTCTCTAGGGGTCGCTAGGTGGTGCAGTGCATAGAGCATCTGCCCTGAAGTCAGAAGGACCTGAGTTTAAATCCAGCCTCAGAAACTTGACACACTTACTAGCTGTGTGACTTTGGGCAAATCACTTAATCCCAATTGCCCTCCAAAAAGCAAAGCAAAAAAAAAAAAGAATATTTCTCTACACTCTAGGTTATTAGGGAGAAGGAAGGGCTCCAAAATGAAACAGTATCAACACTTTAGTGTGAAAAGCTAGAATTAGAGGTGTAGGAGGGGAGATAGAGAACATATGAGTGTTAACATAGAGAAGATAGAATGAACCTGTGATTTCACTGGTATAGGGGTCTCCCTATGGGAATGTACATGTCAGTACCTTCTGTATAACTTGGTCTAGAAAGATGCCTAAACAACTTGACCAGGGTCACATAGCCGATAGGTGTCTGGGGTTAAACCTGATTTCAGCTCATCCTTCGTCTTTGAGGCAGGCTCTCTGTACAGTATATCATACTTCATATGTTATACAGAGGAGGAAGAAGAAAAAGATTAGCTATAAAATTTTAAAGTAGGTTTGAGGATTTTCTTGAAAATAGGATATGGGAGAGTTAAAGAGTCAAGAAAGATGTAGGAAAACCATTGAAGCTATAAGGTGAGAGATCATCTAGTAAGATGCAGAAAAAGAATAAAATAATAGTAATTGGTGACACCCAATTCAAAGGTATTAAGGCTGTTATTTATCCACCTGATAGTAACAATATAAAGTTCCACTATCTTCCTGGGGCTTGCATCCTAGACATAATAGAGAACCTCTTAAGATTTAGCCAAGTGTATGAAAACTACCTATTTGTGATAACAACTATCAAAACTGCATTGTCTTTACATTATATATGTAGACCTATCCCTCCAAGTATTTAATGGTCTCCTAAAGGATAGTCCTTTGGTACAATGTATGTGTAGGGAGACATGATTCCTGACTGACTGAGAGACTCAGGAAAGAGACATAGAGGAGAAAGACACAGGACAAAGAAACCTCAGACATGTAGGAAGTAACCAACACCCTAATAAGTACTTTTATTCCAAGAAACTGCAACTCCAGAAACTGAGTGAACTGAGCTTTCATCTTGCTCCCGACTTTTCTGTGTTCCATCAGATGTAATTTAATCTCTGTGACTTCCCTGATTGCTTGGTTTTGTCAATGTTTGCTTAAACACCATGATTGTCTTTTATATAATGTTGTTGTTGTTTCTCCTTCATTCTTGAAGAGGACTATGATATCAGGAAGGTGATGCCTTTACTTGAAAGGGAATTGGATTTAACTGAGGGGGGCTATGCAAAGTCACCAGCCCTACCTTCTCCTCCAGAGCCACCTGGGCAAGATATAGATCAGGACAACTTGGCCGTAGATGCATTTGCAGAGCTTGGTCATTTTAATCTAAGGTCTCTCCCAGTTCTCAGCTTGTCTGAGGCAATGCACCCATTCAGTGATTAAGGCTAGGTAAGAAATGAAGTAAAGAATGGCCTCTTTTGGGGCAGAGCCAAGATGGTGGCATAGGAGCAGCAAGGTACCACAGCTCCAACACAGCCACCTGAAATACCCATAAAATATGACTCTAAACAAATTTTAGGGCTCTAAAACACATACAAATACACTTCCCACTGAAGGCAGCTCAGCAGAAAGAGATCATCGCAACTCTGGGAGCTGAAACTAGCCCATCCTGAAACCATAGCGTGGTCCCGGGAGGGGCTGAACAAACCGACCAAGCTGCAGCTGGAACTTGAGGAGAGTGGACCAACGGCAGCTGTGGCAGTTTCCAGAATTATCAAGCCATAAGAAAAAAGGACTAAGTGATAGGTCAGTGGAATTCAGCTAAACTTTGGGGAGAAAAGCTGGTCTGGCCAAACTGCCTCCAGGGCAAGGAAGCAGCAGAAGTGGTGGCCCTGCAGCCACCTCCATGTAGCTGCTTCAGAGCTCCCGGCCTGCAGACTGCAGGGGGGCCAACCCATCGTTCAGAGGCTAAGTGCTCTTGTGTTGAGCGGCCTGGATCTGGATCATGGTCTTGGGTGGTGGTGTTAGGGTGCGTTTCCAGTGAGCCAAAGCTGGTGGGGGCTGCAAAAAAACAACAGCCCCCTAATAGCTCCAGCAGCTGGGAAAACCCCAGCAATTTGGGACAGAGCTTTCCCCTCTAGAAGCAGAGTTCCACAGAGGTAAAAAAATCATTGACTGGCCAACATGAGCAGGCAAAGGAAGCAAAGTAAGAATAGCAACCAAACTCTAGATTCCTTCTTTGGAGACAAGAAGGATCAAAGCATGGAATGGGAGGAAGACAACACAGTCAGAACTCCTGCACCAAAAGCTTCCAAGAAACGTGAAGTCTCCCTAAAAGCTAGACATCAGCTTGAGAAGGACTTTGAAAACAAAATGAGAGAAGTGGAGGAAAAATTGGGAAGAGAAATAAGAATAATGCAAGAAAATCATGAAAACAGAGTCAATAACCTGACTGAAGAAAATAACACCATAAAAAATAAATTAACTCAAATGGCAAAAGAGGCCCAAAAAGCCAATGAGGAGAGAAAAATGCCTTAAAGGTAGAATTTGCCAGATGAAAAAAGAATCTCAAAAGCTTTCTGAAGAGAATAATTCCTTCAGAATTAGAGTGGAGCAAATGGAATCAAATGACTTTATGAGAAATCAAGATACTATTAAACAGATCC
>CM053581.1:421918105-421945493 GCA_028627135.1 Pseudochirops cupreus
GGGGGGGGAAGGTGACCTTTCCACAGGCTGATATCACATACCCAGGTGCCCAAACAGATGAGATTCAAGACAAAGTCACCCCAAAACATTACAAGACCTCAGCAGCCCCCTTCATTAAGGCTTGAAAAATAGGATTTAAAAGTATGTCAATCATGAAAAACTTAAATAGATCACTCAGGGAGCAGATAAGAATCCTGTCCTTTTCCAGGGCTAGCTAGTAGAAGCTATCAGGAAGTACATCAATTTAGACCTGGCCTCTACATATGGAGCAGCAATCCTTGGCATGCACTTCATTAGTCAGTTTGCCTCTACATATTTGGAGGAAACAGCAGAAATTGGCAATGGGGCCCCAAACACCTCAAGCCTAATTAATGGAGATGGCCTTTGGAGTCTTTAACAACAGACACCCAGCTGCAGCAAAGGAGAAAAAACACAGAACTAGGGAACAGGTTCAATTCTTGGCCACTGTGATGACCGGGAAAAAACCCAATGATGCTCCTGATGACTTGGACAATGGGGAAACCTGCTTTTGATGCAATAAGGAGGGCCACTGGTCTAGTGAGTGCCCCTCCAGGGTGCCACCCCAGAGGAAGCCCCAAGGATCATGCCCAATATGTAACCAGGAGGGACATTTCAGGAAGAATTGTTCCTGAGGTAGGAAGTCTAGTATAGCTGCCTCTCGATACCCAGTTCTCCAGTCTTGTCAAGACTCAGAATTATGGGAAAGCCTGGATTTGACCAAATTCTTACCTACTCTTACCTTACCTTTTCTTTGGCTGACAGAAAACTTGAATCGAATTCATTCTGTAGGACCCAGCGTGTTGCTATTTTGGGGTCTCGAGCGCCCCTGACCCTAGACCTCATCATTTTATGCTAACCCTCTTCATTTGTATGGTTCCCTTATCTTTCTTATTGATAAGGAAGCTACATTCTCTATGTCAGTGGTTCTCAACCTTCCTAATGCTGCAACCCTTTAATACTCCTATGTGGGCGGACCCACCTGGAGACTGATAGAGGATCCCTGTCTCAATTCCTAAGACCATTGGAAATATGTGTTTTCCATTGGTCTGAGGCGACCCCCAAAGGGGTCGCGACCCACAGGTTGAGAACTGCTGCTCTATGTTAACCCAATACTCTGACCTTACCTGTCCCTCTAGTTGTTGGGTCTTGGGTCTTGAAGGGGAACTTCAGGGTTGTGGGAGACATACACCCTCCCCTTCCAGTTTGATGATCTATTGTTTAACCACTTCTTCCTTATTTTCTCTGCTTGTCCTCTCCCCTTGTTGGGAAGGGACTTGATGGTGAAATTGGGCAGCCAATCTCTCTAGTTAAGCCTCCAATCTCCCTTTTGCCTCTGTTTACCAATCTCCTGATATTCCCCTGGAAGTGTGTGAGATAGTTGAGTCAATTGTTTGGGGTTAGGGAATTCCTGGGTGAGCTACTCATGCCACCCTAGCCCTCATTTGCCTCCAAGACCCTAATGTGTTCCCCTATCATCACCAATATCTAATTAAGCCCAATGCCCAGAAGGAACTACAACCACTGATTGAATAATTCTTGAAGCATGAATTCCATGTCCCTTGTCAGTCCCCATGCAATATCTTTCCAGTGAGAAAGCCTGATGGGTAGAATCTCAGGGTTCAAGATCTCAGGGCTGTTAATGAGGCTGTTATTCCTATCCACTCCACAGTCCTTAACTCATACACTATACTCACTCAGATTCCTGGGGGTGCCCAATGTTTTTCTACCCTGGATAAAGATGCCTTTTTCTGTATACCCCTTCATACAGACTTACAATTTATTTTTGCCTTTGAATGGACATTCCCTGGGAAATCAAATCCATGCCAACTAATGTGGAGAGCTTTGCCCTGAGGTTTTTGGGATAGCCCCTGTCTATTTGGCCAGGCCTTGTGAAAAGGTATAAGGGACCTGGAAATATCAGATAGTAGCTTAATTCAGCATGTTGATGGTATTCTTATTTGTAGTCCCTCTTGAGAGGATTCTCTGGCTGTTGTCACAAGAACTCTTAATTTCTTGTGCATCCAAGGTTACAGGGTTTCCCTGAACAAAGTCCAGAATAGCATGTCAAAATGTAAAGTATCTGGGTCATGAACTAATGCCCACACCTTAACATCAGAGAGGAAAAGGGCAAGCCTATCTATCCCTGTTTCAACCACTAAAAAAGCAACTCCACACTTTTCTAGGTATGGCTGAATCCAGATAGACTCTGGATTCCTAATTTTGATCTTATTGCTAAACTGCTTTATGACTCTACTCAAGGCCCTGATTTACCCCCTCTAGATCCCTGACTAGGCCAGGGGATTTGAGACTCTGAAAATGAAATTGAAGACAACTCCAGCATTAGCTCTACCCAATCTAGATAAACCTTTCACTCTGTGTGTTGATAAAAGGAAAGGACAGGTATTGGTAGTCCTAACACAGTCCTTAGGATCTGACCCCAGATTGGTTGCCTATTTCTCAAAACAATTACTCTGTGGCTGCCAGATGGCCTTCATGTCTCTGGGCAGTGACTGCAGTGCCCATTCCAATTGAGTGAGCCTCCAAACTTACAGGTGGCCAACCCCTAGAAGGCTGAACCCCACTGAGTTCAGAGTATCTTAGAAGAAAAAGGTCATCAGTGGCTGGCTAGTGACAGGCTCGCTAAATGTCAAGCCTTGTTCTTAGATTCCCCTGACCTAACTCTCTGGATGTGCCACACACTGAATCCAGCAATCCTCCTCCCAGACAGCACCCACTCAGATGCCCTGGTTCATGATTATGAGGAGACCTTGGACTCAGTTTATTCCAGTCGATCTTATCTTAAAAGATCCTTGGCCTAACCCAGAGGCAGAGTGGAACACAGGTGGGTCCAGTTTTATTGAACAAGGGGTGAGGAGAGCTGTGTATGTAGTAGTCCACCTTCACCCTACCATAGAAGCCTCTGCTCCCTGTGACCTCTGCCCAGAAGGCAGAATTAATAGCACTCACCAGAGCCCTAGAGTTAGGGGAAAATAAAAGTGTAAATTTTTTACTGACTCAGAATATGTCTTTCACATTCTACATGCCTATGGACCAATCTGGAAAGAAAGGGAATATTTGACAACAAAGAATTTCCCTATCAAACATATACAAGAGATCTTACAACTCCTCCAAGCTGCTCAGAAACCATCTGAGATAGCTGTTATATTTTACAAAGGTCACCAGAAAGGGCAAATGGATAAGGCCACGGGAAATCACCTGACAGCCACTGAGCAAAGAATGCTGCCCACCAGACAACTGTACTGGCTCCTTTACTCCCACAGCTCCCTGATTCCTTCATATCTTCCTATAGCCCCCAAGAACAGGCCCTTGCTAAAGAAAGGGGATACTCTCTTTCTCCCTCTGGGTGGTTTCAGACACCTCCAGACCAACTTCTTATCCCAGAAAAAGCTAGTGGAAGCTTCTTTTTGACTTACAGCAGGCCACACACCTAGGGAAGAATGCCTTGGCAAACATGAATCAAACCTCTTGCTGTGTGTACATCAACAACTGTGGGCAGGTAGAGATATTCACTAAACATATTTTGGAAAAGGTTAGTTGGTTATAAGAAATCCATGATAACTTCAGTGCCCTCAAACCATCTTCTTTATAGGGATCCTGGCTCCTTTATCTACTAGTCCCCATACTTATTCCCCTCCTGATCATATTCCTCTTATTTCTCTTTGGCCTTTGTTTGTTTAACTTGTTGCCAAATTTGTCTCCTCCAGTCTCCAGGCCATCAACTTCCAGATGACTGCTCAGGTTGCATACCAACCTTCGCCCAAGTCAAAGGCCCCAGACCATTGGACCCAACATCATCCAGGTTCTGAAGTCTGACCCCTTGAACAGGATCCAGTGAGGGAGGAACAGCTGTATGGCCCCTGCCAGGAGGAAGCAGTTTCCTTTGCTCCTTGCTCCATAAGACTTTGGGTCCTATTTAATGTTTGAGGGAAAAACGATGAAGTGATGGGACATGGACCCCCAAAAGAAAAAGACCATGTCTCTGAAAGTAACCCAGTCCCTGGATTTTCTCATACATTTCAGTAGCCCAAATCACTGGCGCCCAGGATCCAGATCCTCAATACTGCTCTCTAGTGAATTTTTTGCCATGCTCCATTCAAGACTTTATCTTATAAATAGCACTCAAGCTTTTACTTGGTTCCCTGCTCTTCTGATTCATAAAACTTTGCCACATTTAGCCAGACTCACCATATCTGAGACTTACTATGCTTTTCTCTGTCCATTTTCAGGCCCCTTCATTCACTCCAGTCTTTATCTTCAATAAGGCACTCCAGTTAAGGTAATGGGGTCTTGAGGTTTTTAATTATTAAAGGTTCACCACATGTAGACAATCCCAGACCTACTGCATTACATCTTCTTCTTCTTCTTTTTTTTGCTTTTTGGAGGGCAATTGGGGTTAAGTGACTTACCCAAAGTCACACGGCTAGTAAGTGTATCAAGTGTCTGAGGCCGGATTTGAACTCAGGTCCTCCTGACTGCAGGGCCAGTGCTCTATTCACAGTGCCACCTAGCCGCCCCCTACTGCATTACTTCAAATCATCTTTATATTATGCTCATACTCTCCAGCCTGGTACTCCTCCATCTTGAGACTTGCATTTCTTAATTCATGTGAGCTCACCATATGTCTAGCATGACTCAGACCCACCACACCACTCCTTGGTCATCTTCATGCTATGTACCTATGTTCTGACCTCCACCTCTAGCCTTGTTTTCCTGATACCACCCTAGGACCCTGGTCTTCTGACTGGTGATAGGTCATCATATTTTTTCTGATCCAGACCCACCCTTTAACTATGCAATCAAATTCATGTTATACACTGCTACAAGATCAAATTCATCTCATACCCTGCTCCAGTCTCACCCACTTCAATCTTTAGTTAAAGACACAGTAACCAAATCAACACTACCATTCTTGGAGAGGAAGTATTCTGTTCTGGGACTCCTCCAGTGTTCTGGGAGTCCATTCCACCTTCCTGCAACTTTCCAGGACAAAATGCCCTTCCCTGGCCACCATTCCCCTATGTGTGTCATCTTTTCTATTAGAACATGGGGTCCTCAACAGCCAGGACTGTATTATTGTATTTCTATCAAAAGCACAGTACCAGGTACATAATAAATGCTTAACAAATGCTTTTTCATTTATTCTTTCAGGAGAAATCCAAAAAGACTTCTGGAGCTGAGAGCCTCCCTTCCTAGGGTGGAGATTAATCATGTTGGGGACATGGCTCATTGGAGATGAGACACACAACTCTGCTAGTCAGGGATATAATGATGAAGCTATTCTTAACCAGGGGCAAACTGAAATGAACCAACTTTTCCATTCTGAAGCATATTGAAAGCTAAACAATAAAGATGGGCACTCTGATCTGCATTGTCCGGAACTAGCTACTCCAACCTTAGAGTAATCATATGATTCTGTACTCACCAATCAATCAATAAACATTAATGTTTATATAACCTACTATGTGCCAGGGGTAGGGTGTGTTCAGGAAACATTAATACTTCTGGTGTGAGGGCTGCCGAGCCCTTTTCAGGGGTGCTTTCCACTTCAGGTGTCCACCTGATTTACTTAATTCTTACCTGTGGCTCCAAGAAGTTTTAGTATGTGCAGTGGCCACACCACAGTAAACAGTTTCAGCAAATGGGATAAACTGTGGGTAACTGAGGGGGCTCAAACCCTTCAGTGAGTTAGGGGGTGTCTACTCCAAACATGTGAAGACTTCCCCAGACAGAATGGTTGGATGAGAACAGTTTGTTCCACCGGTCATGAAGGAGGCTGAAGCAGACGCTAATGGAGCGCTTAGAGCTTGGTTAGACATTGGAAATTCCAAGGTCTCAACCATTACTAATCATCTTGATGTTGTCTTGCCAGTGGACTCCAATGATATTGGAAGAATGAGGCCAACAATTTTGTGCAACTCTACCTCACTTAAATTCAATTTATGTGTGATACCAGCCATGCCATTTTACCAGTTTTATCTACTTCAAAGTCTTGTGGTGACATAACGTACAAAAAGTTTTGCAAAAACAATTACACTCATCATCAGTACATGGAATGTGTGCATGCTTATGGACAACACAAAATCCGAAAGACCTGAAAGACAAATAGCTATTGTTGCAAGAGAACTCCGTAGGTACCACATCCAAATAGCTGATCTAAGTGAAACAAGGCTAGAAAATAAAGCTTATCAAAGTTGAAACTGGATACATGTTTTTCTCGAGTGGCCACAGTGGAGAGAAGCACCAGGAAGCTGGCTTATATTTTGCATCTAAACTAATCTAATCAACAAGCTTGTATGCCTACAAAAAAGAATGAATGATGGGCTCATGACAATGGGGTTGCCATTTGCAGGAAAACACCACACCACCATTATCAGTTCACATGCTCCCACCATGACAAACCCTGATGAGGTCAAAGAAAAATTTATGAAGACCTGGAAACCCTCATCATCAATGTGCCAAAAGAAGACAAACTTATAATTCTGGGTCACTTTAATGCAAGAGTAGGCACAAACTATCAGACATGTCACAGAGTCCTTGGGAGGGATGGAGTCAGAAATGCAACACCACTTGTGCATGTCATGATGTTTTCATCACCAACATTGTCTTCCATTTACCTAAATGCAATAGAAATTCATGGATGAACCCTCACAACAAACACCGGCATTTAATAGACTAAGTCATTGTAAGCAGAAGAGACAGACAGGATGTGAGAGTGAGGAAGGCCATGTGTGGTGCAGAATGCTGGACTAATCATAGACTTATTCTCTCCAAGCCAAATTTGGATTCAATTGAAGTGGTGACCTCAAGGCAAGATGATTATCAGAAGACTTAATGTCAACAGATTAGAGCTCTTCTCTGAGTGAGAACAGTTCATTGCTAACTTGGAGAGAAGGCTGAGCAAACACATGGTTGGTAAGTGACCCAGGAAAATAGTGGGTACTTCCATAGATTTGGGGGACAGCACTACATTTACTCATCTGGCCCAGAACACTTCCAAACATCAAGATTATTTCACAAAAATGATGAGGAATTTAAAAATCTGCTAAGTAAAAAAAAAAGAAAGAGAACTCAGCAGGGTTTACCAGCAGGATAGTTCATTTATTTCTAAGAAGGCATCATTTAAGCCCATCAAAAGTGCAAGCAAAACTTAGAGAGATGCAGGATTCTTGACTTAGTAAGAAGGCTGAACTCTATTTATGAGCCAAAGACCCATGGAGCATCTCATCTACCCAGTGCTGATGGAGCCACATTGATTAGTGATAAGAACATGATCCTGGAGAGATCTTGAACACTTTCATAGTCTTAAAAGACTATCATCAATCAATGCTGAGGTCATTGACCATTTACCTCAGGTGGAAGTCAATCCCTTTCTAGTTGAATTTCCAACTGAAGAAAGGTTTTGAAGTCCATTAGGCTCCTCTTATGTAGCAAAGCACCTGGGGCTGTTTCTATTTCAGTTGCAATTTACAAGGCAGAAGGTCCACTGCTCATACAAAAGCTGACTGAAATTTTCTACATTACATTGGCAAGAGGAGGTTGTCTCCCAGGACTTCAGGGATGCCTCCATTGTCCATCTCTATAAGCATAAAGGAATTAAGTTGTCCTATGACAATCATGGGGGGTGTCTCTCTTAGTTATTACTGGCAAGATTCTTGCTAGAGTCCTCCTTAATAAACTGATCTTTCACTTGGAAGATGGTCATCTACTTGAGAGCCAGTGTGACTTCAGAAAAGGCTGAGAAACATCAAATATGGTGTTTGCTGCCTGACAACTCCAAGAGAAATGCCAGGAGCAGAACAGAGGTCTGTACACAATGTTCTCATTCTGACCAAGGTCTTTGATGCTGTCAGTGGTGGGGGCTTGTGGAGAATTATGTCAAAATTTGGTTGCCTGGAGAAGTTTGTCAGTATTTTATGTCAATTTCATGATGGCATGCTTGCCTGGTTCTGGACAGGCTCTTAAAACTATCCCAGTCACCAGTGGAGTGAAACAAGGCTATGTGCTTGCTCCTGTGCAATTTAGTATGTTATTTTCAGCATTGTTATCAAATGACTTTAATGAGGATGAAGGCAGCACCAACAACAGCTACACACTGATGGTAGATTATTTAATTTGAAAAGGCTACAAGCCAAGACTAAAATGAAGGTAGAATCTGTACATGATTTTTTGTTTGTTTGCAGATGATTGTGCACTCAATGCAGCCTCTGAGGCTGAGATACAACAAAGTGTGGATCAATTCTCTGCTGCTTGTGCTAATTTGGGCCTAACAATTAACACCAAGAAAACACAGGTATGCCCCCAGTTAGCAGTACACTCTCCATACATACAATCACTGGTTATAACAAATGGAGAAATTTGGAATGCTGCGAATAAGTTCACCTATTTTGACAGTATACTTTCCAGGGATATACACATAGATGATGAGGTTGACATATGCATGGCTCAGTGTTGGTGAGATTTTGAAGGAAAGTATGGGAGAGAAGTATTAGACGGCCTACCAAACTAAAGGTCTACAGAACCACTGTGCTGACCTCATTGTTGTATACCTGTGAAACCTAGACAAGTCTACCAGCACCATGCCAGGAAACTGAATCACTTCCATATGAACTGTCTTAGGAAGATTCTGAAGATCAACTAGCAAGATAAGGTAGTAGACACTGAAGTCCTTTCTCAAGGTGAATGGCTACATATCCAAACTCCAAAGGGCTGGTCATGTTGTTCAAAGGCCAAATGTATGTTTGACTAAAAGACTATTTTACAGGGAACTCATGCAAGGGAGGTACTCACATGGTGGTCAGAAGAAGCAATGAAAGGATACTCTTAAGGTTGCTCTGAAAAACTTTGAAATTGATTGTGTGATATGGGATTTTTATGGGAATCTGAAAGTCTTCCCTGCCCCTAGGCCCTTTGCTTAAGTGGCTTAAGTGGCTCTGAGGACCTTCCCTGATTTGAAAGTATACTCTGCCCCCTAATAGGCTGAATGTGGTCATGTGGAGCCTGTGGCAGTAGGCTTGTTTTTCAGGAATGCCTGTGCCTTGTAGCTTTGTGATTGGGCAGTGGGTCAAGAGGGCTGTGACACACTCTGATCCAGGAGAAGGCTACATATACACTGATGTGAGGTTTTGTTTTGGGGCTCACTTTGAGAAGAGTTGTGTGATTTGGCCAGACAAGACTCTGTGAAGATTTGAGCCCCCTTGGCTTTGAAAAACCCAGATGTTGGTGCTTCCCTCTCTGGTAACTGACTAGGTATGGATGTAATGGTCAGATGGTTGGTGGCCCATCTGCTGATCTGTATCTTTGTCTGCTTGTAACTTCTGTTTGTAACTTGTGTTTGTATTCTCTGGAGTTCAGGGTGCTGACTTTTTCCCCTGAACTAGGTAAATGATAATTATTTGATTGATTAAAGTAAGATTGTTAACCCATTTTGAGTTGCTTTCCTTTAGAAAAGCAGATCTAAGAACCTGTGCTAGCAGTCACCCTGGGTATGCTAGGGTGCTTGCTACTACAGGGAAATACTGGTGAAGGACTGTGTATTACTGTATACAATACAGCAGGGCATGCTCATATCAAAGAAGGTGTTGTGCTCTATAAGTAAAGCAGAATTGCAGTTGCTCAACAAACAAAAAACAAAAGCCAACAATACATGAGATCTGTAAATTTAGAGACATCTCCACTCCAGATACTCATACAGACTATTTGTGCCTGACCTGTATTGTGCCTTCCAATCTCATATTGGTCTGATCAGCGAGTCAGACAAACTGTACTTAGGTTCCAACCTTCTTCCTCTTCATAAATGAAGTACAAAGACCAACCATGGCACAATAAGCATTCCATCACATTTATATACTATATAACTTATTCAGTGGTTGTCCAATTTATGGGCTTCCCACCAGCTTCTAATTCTTTGTTACTATAAAAAAGAGCTACACATGTTTTTGTACTTGTTTTGCTTAGGTCTAATCCCTCTCTCTAATTCCCCCTTCTCTCCTTTTTCTTTTTCCTCTTCTTTCCCCGCTGAATTGAATATAGTTCTGTACCTAACTATTCTTCTCTCTTTTGACTGGTTCAGATCAAAATAAAATTCAACTGTCAGATCACCTCTGCAATTTTTGATTTGCATAGACTTTCTTTCTTTTGTCCTATTTAATAGTATTTTATTTTTTCCAATTACATGTAAAGATAGTTTTTAACATTTATTTTTTAAGGTTTTGAGTTTTACATTTTTCACTCTCTCCTCCTTCCCTCCCTACCTCTGCAAGGCAGTAAGCAGTCTGATATAGACTATACATGTACAATCAAGTTAAACATATTTTTACATTAGTCATGTTGTGAAAGAATAATCAGAACAAAAGTGAAAAACCATGAGAAAAAAACCAAAACAGTGAAAATAATAGGATTTGTTCTACAGTCAGACTCCATAGTTCTTTCTCTGGATGTGGATACCACTTTCCATCATGAATCTTTTGGAGTTGTCTTGGATCATGGTATTGCTGAGAAAAGCTAAGTCCATCATAGTTGATTATTGCAGTTGCTATTACTTTGTACAATATTCTAATTCTGTTCATTTCACGTAGGATCAATTAATGTGTTAACAGATTTTTCTGAAATCCATCTGCTCATCATTTCTCATAGCACAATAATATTCCATTACATTTCTATACCACAACTTGTTCAGCTATTCCCCAATTGATGGGCATTCCCTGAAATTCAAATGCTTTGCCACCACAAAAAGAGCTGCTATAAATATTTTTATATATGAGTATCTTTTTTCCTTTTTTTATTATCTCTTTGGGATACTGAATTAGTAGTGGTATCAATGAATCAAAAGGTATGCACTTTTATAGTCCTTTGGTTATAGTTCCAATTGCCCTCCAGAATGGCTGGATCAGTTCACAACTCCACCAACAATGCTAGTGTTCTAATTTTCCCACATATTCTCTAACATTTATCACTTTCTTCTGTCAGATTAGCCAATCTGACAGGTGTGAGGTGATACTTCAGAATTGTTTTAGTTCAAATTTCTTTAATCAATAGTGATTTTGAGCATTTTTTCATGTAAGTATAGGTAACTCTAATTTCTTCATCTGAAAACTGCCTGTTTATATCCTTCAAGCATTTATCTACTATGAAATGACTTGTATTCTTACAAATTTGACCCAATTTTCTCTATATTTTAGACATGAGACCTTTATCAGAAACACTGGCTGTAAAAATTATTTTCCAGCTTTCTGCTTTTCTTCTAATCTTAGTTGCACTGGTTTTGTTTGTGCAAAACCTTTTTGTTTTGATTGTTCTGTTTATTCTTTCACAACATGACTAATGTGAAAATATGTTTTTGCACAAACAAATGTAATAAAAATTATTCATTTTGCATTTCATATTTGGCCATAGATTCTTCCCTTCTCCACAGATTTGACAGGTAAACTATTCTTTCCTCTCCTAATTTGCTTATATCCTTTATGTATAAATCATTGTGACCTTGTCTTGTTATATAGTGTGAAATGTTGATCTATGCCTAGTTTCTGTCATACTATTTTCCAGTTTCCCAGCAGTTTTTGTCAAATAGTGAGTTCTTATTCCAGAAGTTGGAGTCTTAGGGTTCATCAAATAGTAGATTACTATAGTCATTTATTATTGTGTTTTGTGTGCCTAACCTACTCCAATGATTTGCCACTCTATTTCTTAGCTAGTACCAAATCATTTTGATGACTACCACTTTATAATATAGTTTTAGATCTGGTAGGGCTAGGCCACTTTTTTTTTTTGCATTTTTTTCATTAATTCCCTTGATATTCTTGACCTTTTGTTCTCCCAGATAAATTTTGTTATTTTTTTTCTAGCTCTATAATTTTTGGTAGTCTCATTAGTAAGGCACTGAATAAATTAATTTAGGTAGAATTATAGTTTTTATTATATTAGCTCAGTCTACCTATGATTAATTGATTTTTTTTCTAATTGTTTAGATCTGACTTTGTGTGAAAAGTGTTTTGTAATTATGTTCATGTAGTTCCTGGGGGACTCGCAAATATTTTACATTGCTTACAGTTATTTTAAATGGAATTTCTCTTTCCGTTGCTTGCTGCTGGACATTGCTGGTAATATAGAGAAATGCTGATGATTTATGTGGGTACATTTTATATGTGCCTTTGGAAAGCTGTTGCTTCAAGTAGTTTTTTAGGTGATTCTCTAAGTATACCATCATATCATTTGCAAAGAATGATATTTTTTGTTTCCTTACTGCTTATTCTAATTCCTTCAATTTCTTTTTCTTCTCTTACTGATAAAGTACATTTCTAATACAATCTTGAATAACAGTGTTGATAACGGACATCCTTGTTTTACCCCTGATTGTACTAGGAAAGCCTCTAATTTAGCCCTATTACATATAATGCTTGCTGATGGTCTTAGACACTATTTATCATTTTAAGGAAAATTCCATTTATTTCTTTGTTTTCTACTGTTTTTAATAGGAACAGGTACCGTATTTTGTCAAAAGTGTTTTCTGCATCTATTGAAATATAGTTGCTTTTGGATTTGTTATTGATATGGTCAATTACGCTGATAGTTTTCCTAATATCGATCCAGCCCTGCATTCCTGGTATAAATCCCACCTGTATTATCCTTGTTAAATCTCTTTGCTAATATTTTAATTTTTTTGCATGAATATTCATTACTGAAATTGGTCTACAGTTTTCTTTCTCTATTCTGGCCCTTCCTGCTTTAGGTATCAGCACCATATTTGTTGTCATAAAAGAAATTTGGTAGGACTCCATCTATTTTTCTAAATAGTTTATATAGTATTAGAATTAATTGTTCTTTCAATATTTGGTAGAATTCACTTATAAATCCATTTGGCCCTGGAGATTTTTTTCTTAGAGACTTAATTCATGGCTTGTTCAATTTCTTTTTCTAAAATGGGGTTAAATATTTTATTTCTTCTGTTAATCTGGGCAATTTATATTTTTAATAAACATTCATCCATTTCACTTAGATTATCAGGTTTATTGGCATACAGTTGGGCAAAATAATTCCTAATTATTACTTTAATTTCCTCTTCATTGGTGGTGAATTCACCTTTTTCATTTTTGATACTGGTGATTGGGTTTTCTTTTTAAAAATCAAATTACTTCCTTATCTCTTTTAATTACATCTATTTCTGCTTTTGCTTTGTCTGCGATCAGGATTGCTACCCACTCCCTTCCTTTTATAAACTTTAGCTGAAGCATAATATATTCTGCTCTAGATTTTTACCTTTACTATGTGTGTATCTCTGCTTCAAATGTGTTTCTTATAAACAACATATTGTAGGATTACAGTTTCTAATCCCCTCTGCTATCTGCTTCCATTTTATGGAGCAGTTCATATCATTCACATTTAGTTATAACTGTGTATTTCCCTCCATCCTTTTCCCCCTAGTCTGTAATTTTCTCTCCTTTCACCCCATCCCTCCTCACTGTTTTACCTCTGAACACCACCTCCTTCAATCTGCTCTCCCTTCTATCAGCCCTATTGTTTTCTTTTCCCTTTCCGCTATGTCTTCTGCCTTCCCCTCTATCAGTCCCACCCACCTCTTCCCTAATTTCCTTTAGGTTAAGTTAAATTTCTATACCCAACTGAGTGTATGTTATTCCCTTTTTAAGTCTGATGAGATTAAGGTTCCCCTCCCTTCTTTCCCTCTCCTATAATAGGACTTTTGTTCATCTTCATGTGATGTAATTTATCCTATTCTGTTTCCCCCTTTCCTTTCCTCCCAATACAATTCTTTTTTTCACTGTTTAAATGTTTTTATATCATCATAGCAAAGTCAACTTATACCCACATCCTCTATGTATACTCCTTCCAGCTGCTCTAATAGAGATACAGTTCTAAAGAGTTGTATGTATCATCTTCCAATGTAGAGATGTAAACAGCTTAACCTTATTGAATACTTTTTTTTTCTTTCCTGCTTACTTTCTATACTTCTCTTGAGTCTTGTATTTGAAAATTGAATTTTCTGTTCAGCTCTGGTCTTTTCAACAGGAAAGTTTTAAAGCTTCTTATTTCATTGAAAGTTAAACTTTTCCCCTGAAAAATTATGCTCAATTTTGCTCTGTAATCCAAGCTCCTTTACTTTCTGAATATCATACCCCAAGCAGTCTGATTCTTCACCATAGAAGCTGTTAAGTCCTGTGTAATCCTGACTGTGGTTCCTTGATATTTGAACTGTTTCTTTCTGGTTGCTTGCAGCATTTTCTCCTTGACCTGATACTTCTGGAATCTGGCTACAATATTCTTTAGAATTTTCATTTTGGGATCTCTTTCAGGATGCAACTGATGGGTTCTTTTTTACCCTTTGGCTCTAAAGTATCAGAAAGGTTTTCCTTGATAATTTCTTGAAAGATGATGTCCAGGCTCTTTTTTAGATCATGGCTTTCAGGTAGTCCAATAATTCTTACTTTATCTCTTATGGATTTATTTTCCATGTAAGTTATGTTTCCAGTGAGATACTTTAAATTTACATTTTGCACTTTACATTTTCTATTTTTTCACTGTTTTGATTTTGTTGGACTGGTGTCTCATAGTCATTACGTTTCACTTGCCCAATTGTAATTTTTTAAGGAATTATTTTCTTCGGTGAGTTTTTGTATCTCCTTTTCCATTTGGCCAATTCTATTTTTTAGAAAATTGTTTTCTTCAGTGGATGCACCCACCTCCACCCCCCAATTTGGCCAATTGTATTTTTTAAGGAATTCTTCAGTCAATTTTTGTCCTTCCTTCTATAAGTTGTTGTTCTCTCTTGAATAACTTTCATTTCTTTTCCCAGTTTTCATTTTATCTCTCTTGATTTTTAAAGTCCTTTTTGAGCTCTTTTAAGATTTTTTGGGCTTCTATTAGAATGGGCCTTTTTCAAGGGCAAAACCTGATTTCCCCCGCTTCCTTTGTATCCCCAGCACAAGCACAGCACCTGATACATAATAAATATTTAATAAATACTTGCCAAGTGATTGGCCATGGAAGGAACCAAGGGCCCCCCCCCCCCAAAAAAAAGATTTTTTGGGCTTGAGACCAATTCATATTTCTGATTGAGGCTTCATATGTAGGTATTTTGACATTGCTGTCCTCTTCTGAGTCTGTGTTTTGGTCTTCATAGTTGGCATAGTAGCTTTTTATGGTCAGGCCTCCCCCCTCCCCCCCACCGCCTTTTTAGCTCATTTTTTAGCCTATTGCATGACTTTTGAGCTCTGCTCCTGGGGCACAGTTCCAAACTTCTTTTGCTCAGGGTCAGAGGCCTGGTCACTGGATTTCTGCACTTGGGCCTCCAGGTCTTGCGGCTTGCCCAGTTTGCTGAGATGGCCTGGTCTAGCGGCACCTGTTGTGTCAGAGTTCCAGGTCCAGCAGTTTGCACTGGGGCTGGATTTGTAACATCTGGCCTACTGTGCTACTACTAGCCTGCTGAGCCAATACTGAGGGGTGTTGGCTGCTGGTCTGTACTGCGGCTAAGAGTTTCTTGCTGGCTTTTCAGGACACTGCTTTTGTTGGGTTCCACTCCCCTTTTACCCAAGTAAGAGACCTTTCCTTTAGTCCTTTTAAGTTATCTTAGGCTGGAAAATTGTTTCACTTCTTCTTTTCAAGGGGTTCTTCCACTCCAGAATCTGTTTAGAGGCTTGACTTAATGTTGTTTTTGAGGGAAACTGGGGAGAACTGGGGCAACTTCTTGGCTTCTTTCAACCATCTGTGTAGACTTCTCTCTGCACTTATTTAAGATTATTTCTCAATCTTTTTTCTTTCCCTTAGGGCACTCCTCTTCCCCTTTCTTTCCATTCTTCTAAGATCATCAAGACATAGCAGGATCCCTTCCACAGCCTTCTAAGGAGACTTCTTAGAAAAAAGAATTCAGAGGGGACACATAAATTGTCTTCCCATCTTTAATATTTTCTCACTTCTGTTTATCTTTTTGTGTGTATGTGTGTGTGTGTGTGTTTCTCTTGATGCCTATGTTTGAATTTCAAAGTTTGCATGTAGAGACTCTGGTCTTTTCATCAGGAATGCTGGGAATTCCTCCATTTCCTTAAGGTTCATTACTACCCCAATCATCCCCTCCCCCCACCCCTTACAATTATATTCAATTGTTCTGGGTAAATTATTGTTTATATGCCTATATCCTTTACATTCTGTAATATAAAGTCTCCACTCCTTTGTGGTGGTTACTGTTAAATCACACATAAATGTTCCTGACTATGGATCCTAAGTACTTGAATTCTTTCTTTCTGGCTGCTTGCAGTATTTTATCTGGATGTTTGTTCCTGGGAGTTTTCATTTGAGGGTTTCTTTTAGGAAACGACTAGTAGATTCTTCCCATTTACACTTGGTTTTTAGATCTAGGAGAACAAGACAGCTTTCTAATTTATTGAAAAAGTCTTATTTTTAGGCTCTTTTTAGGTCATGGTTTTCAGGTGCTTAATGATTCTTAAATTTTCTTTCCTCTTATTTCACGGTCAGTTGTTTTTACACCTTTATATTTTCTTCTATTTTCTTACTCTCCTGATTTTATTTTTAATATTTCTTCATGTCTCATGAAGTTACTGACTTTCATTTGATCTATTCTAATCTTCAGGGAATTTGTTGGTTGGGCAAGGTACCAATTCAACTTTGTTACCATTTATGTCTTCCCTAGTTCTCATTTCTTTTCCAATTTTTTCCTTTAGTGTGCTCATTTCATTTATATTTAAAAACTCTTTTAAAAAACTTTTGTTGAATCTCTGCCAGGAATTATAGTTGAATTTGTACCCAAGCTGTGATTTTCTCATCTGGGAATGCCACCCCGAGTTAGAGGTCCTCTTCTTCAGTCTGCCTTGGATTTGAGACCCAGAACTGGATAGAAAATGATAGGGATGCCAATCAAGACCTGTTTCTGACCTATACAAAAGATTATGGTCCTCTGTGCTAGATCTAGGGTCCCTTTTTCCCTGATATACAGCCTCCCTTGAGTTTGATGTTTTTGTGCAGCAAGCTTCTAGCTGGGTCCTATAACCCATTGTCCATTGACCTGTCTGTCTCCCTATGTCCATCTGGACTGGAAAATGGCTGACAAAGATTATTTTTTCTTAGAATTCCTGATCGGAACTTAGTCTGGAGAGTTTTCTAGATCTGCTTTGATGAGTATGGAGTGGGACAGAGGGAACTCATGTATACACACACACACATATATATACACACATACATGTATAGTATGTACATATACGTACATACATACATATACTTATCTAAAAACATAGCAGCTATTTTTAAAAGGCAGCTAAGTATTGGAAATTAAGGGACTATTCTTGCATTGAGCAATGCTAAACAAATTATGAATGCAATATTATTGTGCCATAAGAAATGACAAAACGTATCATTTCAGAGGAAATTGGAAAGACCTATATTTTACATTTAAATACATATGTATGTTAATAAAACTGTCAAACTAAAAATTAAAATTTTATATATACTGTTACACACACACACAGAAAAGAGAAAAAAATCCTCCTTTTGCACTGATTAAGAAAATATACTTAATTTCTGTTTAAGAGTATACATACTTCCGAGAAAATATGATCCAGAAAACATCTTTTGTAGGACCAAGGCAATCATCTTTTTCTTCATGAGATCAAAAGCTAAAATAAGATGCAAATATAATATACTTCTTATTTAGTCTATCAATATTCACTTTTTATTATTATTACCATGGTAAAATGTGAGAAAGAATAAGGTTTTATTCAGATGTATCTAATATAGTTAAAAAGACGTAAATATCTTATAAGCTTATTTGATAAAAGTCTAATTTTTTTTTTTTTTTGCTTTTTGGAGGGGGGAAGGCAGGGCAATTGGGGTTAAGTGACTTGCTCAATGTCAGACAGCTAGTAGGTGTTAAGTGTCTTGAGGCAGGATTTGAATCCAGGTATTCCTGACTCCAGGGCCGGTACTCTAATCACTGCGCCACCTAGCTGCCCCCAAAGTCTAATTTCTAAGATAAAATAAGAACTGATTCAAATTTATAAGACTAAGAACTATTCCCCTTAGTGGTTAAATGATCGAAGGATCCAAAGAAGCAGTTTTCAAAGGGAAAAAAAATTCAAGCTATCAGCGACCACATGAAAAAAAAGTGCTCTAAAACTCTAATAGAGAAATGGAAATTAAAGCAACTTTAAAATGTCACTTCACACTCATTTGACAAAGATGACAAAACAGAAAAAATAATGAATGGTTAAGAGGCTGCAGGAAAATAGGGTCTAGCTATTTTGGAACAGCAATTTGGAACTATCCATAAAGTTAATAAACTGTATATATCCTGTGACTCAGTTATATCACTAGTACTCATCATCTACTCCAACAAAATAAAATAAAGAGGAAATGCACTCATATATACAAAAAATATTTATAGCACCCTTTTTGGTAGCTAAATATTGGACACTAAGGGGCTATTCTTGTATTGGTAAATGGGTGAACAAAGTAGTAATAATGGAATATTTTTGTGCCATAGTAAATCACAAAATAAGACATCCTCGGAAGAAATTATTAAGACCTATACTTCATATTTAAGATTGGTATATATGCTAATAAAGTTGTGATAAATTTTTTAAAAGAGAAAAAAAATCTAATGAAAAACAGGCCAAGAAAAGAAGTGAATGGGTGACTTTACTAAGTGATCACAGAAATAAAATATAATTTAAAAAAAAAGCTTGTTTTAAAATACTTACATTCTCTTAAGCTGCATATTCTAATATCATGTTTGTGACAATGGAAAGAACACTTGACTTGGGAATCAAAAGGCCTAGTTTTGAATCTCATTTACTAGCTGTGTGACTTTGGGCAAACTCTCTTTACTTTTCTAGGTGCTTCTGGCACTTCATCTTTAAAATAAAAGGGATTAAATGATCACTGTAGACCTTTCTAGTTCTGTCATTCTGTGACGCCATGAAAACTGAATTTAGTGGATATAGTATTACCCTTGGAGTCCTGAATCACTTGAGTCTGAATCCTGCCTTAGATATTTATTCTGTGACCCGTTGGCCACTCATTTAACCTCTTTTACTGGGGTGGGAGAAGGAGGTAATGTGCATTTATTAAGCACCTACTATGTGCCAAACACTATGGTAGGCACTTTGCAAATATTATCTCATTGGATCCCAATCAGTTTATCTGTAAATAATAGCATCTACCTTCCAAAAAGAGTGGTTGTAAAGGTTAAATGAGATAAATTCATAATTAAAATGTTTTGCAAACCTACAGTGCCATTTAAATGCTACCTATTATTGAAGTTTTGGCTATATTTAAAATATGCACACGTTTTATACACATATATATATATTTTCAACCTCCACATTTTCTGTGTGTAGATTATTATACAATATAAGGATTATTCCAGAATAATTTTTATAAAAATAAAGCTTGCTATGAATTGTAGGTTAAAAAAATTATAGAACATTTTATATAGTTTCCATAGACAATTTGATAACAAAACTGCAAGTCTTTTGCTTATATTTTAGTGTCATACAGCTGAATTTCTACTATGAAGATTTATATGAATTCTTTGTGTGTGAGGGTTGGGAAATACGTGCAGGCTGCAGGTGGTTGTGTTGAGGCACAGGGAAGTGTTGAGGCCCTGGAACAAGCTGGGTCACAAGGAGTTCAGAGCATTGCTCAAGGTTCTCCCACGTGTAGGTTACCAGGTGTTCCAGATTAGTGTCTCCACACCCTGAGGCCTTCATGCCCTTGTGATTGCACCTCCCCTCTCACAATTTTGTTCAGCTGGGCTCTGTCACGTGCGGTATGTCCATCTGGGATATATATAAGGCCTAAGCCTTGGAGGTAGTTTGAAGTCTGCCTTAAGATCTCGCTGTAAAGCTTCCCCATGGAGAAAACTCAATAAACTTTCTCTGCTTGCACCTCTGAGCCGTGACTCTTCTGTTCTTGAAAATGCACTAGCGCCTACTCAAGTGAGGTAAGTAACTGGCTGCCCCTGCAGGCAAGTTAGGGTACTCTGACAGAGAACCCTGACATTTGTGAAATGTTTTAGGACTCAATAACTACATGTATTCAGTTATTATAAGGAAAAACCTGTATAGCTCTTGCAGTTATAAAGGAACAACCCATGTATACATCTAAGATACCTACTACTATAGCTTTGAATTTGTGCTTAATTCCTATTATCTTGTTCATTGTACGACCAAGCCAATCATTTTCCTCTTCATACATAAGCCTAATTTGGCATGGAATGAAAAAAAAGCATGATTTATATCTAGACAAGAACACATTAACCACAGAATTACTCTGTCTTTGGGGATTAATTTTTAATTAATAGTAAAGTGCATTGGAAGAAGAGTTAGTATGCTAAGGAAGTAAAATATAAAATAATATTTTTAAACATTAAAAAAATTGCTTTTTGTAAAAGAGCATTTTATAATTAATTCACTAAGCATTTTTCTTTTTAAAAAATAAAATATCAAAACATCAGATTGTTTTGAGTATGGATTTCCAAGGAATGTTAAGTTAATCACCTGTTAATGGAATTATTGCTTTATTTTTCCTCTTCTCTTGAGATAAATCTTACCTCCTAATATAGCATTCACTATTTTGTGGATAAATTTTCCCCATTCCCATATTCTCAAATTTGACTCTTAAAAGCTCTTTAGTTTACAAATGTCATCACATATATCTCTTCAAGCTAGTAATTGATAATGAGGTTTAGAATTTACTCTAATGAAAAATTCTAAATATCTCCAGGGCCTAGTTTCCGTTTCCCATAGGCAATTAATAGGAATTAGCATAGGCAATTCTTAATATGCTATAGTTTTTGGTTGATTGTTTGGTTATCGTCCTTCCTGATCAGAGTAACACAAGTTTAGAAGGCTCTACCACAGGTCAGGCACAAATAATGCATATGAACATCTGGGGTAGAGATGTCTCTAAATATTATCATACACATACATTAAAATTTGGAAGGTGAATTTGATGCTCTCTAAACTCCCTTCCAGTTATGAATTCCATGATCCTATGTTCTTATTCGGTCTTTACAACAATGCTGTGAGGTAAACTACAAGTATTATTACATTTTACAGTTGGGAAATAGGCTAAGACAGGTGTGATATGTTCACATTACCAACTGCCTAATGCACATTTCAATCACACATCTCAATTTCAGCCTGTCCAAAATTAGCTTCTCCCCAATTCTACCCTCTTCCAAACTTTGCTATTTCAGTCAAAGGCACCAGCATTACCGCAATTTCCAAGGTCTATGACCTCATTGTTACCCCTTAAACTCACTTTTCTCCATTGCACAAATCTAATAATTTGTCAAATCTTGCCATTTCTACCTCTACAACATCCCTTGCATATAATTGATCCTCTTTCTTTGTTCACAGACACCTTAATCACCTTTCCCCTAGATTTCTGCAACAGCCTCCTAAATGGTTTCCATCTCATCTCTTCCCCAAAATAATTTTCATTAAGTGCAAATTTGATCATGTCACAGCCCCCTTACTCAATAAAAAAAATGGCTTCCTATTGCCTCTATAATAAGTATGAACTCTTCTGTTTAGCTTTTAAAGCCCTTCATAACCTGGTTTCAAGCTGTCTTTCTAGCCTCCCTCTCCTAAATTCTGTGATCTAGACGAATTAGCCTTCTCTTTTCCTCACACAAGATACTCATGCCTTCTCTCTTTGTACTTTCTGTTCCCCAACACCTAGCATGTGCACTGCCTTCTCATATTTGGTGATTTCTGAAGTGTAAATACACTGAAAATTTAACAAGTTAGCTCTGGTATACTTTTTTCTCCCCCTGTTTGAATGTAGTTGTATTTCTATCACTAAGGCCTAGCACAATGCCTGGCACATAGTTGATTAAAAAAATGCTTTTTGATTGATGGTCCATGGTCAGATAGCTAGTAATGTCAGAATAGGGATGCATACTCAGATTTTCCTGATTCAAAGTCTGACATTCTTTCCATTAAACTATGCTTCTTGAGTAATGGCAGACATGTAGTATTGAAAGTCAGAGAAACTGGGTTCAAATTTTATTTTGCCACTAACTACTGATGGTTATGTCATTTAATCTCTTTTAAAATCTCAATTTCCTCTTCTTTAAGATATGGTTGGAGTAGATGACCTCTTGTAGCTATAAAATCTATGTTCTGTAAGTTCATAAATAGGCATTGTATCTGCAACAGCACTTTGGAGTTCAAAAGTTCTTAAAATATTCATACATATATAAACATTTTAGTTAACTCATAATGTCACTAATGTGCCCCATTTAAGATCACTTTGAATCAGTTGAAGTTTTAAATTGTATTATGATGTGAAAAATCTTTATGTAAAAATTCAGAATGATGCATAGAATTAATTAACCTCTATATGATGAAAACAAACCATCTTTAAAATAATTTGCCCCCAAGTGTCTATATTAGAAAAAAGCTATGGCTTTGAAATACCATTATTTTATGTTTTTGGTAGGTATATCAGCACTAAGTAAGCTTTAATTCTTAACTTCTCATAGAAATGCAGAGAATTATTTCATCTTTAAAAGTTGTTATTAATACTAAATAGATTCACTGTTGGAAATGAAAACAAAGTCTAGCCCAACATTTTCCATTCTAAATAAACTTTCAAACACACAAAAATTTGCCACCAGAATACTGCCATACTGAAAATCATATGTAACAAGACATCAAAGCATTGACATTTATTCTGGGAAGAGTTCTATTAAACAGATTCAAGTACAAAATAATTGATTTTGTCATTGACGAAATTATTTCCAAAATACTTATTGACTCAACTCTTTTTATCTATAAATTTAAAGTATATTGAAGCTTTCAAATCTACCTATGAGTCATGTCACACCATGTTCCTAATAAGAAAAAATCATGCTATGTCATTATATCTTGCTGCTAATTGGCTAATTAAAGCCTTTTCACTGCAGACTTCAGACAGAGTATTAAGGTACTGACACAGTTGCTATTTTGTTGATAAGTATTTTGCTCCCTCTACTTTTTTGGAGGGAGCACCCACAGGTCACAGGTTCATTAAAGTGATATTAGAATTATTTTGCACTTATGTCTTATCTTTATTTAGAGAAGTATTATTTTTAATCTAATTCATTTCTTTACTAAATACTTGTTAATTTCCTTTAAAAATTAAGGATTAGCATTAGCAGAAACCGTGAGTTCAAGTTTACCATTCTGTGTAAGGTTTATAGAGATGCTAATAAAAATTGTGTTACATTTTGCTATTCTAAAGACTACTTCCTACCAGGATATAAATGACCTATAAAATCTAGTTACAATAGTTTCTAATGCTATAGCTTACATAAATGTGTGTATACATATAATACTGAATTATGTTGTTACAACTTAAAAAAAACACCACAAATTGTATTTCATTACTAGTTTCCTATAAAATCAGCTGACTATTATTGTTAAACTGGCAATACCCAACTGTTTCACAGCTGTTTTTCTGGATATCTAATCTATGATATCCAGTACAGGAAAAGCAGTATTACACTAAGAAATATAATACACTAAGAACTTAGGTTACTAGTAATGTAATATTGAAAAAAAGAATCCTCTCCTCAGATGACAGACTTCCATCATTCAAGTGAGAAAAACATAAAAACAGTGAGATTACTAATGTTGTGGTCTAGCTACTTAGTTGCTAAAAAAAAAGAGGCTGTTCTAGCAACAGAATTACAGTTTGATGAGCGGTAACTAACTTGATTAAATATGAAAGGCAGAAGCCAGAGCACAAAGGAACAGGCACTATCCCATAATGGTGAATCAATCTGCAGGAAGCAGAAAAATGGGTAGCAGAAAGCTGCAGTTGTACATTAGAAAAGGATATTAACAACTCTTCTCCCCTCCCCCCAAAACAGAGGTTTAGCCAAATGACTACTGCAAAATGTTAAAAAATAAGATTTCTTTTTACAATCATATAATTAACGGATTTTTTTATGTAACCTAATATTAATTCATGTTATATTTGGTCGCTTGTTACAATTGTTCCATTAAGTAGTAATAAAAGGATAAATATGGCAAGCTTTTGCCTTTATGTTTTTACCTTAGTGATATCATCAGACATTTCCTATTTTTAACAAAAGTTTATATATTCAAAGTTATGAATCTGAGCTTTTTGCAAACATACTTTAACATCTGATTCTGAAGAAGGCAATCCTTTGGGGGAGTTATAAAAAATTCTAGTTTCATATCTAGTTAATTAAAAATATTCTTAGGGGTGGAGATACACATACACGTATATAAATTTATATCTATACACAGACTGCAGCCCAAAATCTAAAGCAAATTTTCAAGTTTCCCTCTTAAGAAAAAGACCTTTTGGTTAAAAAAAAAAAAAAGTAAGATAAACTGTTGACCACAGGAGAGTGCCCTAATCTGTTTATATAATTATATAACCCACAATTCTGAAAATGTTTACGTAAATAAATCTCAATGCCTCTCACTCCCATTCCCCAATCCCAGCACAATAATCACTACTGTCTCAGATGGGAAGCCTGGGGTCCTGCTGAAGCAAGCCCAGCTCTCGTCCTAGCCCTAGTCCTGAAACACGGGGCAAAAGGGAAGTTGCCAGCAGCCAGAATCTGGGGGTGACGATTTCGAAGGGGTCTTTGGCTTTTTTATACGTCATCTGCAAAATCTCGAGGTAAAGTAAACCACAGGAGCCAAACAGACCTCCTTGTTCAGCCCCAGGTGCTGCAGATCTTGTCAGGTCTGTTTTCTTTTACAAGCTCTAGCATCTCTACACAGCCCCGTCGTTTCCCTTCCAACTGACCAGCTCCAGGGAAGGATCGTCCACGCGAAATTCCAGTTCCTGAAACAGCTCCCTAGGAAAGCGAGGAAGGAAAGAAAACACAAGACGGTGTTGGACCATGAGGCCACGGGGCGCTCGGCGGGGCTTCCCGGCTGCCGGCCGGCTGGCGCGCTCCTCCGTCCACTTTTAACCTCCAGTCACTTGAGGGTTGTCTCAACAAAAGTGGTAAAAAGGAGTGAGGCGAGCAGCCAAGCTGAAAGTCCTTAAAATCTCCGATAGACCAGAACTTTCTCTCAGTCTCGTCCCTCTGGTATGATTTCCTAAGCTCTATGCTGGATGCAGTCAGTGTTGGCAAGATCTTTTTCCGCTCACAAAATGGGGCTGAGGCAACCGCTACCGTCTCTTCTAAGGGTGCCGCCATTTTGTGAGGCGGCTGCTGCAGCAGCCAGGGGTATGTGTAATGGTTGAATTGAGTGGACTCCCCCCGCCCCCCCAGGGAATCCCGGGCGCTGTTACGTAAGGGGTTACGCGCAAGTGCAGTGTTTAGGGAAACCGAACTACGCCAGGCTACGCAATTTCGTTGCCTACAGCTCTCTCACCCCTACCTTGAACCCTTGGGCAGGGATGGTATGATCCTGACCTCTCTCCTTTTCCGCTAGTGTAGTACATTAACAGTCTCCCCGATCCAGTCCTCTTCCTAAGTGGCTCTGAACAGTTCACAGGCCTATATCTTTGTTAGGCTTCTTAGATGGTATGATTAACACCACACTTAAGGCACAAACTTATTTAGGAAAACACACATTTTCCGGAATTGTGAGCCTGAAACGTGAGAGAATCTTATGTGTGTTGAATATAATTGCTTGAACAATAAACGATTCTGGTTAACTGGCCTTGAAATAGTCATTTGAATCACTTTGCCTGGTATCCACCACATCTGTCGCATGGATATCCGATACACTGAAGTGTTGAGACTTAACATTTATGCCCTTTATCTAAACAAATGATCACATGTAAATGCACACTACTCTGAATATTGTTGAGTTCGCTTGTCTTATTGTAGGCATTATTAAAAATAAGCATATTAAATCTGACAGTAACTAAAGCAATTACTCGTGACTTCACAATCTCTAAATATATTTTAAGTATTTTATTTAGGATTTAAGAAGCGTCGTGGCATGAAGAGCCGGCCTTGCACCCCGGAAGACTTGGCTTCAACTTCTGCCTCCCACAGACATTTATATATAGGCATCGGGATATTGGTTATTAGTCACTGGTCCCTCTCAGGGCTCTAGGAAAATCTCAAAGCTCCTAAAATGCCGAGAAGGTGCTGGCATTGGTATAGGGTGTTTCCTCATCTGTGAAATCTCAAATCCTGCCCTATTCTTTTATTCAAGATACTTTAATATAAAATACATGATAATTATTGGGAAAGTTTTTGATACTGTCTCCGAGAATGGTTTAATTATTCTTTATGGAATGCTTTGATCGATCCAGGTCCTCTGAAAATTACAAAAAGGAAACTAAAGCATCAGTGTTATTTGCCTACAACTAGAACATTTAAAAACTTCATGAGGTGGCATGATATGCTTAACTTAAATTTTGCTAAAGTTAAGTTTGTTGGGGCTTTTCTAGAAAAATGTAGTAACCTTTCCACAAAATATTTTTGAGGCACAGAAAAAGCCTTTCTTCTAGAAAAAAAAATTATTGACTTTATTCCACTCTTACGAACAATTTTAAAGAATGGGGAAAATGAGTCTCAAGTCTCCCTTTTTTCCCTGCTATGATGCTCTCTGGGGTTCTTCAAGAGTAAATAACTCAAACACTGAGGGAAAAAAAACGTCAGGGAAGAGAACATTTCCTCCATCCCTAACCCCGAAACAACCGGTAGTAGCCGTTTCCCCACTCTTCCCTCCCCCTTTCCGCCGGCTTTGTGTGCGTGTGAAGTGTGCGGCACATTGCAGATGAACCCTAAGCCTCAGCAAGCTAAATCTATTGTTCCCGGCGAGTTGCTGCTGGGTCTGTGTGGAGCAAGACGCAGTGTCCAGGTCGGCCCTCGGGTGTCGCTGTACAGCACTTGGGCTCTGCGGCGGCAGAAGGGAAGAGAGGCAGATATCTAGCAGCAGAAGCAGCAGCAGCAGAAGCAGCAGCAGCAACAGCAGCAGCAGCAGCTCGGCTACCTTAGATTTTTTTTCTGAGAGTGAATCGCTCGCTGCAGCCACAGTGACAGCTACCTAGGGCAGCCAGCGTCTGTAATCCACACGGCCAACACCGCTTTCGACAAACCTACACAACACACACAGACACTTCCCCTCCCCCACCTTCTGCCCCAGCCCAACCACCGAAAATCACCGATCCTTCCTTCTCTTTTTCCCGCTCGTGTGTCCCAAACAGCAGAACCATGTTGCATCTCATTCCCAAGTGGACTTGGCTGGCCTGGTGGTGCTGAGAGAAAAGGGCTAGAGAGGGGGAGGGGGGGGAATCTTTCGCCTATGGTGTAATATGTAGATTCGGCCGTCACCTACCTCTCTGGTTTCTCTCGGATTTCTTTAAACTTTTTTAGAACCCCCCCCCC
>CM053581.1:421945593-421958820 GCA_028627135.1 Pseudochirops cupreus
CGATCCTCTCACCCAGGAGGGGACCCTAAGGAGAGAAGGGGGGATCCTGGCTGACAAGTGCGGTGTTTTCTCTCGGGTAGGTCTCCTTTTAAGAAGATCCCTGCTGTGGGTGGGAAGGAGCTGGATCTTCACGGTCTCTACACCAGAGTCACTACTTTAGGCGGATTCGCGAAGGTGAGTGGAAGTTTTAATTTGTATTTCCCTCTCGCTAACCTCCTCCAAAAAGTCTCCTTTGACCCCAGAGTGGAAACTCGGAAATGGAGGGGTTGCACTCAGTGGAGAAAAGGGTTATTTTTCTTTTTAGCCCATGGCAAAGAAGGCAGATTGTGGAGGTTTTTTTTTTTTTTTGGCCTTGTGGCTTGTGTGCGTGCGATTGGCAAAGGAGGGGGGTTCCTCTGTGTGGAGCCCGGGGTGCGCCGCACACCGCTCGGTACCCCCTTTCCCCTCGCCCCCTCAGCGAGGGTTTGGGGAGGAGTGGAGCTGTGTGTGTGTGTGTGTGTGTGTGTGTGTGTGTGTGTCTGTGTCTGTGTCTGTGTCTGTGTGTCTGTGTGCGCGCGCGGGGCTCTCGCTCCCTGAGTCAGTTTGTGCTGCCTGTTATGAGCGCTGCCGCCGCTACCGCGCTAGCACAGGCGGAGACACACAGAGCCACAGACTCTGAGAGCAGTTTTCGTGCAACTCAAAATTAGCGCGGGCAGGTTTAACATCGATAATCTGCAGCGAAATGATCCTGGCAGCCGGGGGCACCGCCTCAGCCCCTTCCCCCTCGGTTTATATTGCTAACAAAAGAAACCAGGACCTGTCTCTAAATAGCCATCTTAGGCTTCAAGGCTAGGCAGAAACTGTAGGCCTCAAAGAAGGGCCTATAGAGATGGATAGATGTGAGAGAAGGATCGGAATCGTTACCCGTCCCGGCCTCCCCCCACCCCCCATTCTCCCCAAACCCGGGACAGTTGCAGTCAGGAAGAGTATTGATCCTTTTGAACTTTTGTGTGTTTGTGGGTGTGTGTGTATGTGTATGTTAGAAGGCAACCTAGGGACTTGAGATTGGTTATTGTTAGTGCTCCAGAAACAAAACAAACCCATCAAATCTCCCCTGAACAAAACGAGTCTTGTTAAATACCTGACTCGGGAGAACACACAGTGATCCAGGAGGATCTTTCTCAATATTTCTTACTGATTCATGCCAAATATCCACCATATGCTTTAGCTCCTTATAGATCTCAGTAGAATGGGTGTTTCTGTGGACAGGTTATTGTTTTCTTAGGTTATTCACTCTCAGACATGTGTGTTTATGTTTTAACAGGTTTCGGAAAAGAATCAGTGGGGAGAAATTGTAGAAGAGTTTAACTTTCCCAGAAGTTGTTCTAATGCTGCCTTTGCTTTAAAACAGTATTACTTACGGTAAGTAGTAGTGACTTACATAGTATTAGGAAATATGGGATTTAAACACAATTTTTGAAAGCTTTAAAAATCATTAAAATGTTTTAAAATAGAACTGTATCAAATCTACTTATCTAGTCTGGGAGATCTTAAGTATCAGTCATTTGGGGACTTTACTCTTGTTTGTTTATATTTTAAATCTACAACTTTTATGGGTGATTTCCTCCTCCCCCCTTAGTAAACACTTTTGTGACATTGTTATTGATTGTTTGATATTGACAGGGGGCTGAAAGGTAATGGTAGCTATTGAGTAAAGCTAGTTTCTGAAACTTTGTTTCTCTTAGGGAAAAAAAATCCTTTCTTTTACAAGCTTGTTCACATTTTTAAAAAATTACTTTCCGGATTTCAAAAATGAGACTTTTGTGGGTAGATATTGTTGGATAGTTACAGTAAAGTATTGGAAGAAGTTACTTGTTTCAAGGTAATTTGAATACCCAGACTTGCTTTAAAGGAGTATTTAAAACAGTGTACCACAAACATTTAAAAAGTATTGTTAAATTTTTAGATAAAGTAGAATGATTTTACTCTTTGTTAAACAGTATTAAACAATATGGTTTTGATTTTTTTTATTTTTACATTTTATCTGACTAGTGTGAAAATTAAATTTTAAATTAAATTTAAATTACAATGTTTGTGTTCCACTTAAGGTAATACATCCTTGATGCATTTTTTGGGCGTTCCAATTTCCAGGAATATTTTCAGCTTTTAATTTTGGTAAGGAGGGGGCAACTAGCATATTTTATTTTTTAACATTCTTTCACCCATAGATGATAATTGAAGTCACTCATTTTTTGGGAAAACATTTTTGGTAAACATTTTTCTCTTTAATGAAAACATAAGTACTGTGCTTGTTTTTGTTTTTTAATGTAGCTTACGTTGTTTTGATGTTTGCATTTGTTTGTAGCTCAAAATGTATACAAACTTGTGTCACATTAAGCATTCTTAAGTAGGAAATGAAGTAATTGTAGACGTGAACTTTCTATTGGCTGTCTTGGATTGACTACAAACTTTGGGAGTTAGCTATGTTACACTGAAATATGATTAACTTTAGATATCAGTAGTTTCTGTATGCCTTGTGTGATGGTATGTATGTGTTAGTTTTAAATAAAATGCTGAGTACAGCAAAGTATCTTCTTAAACATGTGTGAGGGGTGATACAGGAATGGGGTGAGAAGTATTTCATATTTTGGTTGACTGTCACTTATTTCCACTGTGATTCCTAAAGAAAAACTAGCTTCTTGAGATTGGTCCATTTGGATTTTCTTAGTGTAGCATTGAGACTAGAAGACTTTTCAAATGCCTTTCCAAATTATGTCCATTTTATATAATACAAACTGGGTTACAGTTTATATAATAATACCTAAGCAACCAAAAGATACTTATATAGGACTTAAATAAGAGGTTATCATATATTGCTGAAGACTTCACATTCCATGAGATAAACACTTAAAAGTGGAAGAGTTTTGATATTAGATTTTGATGTTTATCTTGAAGTATTAGATTTTTAAAAAAAATTCAACATTTTAATGTAGTTAATTACATTAAATACTTTTTAAAAAGTCGATCATAGATAAAGTTCGAAAAGTTGTATGAGAAATTATAATTTTTTTTTGGAGTTATATCTACTATTGGTTATCTGTAGAGGTGTTAAATTTGTTTGCCAAAACACTGTCAAGGTTCTATGAAGTTATTTAGGTGAATCTCAAATACTTTTTACACTTGCATTGTAAACTTTTTGTTACCATGTGTCATTTTTCTTCCATATGTCCATTCCCCAGCTTTGTTATTTTAGATTGTAGCTAGGCGACTAGGAAAAAGTTGAATCATTTGATTTGGAAATAAAGCCATGTGAAGATTTGCATGACTTATAAAAAAAATATTCTGGATAAAATTTTGTACTTCAATCTCGAAAAATTCTCTATGGGTATAGTATTGCACAGTGACAGTAGATGTATGATGGTAGAGTTTTTACCTTCCCCTGAAAAGTAATTACCTTGAAGACAAGATACTATTTTAGATGGACACCTGTATCAAACTATACTAGTTAGTATAAGAATGCCTTTTAAAAGAAAGAAACATTAAAGCAAGTGACTTGGGAAGTTAATTATGTGTTTAGTGCAACTGGAGCTTTTATCTAATTGGCTAGGTAGTTGTCATGCTTTTTCCTTGTTTAGAGAATAGTTATGTATTAAGGAGTAATATTTTACTTAAGTGATAGAAAAGTTCAAGTGCCAGTCATATACATTTTTGTGTTGGTTTTGACTCAAATTTGACTAAAACTGAGCACAAACATGTTTGTTGAGTTTTGTCTGTTAAAACATTAATATCTTTGTTAGTGTAGATATTTGTGCATATTTATTTATAGACAAACACAAAGAATCATATAATTTTAGATGGGATCTTAGAGAGCCTGTAGTTCACTGTTTGCATTTGACAGTTGAGAAAATTAAGGGCATAGTTTATAGGTGTTCTCCAAAGTTTGAGAATAAAAAGTTTAATTGGTTATTTTCTGTAAACTTTGGCATGATTAAAAAATTTTAAAGATTGTTTAATATCAGACAAAAGTAGAAGACATAACTTAAACATTTTGTAATTTGAACCATTTTGTAATTTCAATATATCGTGTTTTTTGTGGTTATTTCTTTTGAAAATCTCAGTATATTCCACAGATTTATCTTTATAGTATTCTCATAAAATGTACAAGGGGTAGCTTGCCCAATTTTATAGATGGAGAAACTGAGGCATGGTAAAGTTCAGTATTTCACTAATGTTATTTTGTTAGAGGATTTAATGCCATTCATGTGACCATTTCTTAAGGCAATCATATTTAGTGAGTCAAATAGGAGAAAGTCAGTTTCTCAGTCAGATAATGCTACAGGATGAAAATGTAGTAAGAATTTAGACGTGACTGGTTTTATGACAGTTTCAAAGTTATTCAGTGGATTTTAAAAAATATATTAGGGATAAGAGTGATGGGATTTACTGTTTCTGTTTATAATTTGAAATTGTAGTATGAAAGTGTTGCAAAATATTTAAAATGCATAGATATAGAATTCTGTTTGAGTTTGCTTGTCATTGACAGTGCTTTGGTCATCAAAATCAACTTGTTTCCATTATAAAACTAGATTAAAAAAAAACCGTTAAATGATCAAGCTTTGTTTTAATGGTATCTGGACTTGGAACCAAGGGACCTGGGTTTGAATTTCTGCTCTGAGTAACTGTGACTTTTGTAAGTCATCCACTGAACTTCTTTCCATAGCTGAAAAATAGGATCTACCCTATAGGGTTAGGAGTTTTGTGAGGAAAGCGTTTTGAAAGCATTAAAGTGCTTTAAAAATGCTTGCTACTTGTTTGACTTTGAACAAGTTCCTTAACTTCTCTGGTTCTTACTTTCCTTGTCTATAACTTGAGGATGTTGGACTCGGTGAACTGTAAGACTCTGCCAGTTCCACATCTTAAAATGTCAAATACCTTGAGAGGTGAATAGCCAGTGTGGTATAGTAGGAGGACTTGGAGATTCAAATTCAAATCCTGCTTCCAACCTTTGCTAGTTGTGTCATTATGGGCATTTGTTTAACTGAGGCTCTCCTGTCTCATCTGTAAAACAATATCTGTATCTCAACCTTGAAGGATTATTATGAAGTTCAGGGAAATAATGAATGCAAAATGCTTTGTAAACCTTAAGGCTCTTCCCTTATACGTGCCAAACCCTTAGTTTCCAATATCTGCCATTTTGAATAGCTATTAAATGAGGGAGTTTTTTTTTAAGAAAAAACATAACACTCACATTTAAGATAGTCAGACACTTAATTTGCCTTCCAGCTATCATGCATTTTACAGAACCACAGAATTTGAGAGTTGGAAGGAATCTTGGGGATGTGGTCTGATGCATATGTGAAAGGATTCTTTACTATTACTTACTGAACAAGTGATCATTTTAGCCTCTACTTGAATACTTCCAAGGAGAGGAAGCCCACCACTTCTGGCAGCAGTCCATGCCACTTTTGGATAGTTCTAGTGGTTAGGAGGTTTTTTCCTGACATCTAGCCTAATTTTACCCCTTTTCAGTGTCTACCCACTGATTCTTGTTCTACCTTTTGGTGACAAGTAGAATAATTCCAATCTCAGTTTCACATGACAGTCTTTCAGATACATAAAGATAGCTATATCATGGCTGCCCACAGTCTTTTCTTCTCCGGGTTAAACATTATAGTTCCTTCAGCCTATCCTCATAAGACATAGACTCAAGGCCTTTCACTCTCATTGTTGCTCTCCTCTGGACACTCTTCAGCTTACCAATGTTCTTCTTAAACAGTGGTACCCAGAACTGAGGACAGTGCTCTAGTTAAGGCCTGCCCAATTTTGGGCAACCCTGGAAAAATGTAGGGTTGCCGCTATGCACACTCTTGTTTGTCACTTAATGCTTGGCAACCAGCTGTCAGCAGTCTGTCTCTAATCTAACATATCTGCAGCCTGAAGAAGTTTAGCCTATTTTAATTTTGGCCCTTATTTACTGCCAATTTGTACAGGTATGCTCTAGAGTCTAGATGATGTTTAACTGAGATAGAGTATGGTAGAACTATTGCCTCACTATTCCTATAATTTGGGCTTCTTTTAATGCAGCCCAAGATTGAATTACCATTTTCTGACTGCTGATATATTCATATCATCTTGCTGATTCTTAGAACTTGTACCCCACTAAAACCGTTAGATCTTTTTCCAGAACTACTGTCTAACCATGTGTCTCCATCTTATACATGCAAAGTACCCAAGTGTGAGACTATATTTATTCCTATTGAGCATCATCGTATAGATTCAACCCAGTTCTTTAGTCAAGATACTTTTGGATCATTACTTTGTTATCCAGTATGTTACTTGTCACTCCAAACTTTGTGTCATCTGCAGATTTGAAGAAATTGCCATCTATACATTTATATAAGTGATTAATAAAAATAAATCTTAGGTAGCACAAGGACAAATACAGATCCCTAATGTACTCCCCTGGAACTTTCTGCCATATTGGTAATAGACTCTTTAACTCCCAAACAAGTGATATTTCTATTATATCTTACTGCCTCCTTCTAAATAGTATTCTCTCATTGTAAATATTCTCTCTGGATATGTTTAGTCATTTTCAGTTGTATCTGACTCTTTGTGACCCCATTTGGAGTTTTTTTTGGCAAAGATACTGGAGTGGTTTGCCATTTCCTTCTCCAGCTCATTTTACAAATGAAGAAACTGAGGCAAACAGGGTAAAGTGACATGTCCAGGGTCACACAGCTAGTGTCTGAGGCTGGATTTGAATTCAAGAAGAGAAGTCTTTTTCACACCAGGCCTGGTACTCTGTCCACTGCACCACCTAGCTGGATAATGCCTATTTAAAATATGTCAGTAGATGAAGTTAGGTGGTGCAATGCTGGATTTAGGATCAAGAAGACCTGAATTCAAATCCTATCTCAGATATTTACTAGCTGACGAGCCTGGAAAATTCACTTAGCCTGTCTCAGCCTCAGTTTCCTCATTTGTAATCTGGAGTAATAATAGCATGTACCTCATGTTTATTGTGAGGATAAAACAAGATAATCTATGAAGTACTTTGCAGACCTTAAAGCAATATATAGATAATAGCTGTTATTGAAGATTATTTCTTTGTTAATTTGGATGAACAAAACCGTGTCTTTTATTTTAAAGGACCCCGAAAGGGTCTGCACTCTAGCTCAGTTCTTTTAATAAGTCTTGTTATGAATCACTTGAAGCAAGGTAGAAACTTTGATTTATTTCAGTGGGGTTTAAAAAAGGATGATTTGCATGCAATAAAACACGAGTGTTTTTGCAAACTGGTAAACAGTTAATGCTTTGTACGGAAATGGAAAAAGTAATTCTAGAACTGGTAGAACTCTTGCATCTAAATAAATCACCTGCATATGAATATTTCTTTGATTTTTAAAAATAAAATGAGATAAGTGTGATTATGACATAAAGATAAAATAAAACATTTAAAAAGGCTTGCATAGAAAAATTTGAGAAAGAAGTTGAGAAAGAAACCTAGCTCAGTAAATATTACATCCTGGAAATTGTGTTTTGGTTCTAACACTACATAGCATAGATTTGTCTTAAACTAAAATTGATATTGATTTAACCTTTAGAGAGACAGTGTGGCCCAGTGGAAAGAGTACTGGATTAGGAGTCAAAGGAAATAGGTTCAAATCCTGTCTTTGACAATTAATATCCATGTGATCTTGAGCAAGTCATTTAATCTCTCACTGGGCCTCACTTTCTCCTCTGTAAAATAAGGGATTTGGCCTAGCTGGCCTCTGAGGTCTCTTCCAACTTTAGATCTACCATTCTGTAATTCTCAATCACTTGACCCCTATGCCCCAGGCATGTCAGTAAGACAAATTGCAGAGCAGGTGCTGATCTACATTAGTCAATTGGTTTTCTACACTGATTAAGTCATAACTCCAGTATAAAATTGCTGACAAATTTATCACAATTCTAAAATAGCATTACCATTAATAAAAGGAAGTAGAAACAAGAAAACTTACTTAAATATTCCCAAATGTGTTATATGGCATTTTACGTACCCCCCCAACATTCACCCAGGTTGGAAACCATGGCGTCTTTGGTTCTCTACTCTCCTGCACCTTTTGTTTTTAATTGCCAAGTCCTATTGATTCTGCCTCTAGTATGTTCTAAGCTCAATCCTTCGGTCTTCTCACGGCTAATCATCCTAGTATAGTGTCTTATTAATAATTAGACTGTTATCACAGGCTCGTAACAGATCTTCCTGTCTTCATTTTCCTTCATCCACCCTTCCTGCTGCTCTCAGACTAATCTTTTGCACAGATCTGGTCATATCATTCTTCTTAAAAGATACCTGGAGTGCATGTCTTATTGCCTAAACAGAAAGGGCTTCTTAGGGCTGAGGCCATCTCTTTCCAATCTCATCTCCACACTTAAGTTCCAAACAGAGCTACTGGGTCTCCAGAATACAGTCCATTCTTTCCCATTTTCTTATCTTTATTCTGTTTCTCTTAATCTAGAATTTCCTACACTCTGCATGTTTAGCTACAAAATTTCTTATCTGCCCTTTAAAAGCTAATACAGATGCTTCCTTCGTGAAGCTTTTTCTGATTGTCCCCCAATGACCTTCGCATTTGGGCCTTATGTACGATGTGTGAAATTTTCCATGTATACTGAGCACATATTGTGGTTGATTACATCTCTCACTTTGCCTTTCAGGTTTCTGACAGTTCTTTCTCAGTATCCTTATTTCAGTCATCATTTATATCTCACACTTCAATATGGGTATGCCCCAATGTTCTTTCCTAGGCCTTCTCCCACTCTATGCTCTCCTTAGTGACTTCTTCCAATCAGTTAACATTTCTTTGTGGATGATTCTCAGATCTGTAAATTTAGCCCGCTTCTACCAAACCAGATGTCTTCTCCATCTTTCAGGCTCAGTTTGTTCAAAACATATTCTCATTATCATTTTCGCCAAACATATTCCTCTTTCAAACTTTCCTATTTTTGTTGAGGGTACCACCATCTTTCAAGGTTCAAAATGTTAGACTTATCCTTGATTCCTTACTTCTTATCAGTCTATTGAGTTTTGAATCAATTTTGAAACTTTGTTTCCACCTCCACAAAAATCTCTAATATCCTTTACGTTCTTGCTCAAGTGACCACCACCCTAATTTGTATATTTATGAAATACACATCTAGAAGACCTATTGGGGAATTATGGTACTAGTCTAGGTATGTGCTTGTGAGGTCCTGTTGATTGGGTTCTCTCTGTGTGAATAGATCCAAGAGATAATGCAAAGTTGATATAATCAACAGGATAGTCTACCAAAATACCTGTCATGTCTTTCTCCTTCTCTTGCTCAGTGCTCAGTCACGTCTTACCTAGAATATTGCAATAGCCTTTTAATTGGTCTTTCCGCCTAAAATCTCTCCCCTCTCCAATCCATCTTCCATATAGCTTCCAGACCGGTAGTTTTAAACAATTCCAAAGGACTCATGATGCAGAATGCTATCCACATCTAGAGAAAGAACTGATGAAGTCTGAATGCAAACAGAAGCATACTATTTTAACTTTACTTTTTTGTGTTTTTTTCCTTTTGTTCTGTTTCTTCTTTCTCAACACAACTAATATGGAAATATGTTTCACATGATTGAGAATATATAACCTATATCAAATTGCTTACTGTTTTAAGGAAGTGAAGGGGAGAGAAAATTAGGAACTCAAAGTTTTTAAAAAATCAGTCATAAAAATTGTCTATGTGTATTGGAAAAAATAAAATACTATTTAAAAAATGATAGATCTAAAGTACAGGTCAAACTATGTATGTCATTCCCCTGCTTTGGAAACTCCAGTGAATCCCTATTGCATCTAGGATCAACTGGAAACTCTGATATTTATTGAAAGCTCTTATTACTTGGTTCTAACTTAACCTTTCTAACCTTCTTTTGTATTATTGCCATTTACACACTGTTTGATCCATCCTAAATGGCCTTCTTGGATCACTCCCACACTTGGCTAGAATGCATGCTTTAACCTACCTCTCTTAGGATCTCTAGTTCCTTTTACATCTCAGCTCAAATGCCACCTCCTACAAGAGGTCTTTTCAAATTCTCCCTCTCTGAAATCCCCTCAAAATTATCTTTTATTTGCTTTCTAGGAAATTTACATATACATTTGTGTGTACATGTTACCTTCACCTATAGAATGTAAGTTCTTTGAGGACAAGGATGGTTTCATTTATGTCACTGAATCTACAAGGCACCAGTCATGTAGTAAACACTTTTTTTTTTTTTGGAGGGCAGTTGGGGTTAAGGATGTAGTAAACACTTAATAAATGCTGCTGATTAACTGAAAGTTGTTCACCTTATTTTGTTACTAATCCATGGGGGTAGGGACTAGGTCTTATTAAACTTTGTGTTTTCCCTAGTGCAGTGGTTCTCAACCTTCCTAATGCTGCAACCCTTTAATACTCCTCTGTGGGCGTATCTGCACGTGGGCAGACCTGCCTGGAGACGGATAGCGGTGTCTCTGTTCGTAAGACCTTCGGAAATATGTGTGAAAGGGTCGTTTGACCCCCAAAGGGGTCATACCCACAGGTTGAGAACCACTGCCCTAGTGCATGACACACTTGTGAATACATAACAGATGTTTAATAAAAATTTGTTGAGTTGAAGCTTAATGACCAACTAAAAATGCAAAAATAAAAAAAATCTTAATAGGCACTCTCACAGTAACTGTTGTACCTCTGTTTAGTGGTGAGCTCAACAGTGTCATGGTCGGTGGTAAAGGAAATCCAATGCACCTTAGCTGGCAATGAATTATATTGCTTCTGTTGACTTTTATAAAATTACCAAAGCGAGATGGAGAGAATAAGCAAGTTGGTAAAGAATAACAAAATGATTTAGGGCAAGGAATGTCCTTTACTTGAGCCCCACTCTGATTGCTCATCCTGGCATGAAGGTGACCCAGGGTTCTTTCTAATGGTACCAGAGTTTCAGGTAACTCCCAAATGATGGACTTGTGTTTCTTTCTTGTGAGGACCAGCTGTGCATGCATTGTGGTGGCCATATGTCATGTAGATAGTCTATTAAGGCATGGAAGAGTGTTGTGAAATCAGAGATCTTTTAAAGTAGAGGGAAAGCAGAATGCATAATTAACATATTAGAATGAATGTTTTAGAAATAGTTTACATTTTTCTTATGGTACACTCATTTGCAAACTCTTGCTTAAGACCACCCGAATGTACCAGCCACTAGTAATGCGTATCAGGAAGTGCTAGAAGGAAGTGGGGGGCTGTATGGCAGATATTTTCTCTTTGTGCCTTCTGCTTACCTCTCTGTTTCTGGGATATATGGGATGAGCCCATTGAAACTGTTTCTGAGATACATGGGATGAGCCCATTGAAATGAGAGTCAGTGAATGAGAAGGCATTAGAAACAAAAGAAACAAAATATAAGTGAGAAATGGTTTTTTTAAAAAAGGTTAAGCATTCATGTGTAGAAGTACAGATTATTACACACTAGACTCATAGATGTTTAAACTGGAAGAGTCCTTAGAGCTCATCTAATCCAACCCACTCATTTTGGAGATGAGAAAACTGGGACCAAAGGGATTAAGTGATTCGCTGAGGGTCACAGAGCCAGTTAGATGGAATTTAGAATACTAAATCTTCTGACTTAAAGTCCAGTGCCGCTTTTAGTGAAGTAGGACTAACCTCCCTATTTTGACACGTCTGTGAATGACTGAACAAATGAAGGAGAAAAAATACCAGGACCCTTCAGGATTCATTGACAGAAAAAGATAGAGAATTCTTTAAGTCTGAGTGTTAAGAGAAGTTGATTGTGAGAATATGTAGGGATAAAGGACATATACTCCACTGTTAACTAGCTCTATAACATTTCTGTTAAGGGGAAAATGTTAATTTTGAAGGATATAAGCATGTTTTCCAGTACCTGAGCAAAAAGTCAAATTTCATGGCTACAAAAAAATCCTTCAAATTACAGGGTTTTCTTGTCTCAAATGTTGACTCATTTAAAAAAAAACAAACAATAAAAATTACAATTCCAGAAAAGCCAATTATTTGGGACTTGAGGTACTCTAATGGTATTTAATATAACAGCAAAGAGCCTTTGGGTGCCTTAAAATTTGTTTTCTAAAAGTAAATTTTCGTAACTTGCTCCCTAAGAGACATATTTGTAGTAATACTCTACCAAAGGCCCAAGCAAGTGGCAGCCTTTACTTCCATTTTCTACACAATTTAGTTTCCTGTGGATTTGGAAGTTAAAAAGATGAAATGAAATAAAAAAATGTTAACAGGTTAAGTTTTAGGCCTTGAATGTGAAAGTTTATTCTTAATTTCTACCTAAATCAGATCTTTGTTTGGGGAAATTTGCTAGAACCGTCAAAAAGACTTTTGCAGAATAGCTACTGCTTTTGATGAATTACAGGGTATCCCAAATGTCATGGTGCATTTTAAAGATATTCAAGTTGAATTAAGATTTGGAACCCTCTTTCTAATTACAATCCAGCAAATGACAGGACTTGCATTGCATTCACTGTGGTGACTAACTTCTTAGCAGTATTAGCAACCTTTTTACTGGATAAATATATTGAAAGTAGTTAATGGTCTGAGTGATTGACAAAAACTATTTTCAGGTTCTAAAAACTGTTTAAAACAGTTTAGGCTTTGAAGCTATTCAAACATCTTGTGCTTTGTGGTTGAGGATTTTTTTTGTGTGAAACACAGATGCATTAGTTTTAAAATTTAGAAGAATAAATATAAATGGCGCGTATTGTTTGGTTTGGTTACAGATAGCAGGTTATCAGGAAATGCTTGTTTCATTGACTGATTTTAGGTATGTTCCAAAGTGTACCTTAAATTACACACAGCAGTGATTCACATTGTTTGTCTCTACAGTGTCAGTGCTGGGTATGTACCATAAAATTCACCAAAGAGATGCAATAAAGAAAGAGCATGTGTCTGGCAGGATGCTACTACAGCAGGAAGAGCACTGGGTTTGGTTCCAGAGGACCTGAGTTCAAATAAACCAGCTCTGTTACTGGGGAGCTGTGTGATCTTGGGCAAGCCACTTAATGTCTTTCGGACTAGACCAGATTATCTCTAAGGTTTCTTGCAGCTTTAAATCTTGTGATCTTATTGCAAATTCTGAGTAATAGTCCCATGATCTATTTTTCTAAAAGGTGCTACCTTTCTAAAGGTACCACTTAAAAAGCATATTTTCTTTGAAAACACAAACATT
>CM053581.1:421959320-421998566 GCA_028627135.1 Pseudochirops cupreus
AGCTGACTTTAGTGGGAAGTATCTTTGTGTGCGTTTTGGAGTTCCAGGATTGGTTTAGAGTCCTATTTTATGGGTATTTTGGGGTGGCTATGTGAGAGCTGCGATATGTTGCTGTTTCTACGCCGCCATCTTGGCTCCGCCCCCCCCTTCAGTCTTACACTCTTCTTCCACCCTTTTCTCAATAAATAAATTGCCTGCCTCTTATACTGAGAAAATCAAGGCCATCCATCTTGAGCTTTCTCATCTCTACCATTCCCTACCTCAAAACACCTCTATGTCTTTCCTCATCCTCTCCTCCTTTATACCTGTTTGAAATCAAGAAGGAGCCCTTCTCAAAAAGACAAGGAATTTCCTCTAATTGTTTTCTAGGCGCTTCCCTGTGTTGATCATTCCCTTTCATTTTTTCACCTGTATCCTTACTCTTTCTCTGCTGCTTTGTTCGATCTACCTTATCTTTAAAAAAAAAATCTTTATTTGATCCTGCCATGTTATCCCATGTCCTACCTTTTCATTGCTAAACTCCTAGAAAGAACTATTTGCTACCTGTACTTTTTCATTACCATCTCTTTGATCCTGTATAATATGACTTTTGACCCTAGCACTAAGCTAAAATTGCTCTCCTAGGTTAGTAATGTAAACTCTACCCCTTAAGCCCTTTCCTTTGATTAATTAGTTTCTTTCAGATTTTCTATTTTAAGGAAAGCTCCCCAGGACAGTCCAGTTATGTCTTCATTCTTCTCTAGGTGCCATTCCTGATTTTCTGTACTTTCTCTGCCATGCCACAGAAATCTCCTGAACTCATAATTTCATTCTACACCTGGACTTTTCACACTGGAAGTATGCTGCCCCAGTGTGCCTCTCTATTGGTTGGTAGGTTCCTCCCAGAATGTACATTTTTAAGGAAGATGCCTGGGACAACTCTGTCTTCATTCCTCTTGACTCCATTCGTATTTACTCCAGACTTTACCATCTCTCTTTCCCTTTTTTCAGCTTCCTTTCATGTGTTACATCACGTTGCCCAGTCTGTCTATTCCAGACCACACCTTCCTCCCTTGGTGATGACTTTTTGATTTTTTTTTTTAAATAAAGAGACACTTATAAAACTGATTGAGGATCCCTCAATCTCATAATTCCATTCTAATAAACAATGTTGGTTCCCTTCTGCTAAAAAATAGTGCTTCCATTTGTCTTCCCTAGTAGCCAAATTAGGCAAGCAGAGGAAAAGGGGGAGAGGGAGATTAGCTTCTTGTGTCTCCAGATAGGAGTAGTACTTAGCTCAAAAATATTTCTTTTGTCTTCTACCATTTCAAAATTTAATTTTTATTAAAGCACCATTTTGGGGATGAAAAAGTCCCATAAGAGAAATCTTTAGAAAAAAAGGAAATGTTGCCAACACTGTCCAACTTTTTCTTTCTCACATTTTCTTCTAATTTCTCTGTGTTTATTATCTAAGTACTGGTGAATCTCCTTAGTCAGAATGAACTACTAATATACCTTATTGGTAGCTAATGCCTTTTTTGTTTAGCCAGATTACTATATTACATAAGAGTGCTGATTGTGGAGTCAGGAAGACTTGAATTTGAATCCTGCCTCAGATACTTAGTAGCTGTTTGACCCTGGAGAAATCACCTCACTTCCTAGCCTATTTTCCGTATCTATAAAATGGGGATAAAAATAGCATCTACTTCACAAGGCTGCTGTGATTAAATGAGGATTGCTTGAGGATTAAATGAGATGACATACACACACACACACATACACATACACACAATTGTTGAAGTACGTATGTAGAAATGCATATATGTAATATTTTCCTTGCAACCCACTGTTATCTTTAAATATGAATTTGAATTAAATGGAAAAATATATACAATTTAAAATTCCACACATTTGAAAACACAGTAAAATACTGTACTTCCGCTTGGAATAATAACGAGCATTTATATACTGTGTGCCTTACTTACACGTACTGTGTGCCAGACACTGTGCTAAGTGCTTTGCAGTTATTATCTCATTTTATCATTGTAATAACACTGAGAAGTAGGTGCTTTTATCCCCATTTTGCAGAGGAGGAAACTGAGGCAAATAGTGGTTAAGTGACTTGCCCAGGGTCACATAGCTAGTAAGAGTCTGAGACCAAATTTGAACTCTGGTCTTCCTGGCTCTAGGCCTGGTACTCTGTCCATTGAGCTGCTTAGTTGCCCATATGATCTGTATGACTGCGTAATAAGGACCTTTTCCCTGTATGGGTACTTTTTGCACTGGAAACATGCCTAGAATTTAATTTTCATAGTGGAAGTTAGTTTTTTTCAATAGTCAAATACAGTTTTCTCTTTCCTTTCTGTCTCCTCCCTTTCCCCTCTCCCCCACCTCTGGGGAAATAAAAGGAAAATAAAACTCTATAACAAGCAAAACAGATTCCCATATTGGTCATGTCCAAAAATGCTTGCATCATTCTCCATATTATTCTGTCTGTTCTGTTAGGAGATGAGTAGTATTCTTCCTTGTGTGGAATCATTATATTGATCAGAGTTTTTAAGTCTTTTAAAGCTGTTAGTTTTCACTGTGTTGGCATTGATAGGATAAATTGTATTCCCGCTTCTGCTCAAATTCACTTTGTATCCGTTAATGTCTTTCCCAGGTTTCTCTGAAACTGTTATCTTATACCATTTTATAGCACAGTAATATTTCATTATATTCATATTCAATGATTTATTAAACCATTTCCCAATTGGTGAACACTCCCTTAGTTTTGAGTTGCTTTAAACGATTTTTGTACATGTAGGATCTTTTCCTCTTTTCTCTTTGGATAATGGGTCTGTTATTAATGATACTGCTAGGTCAACGGGTATGCCCCATTTATTACCTTTTGGGTCATAGTTTCAAATCGATTTCCATAATGGCTATACCAATTCACAGTTCTACTACTGTGTATTAGTGTGCCTATTTTCCCATAGCCCCTCTAGTATTTGTCATTTTCTCTTTTTGTAGACTTTGCCAGTCACATGGATATGAAGTGGAATCTTAGAGTTACTTAAATTTTGCATTTCCGTAATTTTAAAATATTTTTTCTAACATCACCATAGTTACCCCAAGTAACTCTTACTTGCATCTCCCAAAGAACCACCCACCCCATATGACAAATAGTATTTTTTTAAGGAAGAAAGAATAAAACTAATAGATATGTTGAAAAAGTTCTTAAAAAATGTTCAGTGTACGATACCTGTGGATATCTCACCTTCATGAAGGGGTAGATTGAGGGTGTCTTCTCATATCTCTTCGTTGAAGTCCTTTTGGATCTTTATAATTTTGTTGTATTTGCTTTTGATTTTTAGTGTGTAGCTGTTCTTTCCATTTATTTTCTTATAGTTACTATGTTATTGTTTCTTGGTTCTGATTATTTTTCTTGGTATCAGTTCACATAGATTGTTTCATGCTTCTCTGTATTCATCATTTATATAATTTCTATGCGGTAGCACAATGATATTCCCTTACCTCCATCTACCACAATTTATTCAGCCTTTCCACAGTTGGTGAACATTTACTTTGTTTCTAGTTCTTATCCATCACAAAAAGTTGTGTTATGAAATGGTATAAATATTTTGGGATAAATGAGGACTTTTATCTTATTGATGTCTTCTTTAGAGTCTTAAGTCCAGTAATGGAATCTCTGTTTCAGTGGGTATGGGACATTTTAGGCATCTTATTTGCATAATTTCAAATTTCTTTCCTGAATGGCTCTACTATTTCACAATTCCAGCAATAGTGTATCAATGTGCCTATCCTTACACAATCCCTTCAGCACTGTTGCCATTTTTTGTCATTTTTATCGTATGTGATTTTTTTGTCACTCTTGCAGTTTGCAGGGTATGAGGTAAGACTTTAAAAGTTATTTTGATTTGCATCTCCCTTAATATTAGTGATTTGGAGTATTGTGCGGTTCTGAACATTTTGCAGTTCTTTTGAGAACTGTTCATATCCTTTGACCTTTTATCTGTTGGGAAATGGCTGTTAGTTTTATATGTATATTTATTAATTTCTTGTATATCATGGTTCTCAAAACATTTATATTTAATGCTAAGATCTTTTCCCCCCATTTAACACTTCCCTTCTTGCCCTATATACATTAATGTCTGTGTAGAAGCTGGTTGATAGAATATACTCTTAGATTCATTTATTTCAGAGTTTTTTCCCTTTAGGAACTCCCTTATGGTTTATTCAATTTTTTTTCTCTGAAATTGTATTCTTTAAATTTTCTGTTTTTTGTTCTGTTAGGGCATTTTATATTTTTGTGAATACTCATCTATTTTATTTAAGTTCTTGGTTTTATTGCATGTAGGTGGACAAAATAGGTTCTGATGCTGTTCTTTATGATTTGCTGTGATTTTTTTTTTGAAATTGGTAATTTAGTTTTACATTTGCTCATGGTTTATGTCTTTTATTTTCATTTTGGATACTAATTCCTGGCTTTATTTATTTATTTATTTTTGCTGTTAATTTTATTAATTTCTTCCTTGCTTTTCAGGATTTCTCTTCTGGCATTTAATTGGGATTTTAAATTTTTTTGGTTTTCTCTTGTTTTTTAGTTGTATATTCAACCCATTGATTGATACTTTTTGTCTTTTGTTAATGAAAGTTTAAAAAAATGTATAATTTCTCATAAGAATGGCTTTAGCTGCATCCCCCAAATTTTGATATTTTGTTCCACTGTTGTCATCATCTTTAATGAAGTTTTTTGTTATTTTTGTTTTGTTTTTTGACCCACTCATTCCTTAGTATTAATTTTTTAAATCTCCTGTTGATTTCTAATCACTTCTTTAGTGACCCTTTATTGAATATAATTTTAATTACATTGTGGTCAGTAAGCAGCATATTTACTATACGTACTGTCCTATATTTATTTTTGAAATTTTTAATCCCTTAATCCCTTTAAATCTCCATGTTAAAAAACATGGTTAATTTCTGTAAGGTTGCCATACTCAGCTGAGAAATATTTATGCTCTTTTCTCTTCCTATTTAATAATCACCAAAGTTCTATCATAGCTATCTTTTCTAAAATTCTGTTAAAGTCCTTCTTGTTTATTTTTTTAGTTAGATTTATCTAGGTCTGAAAGCAGTATATTAACTCTCCTTTTCTGTTGTAGCTTATTTAACTTTTCCTTCACATATTTAGATGCTATTCCGCAAAGATGTTAAATACTGAAATTAATTACTTTTTTAGAAATCTTTTAGCAAAATGTAGCTTCTTCATTTATCTTTCTAAATTAAGTTTATTTTTGTTATACCATGTCTAAGACCATAATTGTTTTTCCTGCTTTTTTGTGTTAAGTTGATGCATCATGTATTTTGCTCCAATCCCTCACTTTAACTCTGTATATTTTAAGTGTGTTTCTTTTAAACAGCATGTTTTTGGAATGTGCTTTTAATCCATTGAGAAGTTTTTAATTCAAACACTTCAAAAGTCTATATTATATAATTTTGCACTGCAGTTTAAAAAGTATTTTATATATTCATACACCTATTAACTGGAAACATTGGAGAGATCCAGGAGAACATTATTTAGCATGATCAGAAACAAATTGACAAATAGGAATATCTTTTTGATATTAAGAAGTAATGGTATGGATTTTAGCTTTGCTCATGTGAATACAGGTATTTTCTAAAATAACTATCATGGCCAAAAGATTAAATAGGACATTAGAGATTGTTAACATTTCAGTATTTGAGGAGTTATCTGTAGCATATTCTTCTAAATAGCCAGAGTAATCTATGGCTTGATTCTCCTAGACCTGGGTTCTATTAAACAATGCTAATATCCTTAAGGCTTCACCGCATTTATTTTAGAAAGAGCTGCTGAAACTCTCCAGCAAGCTTGCTTATGGGATGGTTATAATTCTGTCTTCTTTATTCTGAGGTCTTCTATTCCCTGTTGCCCTATGAGCATAGCTAGACTAGGCCTTCCCTTCCTTTACTTCTGTATCTATGTTCCTTGATCCAATTGCCCTACCAGTAATGTAACAGACCCCTTTTCTCAAAATTCTATGTAAACCCAAACCCCTGGCAGTCTTCATCTGGAGCACATAGTCCATTCTACATCGTGGGCCACTACCCTCTGTGCCACCCATGTGGTATTGGGGGGTAAGGGACACTGCATACTCTCTGTAACTGATTTTTTTCATGCATGTGAAAAAAACAGTGGTATAAAGTTGTTAATAAATGCAAAGGAATAAATGCAAACACTAGTAAGTGTTGTTAGAGTTCAGAAAAGTAAGGAGATGCTAAAATTGGAAAATTATCTAGCTCAACAACCTTCATTTTACAAAGGCGAGAAACAGAGACTATAGAGGTGAAGTAGAGTGCCCAGTGTCACTTAACTCTGAGCTGGAATTAGAACCTAGTTCTCTGGTTTCCTTGTCTATTTCTCACCATTCTGCTGTATTTCCTCTAAATCTCTTGGGCTGAGTTTTAGTCACGGAAGATTTTATACAGGTTAAATTTGACCCTGTGGCTTGAAAAATGAGTATGATTTGGATAGATGAAGAGGAGGGGAGGATTTTTTCTGGTGTAGTCAAGATTTCTTGGTGTGTAGGGGGTTTAAGTGTGTACTATATGATGGAGCTATTTGAGTAGGGCAACTAAGGATTATAGTGATTGTGGCAGAATCAACTTGTAGATTTTTTATTTCTTACCTTTGAAGGAACTATGTCCACTTCCAAAGATAGTACTTCAAACTGAGGTTAAACTGATTTGGTTTTGACTTTCCCCATTCAGAAGAGATCTCTAATGTTACAGGAAATAAACATTTCCTCCATGCTTCTCCAGTGTAGGGAGACAAGAGATATACAACATTTTTTAAGGTGTAAGTACAGAGAGAGGCTGCAGGCCCTGAAGAAAAACTCAGAGGATTTTGCAAAAACTTTTCTCTATTATCCCAGACTGATATTTTCAGGGGATCTCAGATAAGAGAGGTGAATTGTTGTACTATACTCTCATTGCTTTAGGAAGATCAGAGTCTGGATTCCTCATGCTATATAGCCGGGAGGATTTCAGGGCTTTGCAAGTGGTTACCTGAGAGGGAAAAAAGCTGAGCGTTTTGTGTTCTTCCCCTTTCTAGGTTACTACCACCTAATGGAAAAAGCTTAAGTTGGAAGTCCTTTGGGAAGTGCCATCTCATCTGATTCCCTCCACTGCTCCTTCCTCTAAACACTCAGAGCACTAGCTCTGGAGCCCCAAAATCAGGCTGGAGGAAGATGGGGTCCAAAGAGTGAGGTAGCCATACAAATTTCTGAACTTTCCAAGCCAAAAATAAAGAGTTATAGCCCTGGGAAAGGATGTATCAGAGGCATAAATAATCACAGGCAGCCAAGGAAAAAGAAGAGAGGAGTCAAATTCTTAAAAGCTTGATTTACTTTGCTGTATAAGAACAAGCTAGGTCTCTAATAAATATGGTTTTTGCCTTTGGGGAAAGACTTTCACTGTTTGTACTCAAACATAAAGTAGGGTAGCACAGGTCTGAAAATCGAAAAGATTATTGGAAAGCATAGAAATACACATATATCTATATGTATTTCTGCACTTAAAGGGACAACTATTACTCTCTCAATGGCAGAATGCAGATTAATTCTATAATTGTAATCAGAACTTTCTCCAAAAAGAGAGGCATTTCATTTGACTATTCCAGCTAGCTACTATATTTTAAATCACTGGGGTAGCAAAAATGGTGGTTTAACTGAGTCCGATAGAATCCTTAGAATTACAGGAAAATCTGAATTAAGTCCGATGCATATGAGTGTATATGCTTTACACATTTTCAAATTTAGTGTGCAAAGATTATGATAATAGATGATCATTTTACAATTTCTTGCAGGCCTTTTGTGAGAAAATGCAGCAGACTGCATTAAAGTCAATATAGCAAATTTCCATTTCTCTAGAATCTAAACAACTGGAAATCTCAAATAACAAGAATGTATGTCATTATCCTTCTTATTGTGGTGGAGTAAGGAACACAGTTTAGGCCAAATACTAGAGTTGAGATCAAGAAGTTTTGCTTTTAACTGGGTTGGAAAAGAAAAAGAACTCAGGCAAGAACTGTGATGGAACACTGGTTTACAGATAACAAGTTGGTCCAAGTTTTGTGAGTTTGACAGTGCAGGCTATTGGGGAAAACATGGGAACCAAAGACTGGATAAAGTTCTTGGGAACTAGTGGTGGTGTTGAGCATGTTCGCATTTCCCTCTGTATTTATTCCTTTCCCTCTCCCCCCCAATCTGAGATTAGAGACAGAATACCTCAGACTGGGGCTCTGAGTGATAAGGACATGTAAACTTTGCCAATTTTCTAGATATGGAACCTCAAAATTGTTTTGATTTTCATTTCTCTTATTTGCGATTTTGTGTATCTTTATAACGCATACTTTACAGAGCTTGACAAAAAATAACAATTCATTTGGAGAACCAAAAGGTCTGGAATATTAAGGGAAATAATGATTCTTTTTAAAAGAAGGAATGGTGGGAAAATAGCATTTCTAGACCTTAAATTATATGAAGCAGTAATAAAACTATTGGTAATGAAAGTAAGAAAGAAAAAAGTAGATAAATAAAACATTGAAAAAAAGAATAAAAAGTAACTTAATCCAGTAAATCAGTTTTAGTAAACCTGCACATATAAATTATCTAGGAAAGAACCCTCTATTTGACAAAAATGACTTGGAAAACTGGAAAGCTCTCTGAAAGAAATTAGGTTTAGATTAACATCTTATACTTTATGCCATACTAGATTCAAACATATTAAATGACCTGAATATTAAAGATCATACCATAAAAAGAAATAAGATAAGAACAGTATCAAGTAGATCAAGTACCTTTCATAGTCATAGAGCTAGGGGGTGCATTTTTTAAAAATTAAAATTTTTTTTCATTTTCTATTGGAAACCAAACCTATGTGATAAATGTGCAAGATCAAAATAAATTATCATATTGGCCCTGTTAAAAAATATATGTCTCATTTTACATATTTGAGCCATCACCTTTCTTTTGGGAGTTGGATAGTATTCTTGGTCATTAATACTCTAGTCTTGGTCAGTCATTGTGTTAATCAGAGTTCTTGAGTCTTTCAAAGTTATTTTAAAATATGTTATAGAATGACTTATTCTTTCTGCTCATTTTACTTTTTTATCAATTCATGTAAGTCTTCTCAGTTTTCACAGAAGTATTCCATTCCATTCATTTTTTATAACTTATTTTAAAAATTCAATTTATTTCTTTCCAGTTAGTGAAAATTTGCCTTTTCTTTGACCCCATCTCTCCTACTCCATTGAGAAAGACATGAAACAGACAAGAAACAAGAAAAGCCTATTAGAAGCATATAAAGTCAAGCAAAACATTTCCACATTTGCCATATCTGGCCTCCCACCCTTCCTGCTCTGCCCCCATCTATCTATATCTATGTATATATATCTCTATATCTTAGTCTGTTGTGTGTATGAGCCTGCAATATAAGCCCGTCACCTCTCCATCGGGAAGTGGGTAGCATGTTTCATCATGAGCTCTTTGGAGTTATGGATTAGGCAATAACAAGTTCTTTTCCTTTTTCTTTTTTTTTTAAATTTTCTTCTTAATTCACTATTCTTAGAATTTGTTTTGTTTAGGATGTACTCTGCCTTAATCTAACTTATTTCTTATTCTCTAATCTCCCTTCATCCTTTTTTCCCCTGTTTCCTTTGAGTGAAATATGTTTCTAAAATCAATTCTTTGTGTTTGTAGTCTTCCCTCCTTTGACTAATTCAGATGAGTGTGGGGTTCAAGTGTCTCTCACTTCCCTCACCGGTCCTTCTTTGCTTGTGTAGATTTCTACTTGTACACTTTGAGATAACATGAGACAGTTTTTTTTCCATCTTTCCTTTTTTTCCTTTCTCCCCTAATATTTTCCTCCCATTCTATTCTTCACTAATAGCATCAAAACAAAACCACTGCCAGATTCTCTAATTTGACTCCCTCTATGACCTCTGATGATGATATGGGTTCTAAGGGGACATATTTATTACCTTCCCATTTTAGAATATAAACAATTATGATTTCTTGCTTATTTTTATTTTTTTTTTAAGATTGCTCTTTTACTCCTGTGTTTATATTTCAAAATTTCTACATAGTCCTGACTTTTTCATCAGAAATATTTGGAAATTCTCTGTTTTAGAAAAAAATATGTTTAGTTTTGTTGGCTAAGTTATTCTTGATTTTAAACCATTGTCTCTTGCCTTGGGGGATATTATAAGCTTTCCACTTCTGCAGGGTAGTGACTGCTCAGTCTTCTGTGACTCTATGGTACCTTTTTACTTGAATTCTTTTGGGGTGCTTGCAGTGTTTTTTCTTTGATCTAGATTTTGGCTATGTTCTTATATGAGTTTTCATTTTGGGATTTCTTTCAGGAGGTAACTGGTAGGTTTTTTATATTTCTACTTTACCCTCTAGTTGTAAGAGATTTGGGCAATTTTAAGATTTCTAGAAATAAGATTCCCAAGTTCCTTTTTTGTCCATGGCTTTCAGGTAGTTCCGCAGTTTTAATATTATATCTTCTTTGTCTATTTTCCAGATCAGTTGTTTTTACTATGAGACATTTTATGTTCTTTTTTTTTTCTAGCCTTTTGACTTTTAGTATTTCCTGTTATCTTATAGAGTCATTGTCTTTTATTTGGTCTATTTTAATTTTCAAGACATTTGTTGGTTGGACAAGGCTTTATGCATCTCGTATCAAGCTAATTCTCTTTCTGTTTCTTTCTTTCATAGATCTCATCTTTTCTAATTTTTACCATTGGCACTCTCCTTTCATTTATAAAATAACTTTTAAACTCTACCTCTTCTAGAAATTCTAGTTGAATTTCTGCCCAAGCTGTGTTTTTCTCTGAGGCTTTGCTTGTAGATGTTTTGGAGTAATTTTCTTCTTCTGAGTTTTGGTTTATGTTTTCTGTCACCACAATGGGGTTTGTTTAGGGTTTTTTATGTTTTTGTTTGCTCATTCTTCCAGCCTGCTTTTTGACTTTGAACTTTATGTTAGGAGTGGGCTGTTTATACTTTAGAGGGGGAAATGTTTGGGTTGATCTTGTGTCCTCTGTGGTTTTGCTGCTGCTGTTTTGGGATATTGAGTGTTGTATTATTTCAGGAGCTGAGGAACAGCCCAGACTGGGGGTGGAGGGGAAGCTTTAAACTTTTAATGCTCCCTAATTGGTCTTATCCAGGACATTCCAATTTCTTTCCTGCTGAAAAGAAAGTTCCTGACCAGAGTTTGGGTCAGAACAACACAACTTTAAGTTTTCCCTGGTTAGAATTCTAGTAGACTGCTACTGTACTCAGCTACCATACCCAAATTGGACTGATCTGCTGGTCTAAAGTTTTAGAATTGCAGGCTTCTCTTTGGTCTGGAATTCCAGCCCTGGTTTTCCTCGGCAAGTTTGAGACAAGGGTAGAAGTTGTGACTGAGACTCTTCTCTTGGGGTCAGAGCCTCATATCAATTCCTTGCTTTTGAACTTGTTCTCTGCTCTGTGTACAGTCTAGGACCTGGGACTTCTTACTCTGGAATGCCACCCTTAGGCATAAATCCCTTCCTTAGTCTTCTCTCCCTTTCTTCAACTTCCTTTTGCCTAACTTTAGTCTAGTTTTTGAGAATTATAGTTCATTATTCACTTATCTGAGCTTATCTCATCTATCTTCTTATTCATCTAAGTGGTTTTTCCAGAATCTTCCCTCATTCTTCCCTCTGACTTCTTACATTTGTTAGTTTTCTTTTTACTGTACCTTTCTCAGAAATGTTTTTGAGTTCTTTGTTTCTTTTTTGCTTCCAGCATATTTTGAACTTTTTTTCCTCTTGAGTCATAGAAATTACCCTGTGTTCCAAATTGTGGCGTCCAATTTTATCCCCTGCCCTCCCCATCTTTGTTCTCCTTCCCACTGGCATTTCCATTTCATGTGTGGGTCCTTATTTTTCCTTTCTCCTTTCTAGGTACCAGCTACCTCTAGGAGATCACCCCCCCCTTTCTCTGGGCCACGATTTTGTCCGTGGAGTCATAACATTCTCAGAAAAGATAGCTCCCTAGTGTACCAACTTTCCAGATTAACCCTTAAGATCCACATCTTGAGAGCCATATCTCCCATCCTCTGTATAGACCTCTTTCACTATAGAAATGCTTTTCAGCAGGAACTCCTCTTCTGTGTTGTTATGAAACTCCTCTTTTTCTGCCCCTCTCCCAGCCCTGTTTAGACCAGGCCTAACCTGGGCTGTTCTAACATTTCAGGCTCAGGATTTAAAGTGGAATGAGGTACTCACAGGCCACACAATGCAATAAAAACAACTTTATTGATAAATTAAAAGTGTATAATTTCTAAATAATTAAAGGATACTGCTTTTTGGTAATATAACGCAGAAGGAATACTTCTTCACATTTCAAGGACTATCTGCTTGCTTGCTTTGCTTAAGTGTCAGAGAATGAAATGGCCCTCTCATTTGCAAAAACTTACCTTATGCCTTTAATTCCATTCATCCCACTCTCCAGCCACTCCATCCATCTTTCATTTAATCTGTTTCTCAGACTTTTTAATTAATTTTTGTCTTCTGTCTAAAGCCATGGCCAGGTGTCCCCATTCTTCAAAAAACTTTATTTGATCCTGACTTTCTCTCAAGGTATTATCTTGGCTCTCTTCTGTTTCACTGCCAAACTCCTTGAACGAGTCTTCTATATTTCTTGAATGTATTGCTTCACTACCTAGTCAGTTCTCAACCCTTTGCAATCCTACTTGTCTGTTTCTTTGGATGGTACAGCCACTCTACTCCTCACTTATATTCACAAATTTGGAGTTATCCTCTGCTCTTCTTTCTCCCTCACCACACATAGCCATTCATTTACCCAGTCTTGTCAGTTGCACTTGCGCAACATCCCTTTCATCTATTATCCTGTCTCCATTCACTTGACTACTACCCGTAGTTCAAGCCTTCATCATCTCTTGCCTGGACTGTTGCAATAGCCTCCTTCATCCTTTATACAGTTGCTGGTAGTATTCTGAAGTATGGGTTGGACCACATCATTCTCCTGCTCAAGAAGCTCCAGTGGTTGGGTTCCTGTTGCCTCTAGTATCTGATCTTTACTACCTGTGTGAGTCAAGTCACTTAAACTTCCCAAAGCTTCAGTTTTGTCGTCCCCCACAAGATGTGAAGCAGTTGGACAAAATAGTCCTTGAGGTCCCTTTGAGCTTTAGATTTGTGATCCTTTGAAACATTCTTCAGTTTGGTTTAAAAAAAAAATATATATATATATATTTTGTTTTAATCAACCAAGATCTGCCTTCTCACACTATTACCTACTCTCCCCATCTTCCAATAGAGACCACAAGAAAAACAAAATTCATTACCATATACCAAAAACAAAACAAATTACCACATTGACTTTGTCCAAAAAAATTGCCTCATTCTGTATTCTTAAGTTTTTCACTTATCTGTTAGGAGGTGGATAGCATGTTTGATCATTATTTCTCTGGAATACTGGTTAGTTATTAGGCTAATAAGAGTTCAATACAATGTTATCCATCACATTTATATACCATATCTTATACATCCAATATTCTCATTCTTAGCCACCTCAAAAAGACCTATAAATGTTTTTGTTTGCTTTGAACTTAGAATTTCTTTGCTTTGAACTTAGAATTTCTTTGCTTTGAACTAATCTTTTCTTTAATCTACTCATTCTCTAATTCCTCTTCCCCTGCCTTTTGCTTCTTATTTCACTGTTGAGTGAACTACATTTCTGTACTCCAGCTACGTGTACTTGTGTTTTTCCTTCTTTTGACCAGTTCAGATGAGATTGAGGTTCAAGTATCAGCTTCCTTCTTTGTATGGTTGTATACTTGTGTACCCTGATTCTGTGAGATACTTTTGCCTGATATTTTCTTCCTTCCCTTTCCCTTCTCACCCTTCCCACTCTGCCTCTCCCCTCCCCCCACCAAGTGTATTTTTATCCCTGTTTCTTTCCATTATTAAGAACATCAAGATATAACAGAACCACTTTCAGGCCTTTCCTAACTTAGACACTGTGTATGAATTCTGAGGATTATAGGAATTGGAGGGGACACATGTATTATTTTCCCATATATTTGAATGTAAATAATTTAATTTGTTGAGTCCTTTATCATTGTTCATTCATGTTTACCTTTTTGTATTTTTCTTCAACTGTTGTGATAGCACTTCACATTTTCTCCACAGCTTTGATCTTTTCATTAGGAATGCTTAGAAGACCTCTATTTCTTTAAAAGTTCACCCTCCCTCCTCCAGTAGCATTATAGTCAGTTTTGCTGGATAAGTTTTTCTTAACTGTAAGACCATATATCCTTTGCCTTTTGGAATATAATATATTTTAAGTTCTTTGTTACTCTTTAGTGGTGGCTGCTAAATTTTATTTGATCTTGACCATGCCTCCTTAGTACTTGAATTCTTTATTTCTAGCTGCTGGCAGTATTTTTTACTTTGACCTGGCAGCCCTATATTTTGGCTCTGATATTCCTGAGAATTTTCATTTTGGGGTTTCTTTCAAAAGATGACTGGTGAATTCTTTTTTTTTCCACTTTGCCCTCTGGTTCTAAAAGATGTGGATGATTTTCTCTTAAGAAGGATCTTTTTTTTTTTTGGTCATGGTTTTCAGGTTTATGATTCTTTAATTTTTTTCTCTTTGGTCTATTTTTCAGGACTTTTTTGGGGGGTGGGAGAATAAGACAACTTGCATTTTCTTCCATTTTTTCAGTCTTTTGATTTTAGTCTAAGGTTTCTTGTTGCCTCATGGAATCATTGGCTTCTATTTGGACCATTTGAATTTTCAGGGAGTTTGTTACTTGGGCAAGATTTTGTACTTCTTGTGCCAAACTGTGAATTCCTTTTCCAGTTCTTTCTTTCATAGATCTTATTTCTTTTCCAGTTTTTTTTCTCCTTAAGCACTCTTATTCCATTTATAGAAACATTTTTAATTCTTTTTTTTTTTTAATTCTTGCTTTATCTCTTCGAATTTTCGTCCAAGCTATGCTTTTCTCTGAGGCAGTTCTTGTCGATATTTTTGAGTCATTCTCTAATTTTGCATTTGTACCTTGAGTGTCCTTGCTGCAGTAAAACTCATCATGGGCCTCTTGTTTTTGTTTGCTTTTTTTTTTTTTGGCATCTTTCCTGACTAGGCTCTGCAGCACTTCTGGAGGTAAGGTCTGGGATGCTCATTTTGCTGCTTTCTTGACATACTGAGTGTTATGTTATTTCAGATCTCTGAGATACGTTGGGCACCTGAAAGCCTTCAGTGCCCCCAAGCTCCCAAAGTAGTTTTAGACACGACAAAATCTGTTAGTCCTGTCCCATCCCCCCCACCCTGCCTCTCCCCTATTCCCCCAGACTTGCAGAATTTGAGTTCTGCAAGTTGCTGATATGTGTTTGAATATGTACAAGAGTAGATTGCTACTGCTTTCAGCCTCTATAATCTAACTGGTAAGCTCTGTTGCTTCAGTGGCAATATGCTTTCCTTTGGTTTTGAATTCATGCCTTGGTTATACTTTTTGTTGGCTGAGGTAGACACTGGCTGGGAGACCCTACTCTGGGCTTGGGGTCTGAGCCATACCATTTCTGCTGTTGGCTTCTGGACTTCCTTTCTATCAAGGATCAACACTGTGGTATACAGGTCCCTTTTTCATTGCGCCCTACATAAGTGGACCAGAACTGGGGCCTTGGCTGACAAAGTTGCCAGTTGGCATCCGTCTCGTTGCAGTGACCCAGTATAGATCTGGTGGCACCCTCTATGAGTCTGAGAGTTGCCCTGATACACAGCCTCTCCCTGAGTCTTGGAGCGTTCATTTTCTTGTTCCTGATTGGACCCTATCCCTTATGTTGGCTGACCTCCCTACCTTTCTCCCTTTGCCTAACTCTTTTGGACAAATGACTATGATTTTTTTCTGAATTTTTTCAACAAAATTCGATCTGGTGCATTTTTTTAGAACTCTTTGGAGGAGTTTGTAGAGGGGAGTTCACTGACTGTTTCCTTCTACTCTGTCATCTTGGCTGTACCTCCCTGTTAACTTGTCCTTTTGCTTTCATTATCTTAGAATACTATCTTGCCTTTATACAGCTGTCAGAATAATCATCTAGTTGGTAAAGTGGAAAGAATATTTATTTTGGAGTCAGAGAACTTGGAATCACATCTTGCCTCTCTTGTACCTTTGTGAATTTGGGCAAGTCATTTAATGTCATAAAGCCTCAGTTTACTTAGTTGTAAAATGAGGGGATTGGACTATGGGATGTCTTAGGTTTCTTTCAGCTGTAAAATTCATGATCCCATGTATCTTTTGCTCTTTACAGTCTGGTTTAAAGCAAGATTTCTAGTCTTCTTTTGCAGTATTCACTTAGTTTATAGTGTATGTTCTAGTCATTCATTGATCATATCTTGCCTTCTCCTCCCTCAGTTGTAACATTGCATAGACTCCTCCCCTCTTTCCTGATTATGCCTAGAGTGGAGGATTGCATATTCACAATGAATGGGGAGAGCTCTGAATGAAGACTCCGCAGAAGCACCGGAACCTTTGTTGAGAGCAGGCTAGGGGCAGACCAGCCTCACTTACTTATTGGAATGCACACCGGAACTTTTGTTTACAGTAGGGTGGGAGCAGACCGAAATCTTTTGTTTGGGAACAGGGTGGGGGCAAACCTATGAGGACGGGAGTTGCTCCCTACGTAAGATTGTGCGCCCCTGGAAGCAAGGGACAGGGGGAGCTGAATCCTCTTTGCTTGAATTCGCACCAAAACGGGAGCCCGCCCCTCCTCCAATGAGAAGTCAGGGACGCCCTGGTCTTTCCCATGCTGAGCTTGTACCCCGTTCTCACCTGATAGAAGTTAGGGACGATGAAAGAATGTATTTTTTATGACGCTCAGGGTTATTAAAACCAGGGCACCTGGAGGGGCTCTTTCTCTTTTTCTTCGAACATGCATTTGGGAGGGACTCCCCCTCTCCGCTTCCCGGGAATTTAGTAATAAATATTCCTGTTCACCGCAAACGCTCCTCTGCATTTCCTTTAATTGGGTAAGTGGGGTTTCTGACCCACACAACAATGATGAAAAGTTTTTCTAACTTCTCAGCTTACTAGCCATATTTTCCATGAAGCCTTCTCTAGTCTCCTTTACTTAAAAGTGATTTCTCCTTCCTCAGATTTTCCTAGTTTGTTAGTATCTCTTTATTGCCTCTCCTTCACATATTGTCTTATAATTGTGTACTGGACATTCCATTTCCCACCTTGATGCATTCATAAAAACCATTCATTCTCCCATGAATGAAATTACTTTATCTTTGATTCTCAGAAATGTGATTTTCTTCCCTTTTTGCTCAGCTCAGATATCACCTTCCTCACTAAAACTTTCCTGGGCTTTCCATTTGTTAATATGCTCTCCATTTTCAAAATATCTCGTATTTACTTAATTGTGTACATACTTTATTCCCTGTGTGTGGGATAGAGACCAAATTTTAAATTGGAGTCTGAATTAAAATGTAGAAAGAGTCCTTTATTCTTTCTCATGAGAAAGGGCCCAGCCCTCATTGCTCAGGGAGTACACATTACAGAAACTCTCAGGCTTCTGTTATCCTAACCTGGCCTACTCCCCTGCCCAGTCTTGGGTTTTGGTCTCACCATTGATTGGTGAGGTGGGCTCACAATCTCTCTGAAAGTAGCTAGCTAATCTCAAAGCAATCTCAGTCCTTCATTACCATAATTATTTATGAATTAGCATCCTATCAGATGTGTTTTCCAATCCCTCATCATGCACTAAATTTGGAGACAACTAGTGAGAATTACAATTGTCAGTCCATTGTTATCACAATTATTCATTTGAACCTTCTACCCAATCAGAAGGAAACATCTTTCAATCCCTTACTTATGTATATCTACACACCAAATTTGGGGGAAATCAATGAAAAGAAGGCTAATGTTGGGCCCTGTGGAAACTTAACCCATTGCTATGTCTCACACCTGCAGAAGAATATATGCTTACTGAGGGTTAGGGACTGTTAGGTGAAGCAGTGTCCTGGATTAAGGCCAGGAAGAACTTGTTCACATTTGGGCTCAGACATTTATTGGTTGTATGACTAGGCAAGTCACTTGACTTCTGTTTGCTTCAGTTTCCATTTCTGTAAATTAGGGATAATTATAGTGCCTACCTCAGTTGGCTGTTGTGAGGATCAAATGAGATAATAGAGCATGTTATAAACCTTTCAAGTGCCTATATAGATGCGAGCTGTTGTTACTGTTTTAATCTTTGTATCTTCAGCACTTAGCAGAGTGCCATGCACATACATTGTAAGGTGCTTTAAATTTGTTGAATTGAATCAAATGTTGAACATATTGTGTTCTCCCTTAGCCTCCAGAAAATTAGACTGTAGAGTTACAATGCGTAGCAGATTAGTTATTTTCCATCATTTTGTCTCTGGCACCTAGCACAATGCCATATATACATAGTAAGCATTTAATAAATGCTTGTTGACTTGAATTGAGGCCTTACTCATTTTTGCATTTCCTTCAGCCTAATATATTTGGCACCTAATTATCTGTTGAGCTGCACCAAATAGAACCGTATAGAATTATAGAGTCTCAGAGGGCATCTGTCCCAACCCATACCTGAGCAAGTTATCTCTCTATCCAAAATTTATCTGAAATGTGGTCAGTATTGCCAAGAGCTCTGTATTTGGAGTGAAAGACCTATGTTCAAATTCTGGTTCTTCTCATTACTTGGGACCTTGGGCAAGTCACTTAACTTCCAGAGGTAGCTGGTAGTGCACTGGATAGAGCCCTGGGCATGGAGTCAGAAAGACCTGAGATAAAATCTGACCTGAGACACTAGCTCTGTGACCCTGGGCAAGTGATTTAACTTCTGCCTGCCTCATTTTCCACAACTATAAATGGGATAACACCATCTACCTTGCAGAGTTGTGAGGATCAGGTGAGATAATATTTATCATTAGCCCAGAACCTGGTATATAGTAGACACTTAAAAGGTCCTTGGGGTGGCTAGGTGGCACAGTGAATAGAGCACCGGCACCAGAGTCTGGAGGACCTGAGTTCAAATTCGGCCTCAGACACTTAACACTTACTGGCCGTGTGACCTTGGGCAAGTCACTTAACCCCAATTGCCCTGCCCTCCCTCCCTTTAAAAAGCAAAAAAAAAAATCCATCTTTCCTTCCTCCCTCCTTTCTTTCCTTTTCTCCCTCCTTTCTCCTCCCCACTCCTCCCTTTGTTTCAGTTTCATCTGTTTGGACTAGGTAGCTTCTAGGATTCTAGCTTAAATAAGAGCAGGAATTCACTAACTCCACAGGCAGCCTATTTTCTCTCTGTTAGGAGGTTTTTCTTTGAATTTAACTTAAATCTGTCTGTACTGTCCACCCATTTTTCTTATTTCTGCTCCCTTAGGCCAAGCAGAGCAGGTCTAATCCTTCTTCCACACAGTAGCCCATCAAATACTTGAAAGTTATCTTGTTCTACCACTGACTCCTTTTTCTACTGACTAATCCTCACTCCAGTCTAGTGATCTTCTCCAGTGTGATCTCAAGATCTTTCACATTTTGTATACCATCCTTTGGATATTCCAGCTAAACAGTGCCTTTCCTACGATGCGGTGTTTACAACTGAAGGTAATACTAGTTAGATTTGATCCCATCAGGGCAGATATAATTCTACGTTTGGTGTTTTTGAAAAATATACAAATGACAGATAAAGAAACTAAATGTGTTAAGAACAAAACCAAACATCTCTTCAGCACCAGCATGTGGACAGCTTCAGTCCTGTCTCCTTCCTAAATGTTATTTAGTATTCATGATGCAACTACATTTGTATCGTGTTCTATATTTAAGAGATGTTTTATTTATATTGTAAGCGCTTTGATGGCAGCAACTGTGGCACTTTTCATTTTCTGTCCTCAGTTCCTAGTTTAGTGTTTGTACGGGTACTTAATAAAAAGCTTGTAGAATTGAATCGTATATACTTGTAATATGAGATGGTGATTAAATTTCCAGATATACCTACAGGTACATTTCATGCAAAGCTTTTATACTTTATAATTTTCTTTTCATATGTTGGTAAAAATAACTTCAAAATTTTTATTTTATGATTTATATTTTATGAGATGCGGAACATTTCACCTGATTTTTACAGTAGTCCTATGTGGTAGGCATATAGTTATTCGCCTCATTTGTCAGGTGAAGAAATTGAGTTTTAAAGGAGGGTAAATAAGTAAAATACCTACTTATACCAACCATTCAGAAAGATGGTTGAGTGAGTGGCTGCTTCTATACTCAGCTCTTATTAATTATTTCAAAAATGTTCTGTGTTAAAAAAAGAACAAAAATCCTCCCATGTCCCTTTTCCTCAATAATAAGACTAATGATTAGTATTATTATTATAATTTACACAATACCAAAAGCCATTCCTGGTAGGTGAGCCGTCAAAGGATATGAACAAACAGTTCTCAAAAGAATTCCAGACTACCGTCAGCCATAAAAAAGAATGCTTCAAATCAATAGAGGCAGCTAGGTGGTGCAGTGGATAGAGTGCTGAGCCTGGAGTCAAGGAGACCTAAGTTCAAATCCTGCTTCAGGCACTTAGTAACTGTGTGACTCTGGGCAAGATAGCCTCTGTGTCCTTATCTATAACATAATAGTAGCACCTAGCTCCTAGGTTTGTTGTGAATAAAAGAATGAAATAATATGTAGTAAGAGAATTTAAAATAAAAATAGGCCTGAAGGTTTATTTCTTATCCTGCAAATTGACAAAGATGACAAAAGAGGGAATAATCACTGTTGGAGGGGTTGTGGGAAGGTAGGCACACTCTAGTGCATTGTTGGTGGAGCTCTGAATCAGTATAACCGTTTCTGAGAGCAGTATAGAATTATGCAAATGAGAGAATTAAAATGTCCCTAACCTTTGGCACAGAGATTCTACTATTAGGCATATATACCCAGAAAAGTCATTTATAAGTGTATGAGATGAAAGAGTTCGGAGTCTGAATCTAAGGTCAGAAAAGGTCTTTATTCTTTCTCATGAGAAAGGACTCTACCCCCTGTCACCCAACATGGCGTCTGTAGGGAGAGAGGGAGAGGTAGAAGGCAGCCCCTGGTTATATAATCTTCCAGTGCAGAAACCCAACCCCCCCCAACTGGCCTTAACTCTTATTGGTAGGGGGGCTGTCCCACAACCTAAGCACGGGAATCTCTCAGAGACAAAGGACCCAGAAACATGTGGGTGTCCAATGAAAGCAGTCTTAACCTTATTTGGCATATCTTCTGCTGTGTTAGCTCTGGGGGAGGGTCTCCATTGCTCTAAGCCCCAGATTGCTTGAAGGTCAGGTGACCTAACCCTAGGCCTAGTGAATACTGAAGCCATTCTAGATTTGATTTTTCAGAATGGGGAGACTTCACTCTAAATTATCCCTCACATAAGAGAAAAGTTGTATATACCCCTGTATGCACCAATTTAATTATAGCAGCAGTTTGTGATAAAAAGAATTGGAGATGGAAGTAGTTCAGATCTTTGTCTTAGGAAGATCACTTTGATCAGGTCAAAGATCAGATTGCTTTGAGAGATCAACCAACTGGCTATTGTAGTGGTCCAAGTATGAGGAAGTGAAGGCGGCCTGCACCAGGGTGGGGGAAGTGTCAGAGGAGAAAAGCAGACTTTATTAACTGATTGGATATGGGAATGAGAGAATGAGGAGTTTAGGATGATACTTAGGTTGTAGGCCTGAGTGATAAGTATAATAAGGAAGTTAGGAAGACAGAAGGGTTTGCGGAAGAAGATAGATGAGTTCAATTTTAGACATACTGAATTTGAGATGTCTACTGGATATCTGCTTCAAGATGTTCAGTAGATGGAGATGAGAAACTCCAGCATACTCCTCCCTCCCAACCGCGCCCCCCCCCCCCCCCAATCCTATTAGGGTTTGACAAGATTTGGGAATCATCACGTAGAGATGATAATTGAGTGTATGGGAGCTGATGAGATCACCAAGTGATATTGTATAAAGGGAGAAGAGCATAGGGCCAGGGATAGAGACCTCTGGGACACTTACAATTAGGTGGCACTTGGATGAAAATTCACAAAGGAGACCGAAGAGTGTTCTGATAGGTAGGGGGAGAGCCAGGGAAAACCTAAAGAGATGAGATCATTAAGAAGAGAGTGATTGACCTTGCCAAAGCCTTCACAGAGGTCAAGAAGAATGAAGACTGAGAAAAGGCTATTCAATATGATAAAATATCTTTAGTAACTTTGGAGAGAGCAGTTTTAGTTGAATGATAAGGTAAGAAGCTATACTGTGAGGAAATGAAGAGGAGGCATCTATTTTAGATGGTCTTCTCAAGGAATTTTGCCACAAAAGGGAGGAGAGATGTGGGCTCCCAGGGATGGATGTATCAAATGATGGTTTTTGAAGGAGGCAGGAGACATGAGCATGTCTAGGCAGTTGGAAATGATCCAGTAAACAGAGAAAGATTGAAGATAAGTGAGAGAATAAAGATGAAGTAGAATTGTGTATGAAAAGGGGTTTACCTTGGGAAGGAGAATGGTCACTTTGCTATGTGAGACAGAAGTGAAGGAGAGGAGATAGTGTGGCAGAAGACATTGGGGTGATGTGAAATGAGAAGGGGAGAAGAAGGAACGCTTGGTAAATGAGCTAAAATTTTTTTCAGTAAAATATGAGGAAAGGTTCTCAGCTGAAATGGGGAAGAGGGAGCCATAAGGAATTTAAGGTAGGATAAAAAGGGTTGGAAGAGCCAGTGTTGTGAGCTAATTAAGGAGGTATTAAAAAAACAAACAAACCAAAAACCATGTGCTAGGTGTCACAGTGGAGAGAGTCAAGGGCCTGCTGGAGTCAGAAAGACCTGAATTCAAATTTAGTCTCAGACTCTTACAAGCTTGGCGACCCTTGGGCAAATCACTTAACCCTGTTTGCCTCAGTTTCCTCACTGTAAAATGATCTGGAGAAGGAAAAGGCAAACCACTCCAACATTTTTGCCAAGAAAAATCCAAATGAGGTTTTATGAAGAGTTGGCCGTGACTGAAAACCAAAAAAAAAAAAAGCCAGGCTTGTATTAGTAAGGGTCTCATTGTGGTTATGTAACAAAAATTTGTAGTAGACCCATTCAACATGGTTTCATGGTTTTCTCCACTTTTGAGCAGCGTTTGTGTGTGATCAAAGGCAAAGGATGTTGGGAATGATGCAAGACTGAGTTTTGGCAAGGCACAATCAGCAGTACAATAAGGGGGCAAAGGACTCAAAAGAAGAAGACAGTGTAGAGTTGCATGAGATCACCAATAGGTCAACATGGAGAAGAGAGGAGAGTGCAACTTGTGCAGGGTGATGGACTGGGAAAGAGCTAAGGGGTCAAGGGATTGGAGGTCACAGTGTAGATGAAGAACAGAGTTTGGTATCAGGAAGTAGAGGGAGAAGTTGAAAGCCAATGTGTTATAATGAGATAGGGGAATATTATATATAACCTGGTAAAAGCAGAAGAGAAAAAGGAACTAGTAAGCTAAACTCCCAGGGGAAAAGTGGTGACAAAAGAGGAGTGGCTGAGGGGTGAGGGGAAGAGAGAATCAGTGGGAACAGGGACACCTTAAAAAATTATATTAATTGTAGGAACATAGCGTTTACAACAGAAGAGGGGGAAAAATTATGTGACCAGCCCATCCCCCAAAATAGAAATAGATAAAGAAAAAACCCAACTCTTAAAACTTTAAATATGAATGAATTAAGACTTCCAATAAATAAATAAATAACTCTAATAAAACAAAAAGAGAGTTATAGATTGGATTAGAAAAAAAAACCCTATAGTCTATTGCTTACAAAAAGTAGCTGTAGAAAACAAAGATGTAGTAAAATTGAGGGAATGGAAAATTTTTATTTTACTATGCATTAATTGAATCTAAAAAAGGAGGAACTATAGTCATGCTATCTGACCGAAGCAAAATAAGCATTCAGAAGATTAAAATGAATAAACAAGGAAACCATATTATGCTGAAAGAAACTAGAGACAACAAGCCGATACCTGAAATAAACTTAGATGGTTTAAGTGTCTTAGTATCCAAATTCCTCAGGAAACTTATCTTAGCTACAAGAAGACATATAGTAGCAGAACAGTGAAAGGAGGTTTCAGTATCCCTCTCAGTTTTGGATGTCTAACAGAAAAAATATAAAGAAAAGGGAAAATATAAAACTGAACAAATTGCTGGAAAAAAACTAGAATTAAAAGAGTTATGGTAGCTACGAAATGGTCTAGTCTAAAGAATGTACATGTTTGACAGCATTGCATATCACTCTTAAAAAACTGACCATGTGTCTATAAAAATAGTAATTGATTCAGGGACCACAAACAAAAGATATGGACTCCAATGAAGGCTTAATAATAAAATCCTAAATAATGAGTGTATCAAAGAACAAAATTTGTCTATGTAAAGAGAAAATAATAATGATGAATCTACATATCAAAATTAATGGGATGCAGCTAAAGTGGTGATCTGGGGAAAAAATCATATCCTTATGAACATACATCAACAGAATAGAAAAATTGAGGATTAATGAACTGAATGTGTATTTTAAATGATTAGAAACTTCCTGACCCTCCAAAAAAACCCTTAAAATAAATGCAAAAGAGGAGATAATAAAAATTAAAGGGGAAATGGTTAAGTTGGAATAAAAACCCCATAGAAATGATAAAACAAAGCTGGTCTTTGAAAAGACTAATGAAATTGATAAACCCTTAACTAATATGATTAAAAAGAAGAGAGTAGAAAATCAAATCAGTAAAAAAGCAAATGAGCAAGGTAAAATCAGAAAAAAAAGAAGAAATGAAAAGAATAATCAGTATATATTATGCATAGTCATATGCTAACAAAATTGAGTACACAAAAGAAATAGAGGGACACGTTCAAAAATGTAAGATACCGAAACTATCAGAAGATGAAATAGAGATCTTAAATAACCCATTTGCAGAAAAGTTAATAGATTTAGATGTTAAGGAACTATTAAAAAAAAAACCCAGCTACCTACTGGTCCCAATAGATTGACTGGAGAATCATACCAAATTTTTAAAAAATAGGTAGTACTCACACTTCACAAATTATTCTCAAAAATTGAAAAAGAAAACACCCTCCCAGAGTCCTTTTTAAAAATTTAATTTATTTACTTTTAGTTTCCAACATTCAGTTCTGCAAACTTTTGACTTCCAAATTTTCTCCCCTTCTCTCTCCTCTCCTCTTTCCCCCTATGGCACATGCAATCCGATATAGGTTCTACAAATACCTTTGAAGACATTAAACATTAGTCAGGTTGTAGAGAAGGATTATAACCAATGGAATGAACAATGAGAAAGAAGGAACAAAACAAAACAAAAAAGAGAGAGAGCAAATAGTTTTCAGACTCCGTAAATCTTTCTCTAGATATGGATAGCCTTTTCCATCATTGAGTTCTTTGGAGTTGTCTTATAACCTTGCATTGCTGAGAGGAGCCCAGTCTATCAAAGTCAGTCATCACAGATACCATGTGTCTGTAATTGTGTACAATGTTTTCCTGATCCTTCTCCTTTCACTCAGCATCTGTTTATATAAGTCTCTCCAGGTTATTATGAAGTCCGTCTGCTCCTCATTTCTTATAGCACAGTAGTATTCCATTACATTCTTATACCACAGTTTGTTTAACCATTCCCCAATTGATGGGCATCCCCTTGATTTCCAAATCTTTGCCACTGCAAAAGAGGTGTTATAAATAATTTTGTGCATATGGGTCCTTTTCCCATTTGTATTATCTCTTTGGGATACAGCCCTAGAAGTGGTTTTGCTGGTTCAAAGGGTATTATATTTTTATAGCTCTTTGGGCATAGTTCCAAATTGCTCTCCAGAATGGTTGGATCAGTTCACAATTCCACCAGCAATGTTCCAATGTTCCCATATCTTCTCCAGCATTTATCATTTTCCTGTTTTGTCATGTTAGCCAATCTGACCAGTGAGATGTGGTACTTTAGAGTTGTTTTGGTTTGCATTTCTCTAATCAGTAGTGATTTAGAGCATTTTTTCATATGATTATAGATACCTTTAATTTTTTCCTCTGAAAACTGCCTGTTCGTGTCCTTTGACCATTTGTCAATTGGGAAATGACTTGTATTCTTATATATTTGACTCAGTTCTCTGTGTATTTTAGAAATGAGGCCCTTGTCAGAGACACTAGTTGTAAAAATTATTTTCCAGTTTTCCATTTCCCTCCTAATCTTGATTTCCTTGACTTTGTACAAAAACTTTTCAGTTTAATGTAATAAAAATTATCCATTTTGCATTTTGTAATGCTTTCTATCTCTTGTTTGGTCATAAATTCTTTCCTTCTCCATAACTTGACAGGTAAACTATTCCTTTCTCTCCCAGGTTGCTTACAGTATCAGCCTTTATATCTAGATTGTGAACCCATTTAGACTTTATTTTGTGTACGATGTAAGATATTGATCTATGCCCAGTTTCTGCCATACTATTTTCCAATTTTCCCAGTAGTTTTTGTTAAATAGTGAGTTCTTATCCCAGAAGCTGGAGGCTTTGGGTTTATCAAACAGTAGATTACTATAGTCATTGACTATATTGTGTACCTAATCTATTCCACTGATCCACTACTCTCTTCCTCAGCCAGTACCAAGTAGTTTTGATGACTGCTGCTTTATAATACAGTTGAAAATCTGGTATTTGGCTAGGCCACCTTCCTTAGCATTTCCTTTCATTAATTCCCTTGATATTCTGAACCTTTTGTTCTTCCAGATGAATTTTGTTACTTTTTTTCTAGCTCTATAAAATAATTTTTTGGTAGATTGATTGGTATGGCACTAAATGGATAAATTAATTTAGGTAAAATTGTCATTTTTATTATAACAGCACAGCCTAACCATGGGCAACTGACGTTTTTCCAGTTATTTAGATTTGATTGTATTTGTGTGAAAAGTGTTTTGTAATTGTGTTCATATAGTTGCTGGGTCATAGTTCTTTTATGACAGAAATATATTGTGTCATAACCAGGGAGTTAAAACACAGAAAGAAAACTGATGTGCAGTTTTCTGCAAGGATTTGTAAGGATATGTAAGAATTTGATATAAGTATGTTATTCCCCGATAGATGAATAAGTTGTCAGGGGATATGAACAGTTAATTTTTCAGTGGAAGAAATCCTAGCTGTCAGTAGCTATTTGAAAAAAAAATGATCCAAATCACTACCAGGGAATGGAAGTTTACTCTGAAGTTCCATCTCATACTCATCAGATTGGCAAATATGAGGAAATAGAGAATGACGGTTATTGAGGGACATATGAAGACAGACACACTAATGCAGTAAGGGGCAATTTTTTTTTGGTAAAATATCCTATTGATAGAATTGTAGAATTTCTATTCTTATTAACATGGTCTGTTTTGTTTATAGTTTTCCTGAGTGAAAAACCAATCTTACATTCCTGGTATGAATCCTTCCTTGTAATATTGTATAATCTCTTTGGGGCAGATTAAAATTTTTGAACTTGTAAGTTATCACTGAATGTGAATGTTTCTATCTACAAAGAATTCCAGAAAATGGGGATTGTATATGAAACCATGGTCCTATCATATATAGCTTATTATAAACACAGCCACTATACACAGTGTTCCTTTCTGAACTTCTTTTAACTCTCTTCTGTGTATTTTTATGTATTTCTTTTTTTTTCGCTTATCACTATCTCTCCCTCTCCTTTCTCTCCTTTCTCCCACCAATCTCCCAACTCCTTCTTTCCAACAAATAAAAATACAACTTTGTAACAAAAGTATAATCAAATAAAATAGATTTATATTAACTGTCATTTCTAAAAATGCCTTTGTTATTCTGTATCTACAAAGTCTTAGCACTTTTCCACCAAGAGTTTGGAGGCACACTTGATCATATATCTGTCTTCTGGAATTGTGAATGATCCTTGTGTTAATTAGAATTCTCAACTCTTTCACAGTTGTTTTAGTTTATGATATTATGGCCCTTGTATAAACCTCCTGATTTTGCTGTCTTCCTTACAAATCAATTCATTTATGTCTTTCCAGGTTTTTCTCATTACATCCGTTTTGCCATTTCATTATTAATCCATTTTGTTCATGGTGGTGACAGTAGATCCCCTTGCTTTTCCCTTTTGCAATTGGGAAGGCTTCTCTTCTCTATTACAGATAATGTTAATTCTTGGTTCTAGGTAAAATGCTGTTTAGTGTATTTTAACTGTATTTTCCTCCTTTTAATAATACTATTAGTATTAGATAAAATACTATTTAGTGTATTTTAACCATATCTTTTTACATTTAAAACATTTTCCTAAGTCATGGTGAATTCTTATCTAGCTCATTTTAACTACATGAATCTTTATGTTTTAAATGTATTTCTTAGGACATATTTTTTGGGTTATTACTATTTTTTTAAGAGGCAGTCAGGGTTCAGTAACTTGCCCAGGGTCACATAGCTAGTAAGTATCTGAGACTGGATTTGAACTCTGGTCCTCCCGACTGCAGAGCCAATGCTCTGTCCACTGAGTCACTTAGCTGACCTACATTATTACCAATTTTTGCTACCTTTGTGTTACCATAAGTTTATTACCATGACTGCAAAGAATCCTTTTTAATATTTCTAACAGGCTTTTCTTCAGTTATTAATATAATAATATAATTTTAATTTTTATTATCAATGTAGTTGGCATGATAAGTTTATCATTTTCCTAATATTGAGCCAACTTTTCATTCCTTGGTATATATTCAATCTGGATATAATGTATAATGTTATATTTATGTATGTAAATGTAAACATATGTTTATGCATCCTCTTTTCTAATACTTTCCTCTTCTTTCCTCCAGTGCCCTCCCATGGACTTTTTATCAGATATGCATATTCAAGGAAACAAATCTCCCCCATTGACTATGTCTGAAATTGCATGTTTCCTTCTGGATCTGAATAACAAGTTGCAAAGGAATGGAAATGATGAATGTATTATGGGAACATCAAGTAAGCCAGTGTTGGTAGATTATAGTGAAGTTGGAAGACAGTAGAATTTAATATGACTGCATATGTAGGAAGCAGCCAGGTTGAGTTTAAATGCCAGACAGGTTCGCTTCTGCAGGTAACAGGGAACCAGTGGAACTGATTGACAGGGATGACATGGTGAGACCTACACTTTAGAAAAAAACACCTTGGCAACTGAGCCCAGAATGGATTGGAGAACTCAAGCAGTGTGACAAGTTAAAACATTATTGCTATAGTCAATGTGAAAGGTGATGAGGGGCTGAACTAGGGTGTTGGTTCTGAGTGGAAGGAAAAAGAATGTATATAAGAAATATTATGAAGGTAGAATTGAAAAGATTTGACAATGGATTGCATATATATAGTTTTATTTTATATCCTGTTCTTGTTGAAGTGATTAGGCAGCTAGATGGCACAGAGGATTTATAGTACATGGACCCTGAAATCAGAAAGACATGAGTTCAAATCCAGCCTTACCTACTTACTGTGGTCAGGTCACTTAACTACTGCCTGCCTCACTTAATTTCCTGATTTGTAATATGATGATAATAATAGCACCTACCTTGCAGGGTTGTTTTGAGAATAAAATGAGAAATTAGTAAAGTGATTTGAAAATTTTAAAAAGTACAACTTATGATGGTGATGATGATGATGTTTTAATTGACTCCCTAGAGTTCTCTAAGTACACCATAATATTTCAGAAAGTGTCAATTTTGCTTCCTCTTTGCTTATACTTATTTCCTCTTAATTCTTTTTTGTGTCTTATTGTTGCCATAGCAAGCATTTTTAGTACTATATGAATTTTAGTAGTGATAATAAATATTCTTACTTTACCACTATCTTTTTGGAAAGTCTTCTGGTTTATCCTCATTACATATAGCTGACTCTTGGTTTTGGGTGTATAGCATACCATTTGTCATGTTACCATATTCTGGTGCTTTTTGGTGTATTTAACATAAATGGGTGTTGTATTTTGTCAAAAGATTTTTTTTCTGCACTTAATATAATCTTGTGAGTTTAATGATTCCTACCTTGAATTCCTGGTGTAAATCTTAACTGGTCATATTTTATAGTCTTTTTGATGTGTTTTAAGCTCTTTTTAAACAGTTTATCTAAAATTCATGACAAATATTGTTCTATAGTTTTCTTTCTCTATTTTGTTTCTCCTAGGTTTAGTTGTCAAGACATTATTTGTATTATGGAAGAAATTTGATAGGAGCCCTTATTTTCCTGTTTTTGTGAATACTTTATGTGCTATTGGAATTGTTCTTTAGAGGCAACTAGGTGACACAGTAGATAGACCTCTGGGCCTGGAGTCAGAACCACCTGAGAATCGGTTCCATACAGTAACCAGTTGTGTGACTCTGGGTAAGTCACTTAACCTATGTTAGCCTCAGTTTTTCAACCGTAAAGTAGGTGCAATGATAACATCTAGCTCATAAGATTGTTGTGAAAATCAGTTGAGATTAGTACAGCCCTAGCATAGTGTGTTGTTCAGTCATTCATTAGTCTCCAACTCTTTGTGACCCCCTGGACTTATAGCATGTCAGGCTTTTCTCTTTACTATCTTTTGAAGTCCATCCAAGTTTATGTTATGCATTATTTTATAAATGCTTCCTTCATTCTACCTTCCCCATTGTCTTCTTAAAAAGTTTGATAGAATTCATTTTAAATCTTGAGTCCTGGACTTTTTGGGGAGGGGGTGGATATAATAAAGTTCATTTATCCAATTGATTTTTACTGACATTAAGTTTCAAAAAATTCTCTTACTTGGTCTATCTAGGCATTTTTATTTTTGTAAATATTGACCCATTCATTTATTTTGTCAGTTTTATTAGCCTTTAATTAGTCAAACTTGTTTCTAAGGATTTCCTTTCTTCTCCATTTGTTGTGAATTTTTTGTGCTCGCAGTTTGATTTTCTCTTTTCTAAAAATCAGTTTCTCTAAGATTTTGCTCCCCACCCAAACTAAAAAACCTCCAGTCTTCTAGTTTTATTTATTACTTTTTTCTTTCAATTTTGTTAATTTTTCCTTTAATTTTTAATACTTCTGTTTTGGTTTTTAATTGTTGCTGTTTTACCTTTCGCATCCCCAAAGTTTTGATTTTGAATTTTTGTCATTTTCTTTGATGGAATTATCTGTTGTATCTGTGATTCTTTTTTTGACTCACTGTTCTTAGAATATGTGTATCTGTCTTCTGTTTATTGATCAGTTTTCAGAGAACTGTCATTTAGCTTTTCTAAAACTGTATTAAAGACTAGAACATTTTTTTCCTGGATCTCTATAAATCTGGAAAGTGGACATTGAAGTTCTTAATCATGATAGTTTTACTCTGTGTTCATCTTTTTGATTTGATTGATTTTTCCTTTTAATAATTATTATATCATTTGGTACAGTTAATAAGTATTGTTATTTATTTAATGGTGTCCTTAAGCACAATGTAATGTCCATGTTTAGCTCTTTTAACCATATCTTCCTCCTTGTTAAAAAATTTTCCTGAATCACAGTAAATTCTGCTCCAGCTCCTCATTTTAACTGTGAGTCTTTACATTTTCAATGTGTTTTTTTTATGATACATTTTTGGATTATTACCATTCTGTTACCTTGCTCTCTTACGTAGGTTAGATCGTTCCAGTCATTTTTATAGTCATGCTTATTCGGTATGTATTTTTTTTTATCCCTCATATTTTCTCCCTTCCCTTTGTGCCCTTCCTCACTTTTTAAAGAAGGTGGAGAAAGATGGAATCTGAGTAATACTTGTGATTTCTAATTGACTCTGATCTTTGATTGTTGTTGTACTTTTTTTCTCTTTTAAATCTCCTCTTTATAACCAAATTGTCTGAAGCTGATGCTTATTTTACTTGAGTTTATTCAGTTCCAATTTTACTCTCACATTTATTCACTTCCAGTTTTGCCACATCTCTCTCTTTCTCTGTCCTTATTTCCTTGTTGAATTTAATATATTTGTACAACAAACTGTGTGTGTTTTCAGGCCTCCTTTATCCAGTTGTGATGTGAACTGTTTCTTCCTCATCCCTTCCCTGAAATATATCCCTTTTCTTTTCCTCTTTTTTAAACTAACAAAACTGAATAAAACCACATCCAACACCTTTGTTTATATGTTACTTTAATTTTAATTTTATCACCCTTGGAGACAGTTATGAATGGATGCTTCCCTATTTTCCTGGTATTTGAATATAAGGCCATTACCATTATTTAACCTTTTCTGATTGCTCATATGTATTTACCTTTCTAGGTTTTTCTTGATTCTTGTAATTGTGTTTTTGCCAAGATCCAATCTTTTTATTAGGAATTCTTTAAAGTCTTCTAATTCTATTAAAGATCTTGTCCCCCTTTCCCAGACTCCCCAACTCCCATTCAACTTGATAATATTTAGTCTTGCAGGGTACATTATTCATGATTGTCTTTTGGAATATTGTTTCCCAAGATTTTCTTTCTTTTAAATAATTGCAGCGTAATATTTTAATGATCCTGACTGTGATTCCTTGATACTTCAACTCTTTTTTTCTCAACTCTTGTTTTTCTTTGATCTGGGAGTTCTGGAGTTTGTATAGATTTTTATTTTTGGTTTTCTTTAACGAGGTTATTGGTGGATTCTTTCTATTTTTCAATTTGCCTTGTGTGACAGTAGATCTGGGCAGATTGATAATTTCTTGAAATATGTATTGACCTTTTTTGGTAACTTTCCACTATTTTTCATGTTCAGTTATAACTTCTATCCCTCATCTTTCTTGCCCTTTAAGTTCCTTCCATTTCTTCCCTTCCTTGTTGCTTATCTAATTCCTATAACAATAAATAACATTTGTTCCTGGGGATTCATGGTGAAGTTTTAACCACCATTGGAATTTACCATAGAAGACACAGATTTTTTTTTCAATAATGCTTTCTCATTACTGTATTTTAATCAATGGAAATTGCAGAGATGGAAAGCTTGTTTGAATCTATTGCTGTGGTTTGAAGAGAATTTCTAAACTATGAATGTCTTAGAAAAAAAGTAAAAAAATCTTCTAAAGAGAGTTTTTACATATACTATGTTTTTTCCACGACATCATGAGAAAAATTTTGTTTTAGATTATATGTTCCTCTGGTGAGATTCACTTGACAAGGTTAACTTCCTGTAGAGACTGCCTTCCTGTCAATAAGGTTAGCATGAATTAGGCCTTTGTTCTAGAACTGATGATACCTACTTGATAAAGTATTAACTTTTCTTGTCCTAGGAACTAGTTGGCTAACAGGTAGCCTGTTAAGGCTAATTTGATTTAAATTTAGTGCCTGGATTATATGCCCTTGAGCCAGACCTGTAAGAAAAAGAAACAGGAAGAGATCAAGAGAAATGCTGGCTAGATACACAGACTCTAATTTCCTGAAGTAAAACTTGTATAAGAAGACTTATAGTCCTCCAAGGAATTGTATGTATCAAGTAACCACATAGAATCAGAGATGTTAGATCTGATTTCATTTATAGTATTATTTTTATGCTCTTGCATCATTTCTTCCAAAAACAGTAGTGACCAAGATCTTGTGATCATGTTGTGTTTTTCTGAGGCTTTGCTTGTAGAATATTGTGTAACTATTACATTCTCCTGGGTTTGCATCTTGGACATACCTGAATCCAAAGTAGTTCTTTATTGCCAGTGTCTTTTTTTTGTTCACTCATTCTTTCAGTCTTTGTTTCTGAATTGAGTGCTAGGGCACTTCTGGGAGGTATATAGGGGGCTTGTTTGGTCTTGTTGGTCTTTTCTTTGGGGTCGTGAGTTTTGTGTTCTTTGGAAGTCTTGATAGCCGCTCAGGCTAGGGACCTCTAAACTTTCAGCACACAGTCAGATCTAGAGTAAAATCTAATAACTTCTTGGTCTAAGCTGTGGGAGTGCCTCATCCTGACGTGGGGCAGATAGGTGGCACAGTGGATGATAGAGTTTCAGGTCTTGAATCAGCAGGACTCATCTTTCTGAGTTCAAACCCGGGCTCAGATAACTAGCAGTGTGACCCTGGGTAAGTCATTTAACCCTGTTTCAGTTCCCTCAAAGTCTATAAAATGAGTTGGAAAAGAAAACGGCAAGCCATTCTAGTGCCTTTGCCAAAAAACAAACAAACCCCAAATGGAATCATGAAGAGTTAGAAATGCCTAAAAGAACTGAACAGCAGCCAGCACCCTGGTGTGGATCTGAGCGTCAGCTTCGTGCATGCTCCTGGTTAGATGTCTGACAATTGCTGCTGACTGTCTTTTGTTAGCAAGGTGGTGGTCTCTGCTGGCTCAGAGTAATAGAACTGCAGACTTGCAGGCTTTTTCAAGCATCCTTATCCTTGGCCGTGGATTGACCTTGAGATTTCCTCCCGGACTAGGACCACAGAAATGATGGCTCATTTCTGTCCCTAGTGTTTCCCCGTTACACAGCTTGAGGCCTAGTTCATGCTGGTTTTCACTGCTCCTTGTCGTGGTGCACAGTTGCCAGCCACGGCTTATTCTAAACTGTATCTGAGACCTGTATTTGGGGTCAGAGTGATACAGAGGACTGCGCCAGCTGGTCCCTTGTGTAGCCTCTAGGCTTCCAGTGCTGGATTCTGGATTGTTCCTTGTCCTAGTACACAGTTTACAAGCTCTGGCCCAGTCTCTTCTGTAGTGTGGGCCTTCTTGGTTCAGTCCCCTCCTTGGTGCTTCCCCAGCCTCTGTTGGTCTCCCTATGCTGGCCTTGTACTATAAACTTGACACTTATTTTTTCTTGTTAAATTTCCTCATTATTCCTCCACTTAGCACTCTTCCTTGATCTTTGTTGGAATAGTTGTTGGATAGAGCTGTGCTGTGTTGCTTCCTCATATATTGCCACCTTTGCTGTTCTCTTCATTTCGAAATTACTTTTGTTTTACTTTTGTACGTGCTATATCTCCTGATAGACTATAAACTTTTTTAGGATAGGAATGGTTTGGCGGGTTTGTTGTTTGTTTTTTGGTCTTTGAATTTCTAGTGCTTTGCTCTTTAGGCACTTAAAAATATTAATTTAGTTTGGGACTTTTACAGCTTTAGTCCTTACTCTTTCCATAGCTCGGTTTGGAAAGTTTGCCAACATGGGTTTGACTACCAAATGCTACAAGTTCATCACTGAAAAGTTGTCCAACCTATAATAATTCTTTTAACCTCATGAAAAGAGACCAACATGTAAAATTGCCTCTGTTTTTCTTGTATTTAGTTTGAAAATTTTCAATTTGTGTACACCTTTGAGAAGGTACCTCAAATGAGTGAGATATGGGTTTAAAAGAAAAGTTTGCCTCAGATGTTTCCAATCTTGCTTCCAACTTTTTTTTTCCTTTTTTTTTGAAACAAAAATATTCAAGTGACTCAACGATGTCAAATTCTGGAGTACTTACTCTACCAAAAAAAACCAAAAACCAAAAACCTAGAATGTTTTCTAGCTGAAATTAATTTAAAACTAATACCTTATATATAATACACGTCTTTGGATAAGCTCTGACTAAATAAACCTTGATACAAAAATTTATGTAATAACGAGTTAGAGGAATGGTTAAGGGAGAGTTAGAAGAAGGCTTCTTGACCAACAAGAAGAGAGCATCATAGGCTAATAAGGAACAATTATAATTACATAAAATTAAGAAGTTTCTGCACAATCAAGGTCATATATCCAAATATATAGAAATTTAGAAAATTATGTTTATAAAATTTGCAAATTTATAAAAACAAGATTATAAATAGTGCTAGTCTTTGTCCTGAGCATTTGATACATAAATACAAGCAAGAAAACCAGTGCTTGCCTTCAAGAAGAATACATTCTAATTGACGATCACAAAAATGAACTGGAAAAGAGTGGGCTCTCATCAGAAAACAATTATGGTATATGAATGTAATGGAATATAATTATTCCATGATAAATGATGAAAGGGTTTGATTTGAGAGAAATCTGGGAAGACTTGTAGAAATTGATGTAGAATGAAGCAGACAGTACCAGGTTAACAGTTTACACGATGATTTCAAAATTGTAAAGGAAAACATTGTTGAAGATTTAAGCTTTTTCATCAATTCAGTGATCTCCATTAGAATATAAGCACCTTAAGAGCTGTATTTTTACCTTACTTTGTATTCTGAGTGCTTAATACAGTTCTGGGTATATAGTAAAAGTCTAATGAATCTGTTTTTACTGACTTACTCCAAAAGATTGATTGTGAAAGTGATTTCTATTAGAGGTGTTGGCACAGAGAATTAGGCATACATGTTCAGACATCCAATTTAATTTGGTAATTTCTTTTGTACAGCTATTTATTTGGCACCAGAAAGGGTTTTTATTTTTCTGGTTGTGGGGGAGAAAGGAGAAAATTAGAGTGAAATTTTTTTTTTTAGGGGCATTAATGAATCATTAAAAAAATGGAGCATATCTTATCATTATTGAAAATGGCTTTACAATATTCCCAAGACACTTATTAAGGGTGTGTGTGTGTGTGTGTGTGTGTGTGTGTGTGTGTGTGTGTGTCTTTCTGTGTCAGAACTCTTTATACCTAATGATCCTTGATTATTACTGATACACGTCTTACTCAGTAGGAATACAGCTGAAAAAGAAAGGATTGGTTAGACTGGATATAGCCTTTTTTGCTTCCTGCCTGTTTTACATTGTTGATAACTTTAAAAAATAAAAACAAAACCTTAGAAAACTCCCCCAAAACTGTGATATAGATGAAGATGTAATGATTCTGTCCTTCTTTAGAGGAATTTGAAAACACTTCTGCATGTAAACATTATTACATATGGTGGATAGACCCTGTGAATTTGTTATTATAGTAGTTGATTTCAAGCAAATTTGGGGCTAATTAGACTTTTCTGGACTAACTTAAGGATTACAAAAATAACGTTTCTAAAGGAAAATAATTTCAGTGTTTGAAGGAGCAGTTTTACAAGTAAGCTCTTCTGGCACAATTTGAATTGTAAACTGAGGCTCTTTCAGTATACGTACTTGGACGTAGATATTGTTAATATTGGCATTGTATTTCTTTTCTTTTTAGACAATATTTTATTTTTTTCCCCAGTTAGATGTCAAAACAATTTTTAACATTTTTTAAAAAAAGTTTTGAGTTCCATGTTTTGTCCTTCCCTTCCTTTCCACCCCACCTTCAAGAGACAGTAAGGAATCTGATAGAGGTTATACATGTTCAGTCATGTAAAACATTTACATATTAGTAATTTTATACCAGAAGACTTAAGCAAAAAGAAATGAAAGAAAAAAGAATGAAAATGAAATGTTGTATACTTTATTCAGTCTGTATTGAAAATTTGTTCTGGAGGCAGATACCGTGTTTCATCATGAATCCTTTGGGATTATTTTGGATCATTTTATTGCTGAGAATAGCTACCTTCTTCATTGTACAATATTGCTCTTTCTGTATACTATATTTTCCTGGTTCTGCTTATTTTATTTTGCTTCTGTTCATAGAAAACTGTTCAGGTTTTCTGAAATGATCCTGCTTGTCATTTCTCATAGCACAGTAATATTTCATTAAAATCTCATACCACAACTTGTTCAGTCATTCCACAATTGATGGACATCTCCTCAATTTCCAATTCTTAGCTACCACAAAAAGAGCTGCTATAAGTACTTTTGTACAAGTAGGTCTTTCCCCCCCTTCTTTTTTTTGATCACTTTGGGATATAGGCCTAGTGTTATTGCTAGGTCAGAGGATATACACAGTGTCATAGCTCTTTGGATATAGTTCCAAATTGCTTTCTAGAATATTTGGATCAGTTCAAAACTCTACTAATAGTGCATTAGTTTTCCCATATCCCTTCCAACGTTTATCATTTTCCTTTTGTATCATATTAGCCAATCTGATAAGTGAGAGGTGGAACCTCAGAGTTGTTTTAATTTGCATTTCTCTGATCAGTAGTGATTTGGAGCATTTTTTCATATGACTATAGATAGCTTTGATTTCTTTGTCTGAAAACATCATGTTCTTATCCTTTGACCAGTTATCATTTTGCGAATGAATTATATTCTTAAAAATTTGACTTAGTTCTCTATATATTTAAGAAATGAGGCTTTTATCAGGGATGCTTACTGCAAATTCCCCTCTCCCCCGGTTTTCTGCTTTCCTTCTAATTTTGGTTACGTTGGTTTTGTTTGTGCAAAATCTTTTTTAATTTTATATAATCAAAATGATCCTTTTTGCATTTTTAAGGCTCCCTATGTCTTGTTTGATCCTAAATTCTTCCCTTTCCTATAGATCTGCCAGATAAACTATTGCTCACCTAATTTGCTTATGGTATTACCCTTTATGTTTAAATCCTATATCCATTTTGACCTTGTCTTGATATATGGTATGAGATATTGGTCTATACCTAGTTTCTGCCATACTGTTTTCCAGTTTTCCCATCAGTTTTTGTCAAATAATGAATTTTTGTCCCCAAAGCTTGGATTTTTGTTTTTATCATATACTGGATTACTATGGTCATTTACTATAATGTATTGTGTACCTAATCTATTCCACTCATTCAGCACTCTATTTCATAGGCAGTACCAGATTGTTCTGATAATTATTGCTGTACAGATCTGGTATGGTGAGGCTGTCTTCTTCACATTTTTTTTATTCAGTCTCTTGATATTCTTTTTTTTTAAATTAACTTTTGTTTATTTTTAGTTTACATCATTCATTTCCACAAGATTTTGAGTTACAGATTTTCTCCCCGTCTTTCCCCTATCCACCATCCCAAAACAGCAGTCCCACTGTATACCACCTCCCCCAATCTGCTCTCTCCTATGTCCTTCCTGCATCACCCCACTGACAAGGGCAAGATGGATCTTCTTACCCCAGTGCCTGTATATCTTAATTCCCAGTTGCATGTAAATAATAATGATAACAATAATATATACACACACACACACACACACACACATATACACACACACACACACACACACACATACATATATATATATTTAACATTTGATTATAAAACTTTAAAGTCTAGATTCTTTCCCTTCCTCCCTTGTCACCCACCCCCACTGGAAAGGCAAGCAATTCAATACAGGCTGTACATGTGTGGTTGCACAGAACATCTCCACCATGGACATATCGTGAAAGACTGACTATATTTCCCTCCTTCCTATCCTGGCTCCCCCCCCCCCCCCACCTTGTTCTGTTCTCTACTT
>CM053581.1:421998666-422008777 GCA_028627135.1 Pseudochirops cupreus
AATTTAGAGTGTATGTCATTCCTTCCCTAAGCCAAATTGAATGAGAGTAAGGTTGACCCATTCCCTTTTGCCTTCCTGTTCTTCCCCTCCATTGTAACAATTATCCCTTGCCTCTTCTGTATGAGATGATTAACCCCATTCTGTCTCTCCCTGTCTCCTCTCATTCTATTTCTCCCCCACCTCTCAATTTCACCTTTTAAAATATCATCCCTTTGACCTTGGGCAAGCAGCTTAATCCCAATTGCCCTCAAAAAAAAAGTAAAATATCATCCCTTCCTATTAAATTGATCCTGTGCCCTCTGTCTTTGTACACGTATGTACACACACACACACGTATTCGTATGCATATGTATACCTTCCTATATAGACATATTCCCTTCACCTCATACTGAGAAAAGTTTCATAAGTTACAATTATAGTTTTCCATGTTGGCATGTAAATTGTTCAACTTTGATAAGTTCCTTATGATTTCTTTTCCATGTTTACCTTCTCATGCTTCTTGTATTTGAATGTCAGATTTTCTATTCAGTTCTGGTTTTTTCAGCAAGAATGCTTCAAAGTCCTCCACCTCATTGAATGACCATATTTTTCCCTGAAACATGATATTCAATTTTGCTGGGTAGGTGATTCTTGGTTTTAATCCTAGCTCCCTTGATCTCTGGAATATCATATTCCAGGCCCTTCACTCCCTTAATGTAGAAGCTGCTACATCCTGGGTTATACTGATTGTGTTTCCACAGTATTCAAATTGTTTCTTTGTGGCAGCTTCTAATATTTTCTCCTTAATCTGGGAACTCTGGAACCTGGCTATAACATTCCTAGGAGTTTTCTTTTTTGGGATCTTTTTCAAGAGGTGATGGGTGAATTCTTTCAAGTTCTATTTTGCCCTCTGGTTCTAAAGTATCAGGGCAATTTTCCTTGAGAATTTCTTGAAGGATGATTTCTAGGTTCTTTTTCTGATCATGGCTTTCAGGTAATTTTTTTTATTGTCTCTCCTGGATCTATTTTCCAGGTCAGTGTTTTTTTCAGTGAGATATTTCACATTGCCTTCTATTTTTTCATTTATTCGGATCTGTTTAATAGTATCTTGATTTCTCATAAAGTCATTTGCTTCCATTTGCTGGAGTCTAATTCTGAAGGAATTATTCTCCTCAGTGAGCTTTTGAGATTCTTTTTCCATCTGGCAGTTCGACTTTTTAAGGCATTCTTCTTCTCATTGGCTTTTTGGGCATCTTTTGCCATTTGAGTTAATCTATTTTTAAGGTGTTATTTTCTTCAGCCATGCTGTTTACTTGCTTTTCATGATTTTCTTGCATCATTCTCATTTCTCTTCCCAATTTTTCTTCTACTTCTCTTATTTGGTTTTCAAAATCCTTCTTAAGCTCCCCTATGGCCTGTAACCAGGTAACATTTTTCTCGGAAGCTTTTGATGCAGGACTTCTGACTGTGTTGTCTTCTTCCTGTTCCATGCTTTGATCCTTTTTGTCCCCACAAAAGGAATCTAAAGGAGTGCTGAGCTTGGTTTGCTTCCTTTGCCTGCTCATGTTGCCAGTCAGTTAATTTGATTTTTGAGCCACAGTAGAACTTTGCTTTCAGAGGGGAGAGCTCTGTCTCAAATCGCTGGGATGTTCACAGGTGATGCAGCTATTAGGCGGCACAGTCTCTGCAGCCCCCACCAGCTTTGGCTCACTGAAAACGCACCTCAAGACCACCACCCAAGACCATGATCCTGATCAAGGCCGTTTAAGGCAAGAGCATTTAGCCTCTGAATGATCGCTTGGCCCCCCCCCTGCAATTTGCAGGCCATGAGCTCTGAAGCAGCCACGTAGAGGCAGCTGCAGGGCCTCTGCTTCTGCTGCTTTCTTGCCCTGGGGATGGACAGTGGGACCTGCTTCTCTCCCCCAAATTTAGCCAAGTTCCACTGACCTTTCACTTTGTCCTTGTTTCTTATGCGTTGATAATTCTGGAAACTGCCACAGCTGCCAGTGATCCATTCTCTGGAGTGCTCCAGCTGCAGCTTGTCCTGGCCACCCTGGAGCTAAGCCACATTTTCAGGCCTGGCTGTGCTTTGCCCCCAGTGCTCTGCAATGCGCCCTTCCTGTCCCGCCTTCTGGGCTACCCGCAGCGGGGGATGTGTTTTTCTGTAATTTAGTGAGTTCTGTAGCTCTAAAATTTGTTTAGAGCCATATCTTATAGGTATTTGAGGTGGTTATGGTGGGAGCTGCGGAGTTCTCCTGCTTCTATGCTGCCATCTTGACTTGGGCTCCCCGCCCCGTTCCCCCCCCCCCCGCCCCCGCCCCAGTTCCTTGATATTCGTAACGTTTTATTCTTCTTGGTAAATTAAAAAAAATGTTTCTAGGTCTATAAAACACTTTTTTTTTCTTCGATATTTTGATTGGCATGGCACTGAATAAACAGATTAATTTAGGGTAGAATTTTCATTTATATTTTCTTGGCTCGGCCTAGCCATGAACAATTAATATTTTTCGAGTTGTTTAGATCTGGCTTTATTTGTGTGAAAAGTGTTTTGTAATTGTGTTTGTCTTGGTTAGTCTTAGCAGGTAAACTCCTGGATATTTTATATTGTCTACAGTTATTTTAAATGTAATTTCTCCTCCTTTTTTTAGCTGCTGGACTTTGTTGGTATTTTGTTGAAATACCAGTGATTTATGTGAGTTTATTTTATATCCTGCCACTTTGCTGAAATTGTTAATTATTTCGAGTAGTTTTTTAGTTGATGTTCTAGGGTTCTCTTAAGTATACTCTTCTATTATCCGCTTCCTTTGTTGCCTGTTCTAATTCCTTCAATTAGTTTTTCTTTTATTGCTATAGCTAACATTTCCAATATAATATTGAGTAATAATGGTGATAATGGCCATCCTTGCTTCACCCTCGATTGTATTAGGAAAGCTTCTAGCTTAACTCCATTACTTACAGTGCTTTTAGATCTATGTTCTCTAGCGTTTTAAATTGGAATGGGTGTTATATTTTGTCAAAGGCTTTTTCTACATCTATTCTGATAATCATATGATTTCTTTTGGATTCGTTATTGATATGGTCAGTTATGCTGATAGTTTTCATAATATTGAACCAGCCCTGCATTTTTGGTATAAATCTCACCTGGTCATAGTATAGGATCCTCATGATATATAGCTGAATCTCTTTGCTAGTATTTAGTTTAAAATTTTTGCATCAATATTCATTAGGGAAAAGGGTCTATAATTCTTTTCTCTGTTTTGCCTCCTTCAGCACCATATTGGTGTCATAAAAATAATTTTACAGGACTGTACCTGTTTTTCCAAATAGTTTATATATTATTGGGATTAATAGTTCTTTAAATGTTTGGTAGAATTCAGTTGTGAATCCATCTGGCCTTGGGGATTTTTTCTTAGGAAGTTCATTGATGGTTTGTTCAATTCAATTTTCTAGGATGGAGTTATTCGATTATTCTATTTCCTCTTCTGTTAATCAGAGCAATTTATATTTTTCGTAAAAATTCATTGTTTGATTTTGATTGTCAAATTTATTGCCATATAATTGGACAAGATAATCCTTAATAATCTTAAATTTCCTTTTCATTGGTAGTGAATTCACACACTCCCCCCCTTTTTTCTTTTTGGAGGGGGAAGGCAGGGCAGTTGGGATTAAGTGACTTGCCCAACGTCACACAGCTAGTAAGTGTTAAGTGTCTGAGACCAAATTTGAACTCGGGTCCTCCTGATTCCAGGGCTGGTGCTATTCACTGCGCCACCTAGTTGCGCCTGCCCCTTTCATTTTTGATACTAGTAATTTCATTTTCTTTCCTTTTTAAAATAAGATTAATCAGTGGTTTATTTATTTATTGTTTTTTTTTTCATAAAACCAGCTTCTAGTTTTATTTGTTCAATGGTTTTGTTACGTTTAATTTTATTAATCTCTTCTTTAATTTTCAGGATTTCCAACTTTATTTTTACTTGGGAATTTTAAATTTGTTCTTTTTCTGTTTTTTTTAGTTGCATGCCCAATTCATTGATCTACTTTTCCCCTTTTTTATTGATGTAAGCCTTTAGAGATATAAAATTTCCCATAAGTACTGCTTTGGCGGCACATTGTAATTTTTGGTTTGTTGTCTCATCATTTTCTTTAATAAAATTGATAGATCTCTGTGATTTGTTTTTTGACTCACTTATCATGACTTTTAGGTAGTCCAGTAATTTTAAAATTATCTCTCCTGAGTCTGTTTTCCAGGTCAGTTGTTTTTCCAGTGAGAAATTTCACCTTTTCTTCAACTTTTTTATTTTTAAAATTTTGTTTTATCATATTGTGATTCATTAGCTTCCACTTGTCCAGTTCTAATTTTTAAAGCATTACTTTCTTCAGTGAGCTTTTGCATGTCCTTTCCCATTTGGCCAGTTCTATTTTTTTGAGAAGTTATTTTCTTTTACCAAGCTGTTGATTCCCCTCCCCCCCCATGATTCTTTTACATTACTCTCATTTCTTTTCTTGATTTTTCTTCTCCTCTAATTTGCTTCTTAAGATCCCTTATAAGCCTTTCCGGGGGTTCTTTTTGGGCCTAAGACCACATTACATTTTTGTTTGAGGCATCATGTGTGGCCATTTTGACACTATAGTAAACCCTGGTATGGGATTCAGTGCTGGTCAGCAGTGCTGGTGAGGCCCTTCTGGTGCCCTGCAGTGGGAATGGGGCTGTGCTGTATTGTATAGACTGCTGTCTTGCTTCAGAAACTGTTGGCTTGTACAAGGGTGGAGCCCTACAGGTGGATTGCCTAGGGCTTGCTGCAGGCCCTCTGCTTTATGGCCTGCCTAGTGCTGCCCCTGGACCCCTCCCCTTCCACTCCAGTGAGATAGACCTTTCCTGCTGATCTGGTAAACTGCTCCTGCACTCGTAAATCAGTTTTGAGATGGTTTTCGAATCGTTTGGAGGGATAGTTGGGAGGGCTCCAGTCCACCTTCTTGTATTTCTATGATACTTTTCCTCAAATACAGAAAAGCTAAATTACCTCATTAAGCAAAGAAGAAAAATGTCACATTTAGTGGGTTATTGAACTAATTACATTTCTGTCAATTCCAGTAATTTGCTTAAGGTAAGATCATGTATTTTCATTAATTATTGAAGGTTATATTTCTTTGCTGGACTTCTGGCATCATTAAGAACTAAGTGCCAGTTCCACCTTAGATACTTAACAGGAATATGAATCTAGGGAAGTCACTTCATCTTTCCGATGCTGTGTTTGTACATCTGTAAAGTGTGAATAACAGCACTTACTTCAGGGTTTTTGTGAAGATTAAATGAGATAATGTCAAGTAAAATAAAGAAAACATTTAGTGCTTTGAAACATATATATGTAATATATACACGTATATATACATACATACACACATACAGAGCAATTTTTTTTTCATCTTAGTTTACTTGTAACACAAATCAGTTACACACAAGCCATAACCTACTGAGAGACTGTCTGGTTTAGTGTGTAGGGAATAGTGTATAGAATATCATCATAGTTTTTAGAGGTAGGGACTCAAGTCCAAGCTCTAAATGCCCCAGGCAGCCTTTTAAGGTTGTAAGGGGAAGAAAATGGGAATAAGAATTTATTAAGCATCTACTATGTGCTAAGCATTTAGCACATAAGATCAAATCGTATTTGATCCTCACAATGAGAGGTTAAATGCTTTGCATAGGTCACATTCTTATGAAGTATCTAAGACCAGATTAGACCTCTGGTCTTCCTGACTTCCTGAGAAAGCCCAGCCTTCCCTCCAGTCTGCCACCTAGCTACTTAAGTTTGCTGAGTAGATGAAGATCTGCACTTGAATGAGAATTTCCTGCACCCTTGGAATCATAGGTCCTGAAGGGGAAACTAAGAAACAAAAAGCAGCAAATCAAAGCCCGAGTACCTGAAGTTTTTTTTTCAGGTAGAGATTTTTATTTTTATTTTTTTGCAAATAGTATTTTAATTTTTCCAATTACATACAGAGGTAGTTTTTAGCGTTCATTTTTTAATAAGACTATGAGTTCCAAATTTTTCTCCCTTTTTCCCATCCCCCTGACCAAGATGGCAAGCAATTTGATATAAACTTTACATGTGCAATCAGTCATATTAAACAAATTTCCACATTAGTTATGTTTTGAAAGAAGAAACAGAGAAAAAAGGGAAAAGACACAAAAACAAAAAGCCCCCAAAAGTGAAAAGAGTATGCTTTCATCTGCATTCTGACTCCATAGTTCTTTCTCTGGGTGTAGTTATCATTTTCTGTCATTAATTTTTTGGAATTGTCTTACATCATTGTATTGCTGAGAAGAGCTAAGTCAGTCATAGTTGATCATTATACAGTGTTGCTGTTACTGTGTACAGTGTTCTCCTAGTTTCAGGTTTTTCTGAAAATCCACCAGCTCATTATTTCTTACAGCATATTACATTCATATAACACAACTTGTTTTGCCATTCCCCTAAATTTCAGTTCTTTGTCACCACAAAAGGATTTGCTATAAACATTGTTGTACATGTAGGACCTGAAGTTATTAAATGATTGTCCATCTAATCTAATTATACAATTAATTTTTAAAAAAAAATTATGAGCTTTTCTTTCATAGTTCATTCATTCTCATCTAGTCTTAAGCCAAAATGAAAATAGTCCTTGACGCTGCTGTTTTCTTCTCTTGACACCAGGTGGCATGCTTTTATTGAAAAAGTCAGAATAAATATGGTTAATTTTCCTCTCTAATGGGAAATCAGAGAGAAAACGCTGAATCAGAATTGAAAAAGTACAAGGGAATATCAATTCCATTTCTTGATGCTGTCTGTTAATCATATTATCTATTTTCAGGACTAAAAAAAACCAGAGAAATTTGATTTATTACCTGATTTCAGTATCCTAATAATTTTAATTCATTTTATTGCAACAAAACATTTCATTGCCCTCTCTAAGCTGATGATTTACCAATGTGCTCATCTGTTCATAACATCTTTACTGACCTCCTTCTTCAACTCCATATTAGATAATTTTGAATTGAACATTGATTAGCCATCTTAAACTCAGCATGGCCAGTACCTATCTTTCCAAATGCTTCTTCCTTCTAAGCTTCATCATCCTCTCAATCACTAGGGCTTGCAACTTTGGTATTATCCTTGACTCCTCATTTTATCAGATCCAATCTGTTACCAAGTTCTTTAGATTTTATCTTCTTAACATCTCTCACAGATGCTGCCTTCTGCTACTCCTACTATCCTAGGGCAAGCTCTGATCATTTCCTATCTCAACTATTTACAGTAGCCTGTGGCTTGGGTTATTCACCACAAGTCACTCCCCACTCCAGTTCATTCTGTCATCTGTCCAAGTGATCTTTTAAGAATGCAAGTTTGACCATGTCACCTCCCTACTAAGTAATATTCTAGTGCTTCTCTATCACCCTCCATGATGGATCAAATGTAAAATTATCTATTTGACATTCAAAGTTTTTCATAACTGACCCTCCTATACCACATTTTCCAGTCCTCTTACACATATGCCCCCTTGCTCCCTCTTCTCTTTGTACTATATGCTCTGTGATCCAGTGACATTGTCTTCCTTGTTGTTGCTTTAATAAGTTGCTCTCATCTTCCAGCTCTGGGCATTTTCTCTGGCTATGTACCATGCTTCCTTCTGATCTCTGTTTCCTGACTTTCTTCAAATCCCAGCTAAAATTCTACCTTCTACAGGAAGCTTCTTAACAGTGCCTTCCTTCTTTAGATTATTTCCTATTTATCCTTTTTATATCATGTTTGTATACAATTTTTTGTATGTTATTTGTTTAATTAGATCATGAGCTTCTAGAGGGCACAAACTTTTCTTTTACTTGTGCCTGGCACATTGCATAAGTGTTTAATAAATACCTATGATGGATTTCCTGAATATAGATAAGGGGATCATTTGAAGGTAAGTGGTCAAGGAAATTAAAAAAAAATGACAATCATAATTTCTACCTTAAAATATTATCACTAATAATAACTAATATTTATACGATAAATTTAAAACATGTTATTTCCTCCTCAAGTACCTTTTGACATAGGTACCTAAGGTGTTTTAATTTACATTTTACACATGAGGAAACTGATACTCAGGAAACTGAAATAATTTGCCCATAGTCACAACTAGAAAGGAATAGAAACAGGAATTTAACCCAGGTCTACATTGTCACTTGGGTCCAGCAATCCTGCCAGTATGCTATTTTTCTGGAACTTGGAAACATGGTATAGTGGCAAGTGCAGGAGATAAAAAAAAAAAGGCTAAAAAGATTCTTTTTCCACAGAGCTTACATTCTGATGGGGTGGCTGTGTGTTATTATCTAGGTATATACAAAATATGTATATGTAACATGTAGAGGGGAAACATTTTCAAAAGGGAAGGAAGGCAGGAGCAGCTAGGGGGCCAGGAAGGATCTCCTACAAAAGGTGGTTTTTGAACAAAGTTTTAAAGGTGGCCAGGGGAAACTAGGAGGCAGAGGTGAAGAGGAAGAGCATTTCAGGAAGCAAATAAAATGGCAGAGACTTTTGACCAAGATGTTAGTGTAAAGAAGGTGTAGTCTGTCTAGCATTCACATATTTACTCTAGAAAAATACCCTGGAGTTCCTACCTGATGGAGTTATAAAACCTTAGTAAATGACGTTTTGCATCCTAGAACCACAAAAGAAGTCAGCAAAGGCCTGAGTGTAACAAGAAAGGGAACTGTTAAGTAAATTCAATGGGAACAGAGAATGGCCAAGGACATGTCTTATCCTGAAAGGTTCTGTACTCCAATGGCAGCAGTGGTGGAGGGTCCCCTCAGAAAACTCCACTATAGTCAGAAAGCTCCAAGGTGAGGGACCTGAGAGGTTCTGTAGAACAGAAGCATGCAGGGACCAATGGCACTGAGACTGAGAAACCCCAAGCACAAGGGGTCTGAGGCCTTAGGACTGAAAATTTACATGTCAAGAGAGGACCTTGAAGATGAAATGCTCTGAACCCCACAGTGCCAAATATTCACAGGGGTGAAACCCCAGGAGACAGAAGGCAGGGAAGGACCAACATGATCAAGGATGAAACTAAGTAGGACCAACTACCCCACCCCAGAGGAATGCTTGGCTGCAGGACAGTATACCAACTGAACTATTAACTATTATACCAACTGTTACTATCAAAGTTGGGGAACATCATGAGCTCTGTGTGTATATATTTGTGTGTGTGTGTGTGTGTGTGTGTGTGTGTGTACGTGCAATGAAACATCAAGAAAATGGGGCAGAGGTAATCTTAGCCTCATTACTTGAAGGGATATTACAGCCTTTGTAATTCACAGTTTGGGAACAAGAGTTAAAACTGTTCTGCTCCAAAGAAATACCTTCTGTCCAAAGAAAGCATCAAGTATAGAGAATGCTATCTTTTCTCTCTTCCCCATCATCTTCATGACTTTTAAGTGGGATTAATACAATATAGTGTATGCAAGTTGATCTGGGAAGACTGGCTAGAGACTGTGGCTGAGACATAGAAGTTGCTTGACTAACAATGATGCAAGTTACAGAGTATACAGTAAGCCAATACTCCTCCGTATATAGTGACTACCTTTTTGCTTTCAGGTGTAACTGAAGATGTAAACTATGATCTAGAAAGCCCTAAATTGTCCAGGCATTTCAGAAATTACCTCTCTCAACATGAAAATTAAACTCAGCCAGCATATTCTTACTAACATTTTACCAGTTCAGTCCATATGGAAGCCAGGTATTGATGGGTCATTTTTCTTTGGAGGGTCTGAACTTAGAAGTCTTTCTCTTTGACTTGCTCTAACAAGGGATTAGTCTGTTCACTTTTCACACTGCAGAACACATCGTTTAAAACTGTCTTTTTCGTGTAAAGTCATCAGGGCCAAGATAGCAGGGCAGATGAAGATTGATTGTAATTTCACCCTGAAATGATTTTTACCACAAAAGTCTTCAATTTACAGATATGAGATAAATGTTACTGTCATCTTGATTACTTAGGGTGGCATCATATGCATTAAGGTGGCTATCTCAAGGAGTTGAAGATTCACTCTATATTCAGGCAACAAGTATTTACTGAGAGCCCAGTATGAACAAGGTATTGTGGTAGACCTCAAGGG
>CM053581.1:422009277-422041038 GCA_028627135.1 Pseudochirops cupreus
ACACACACACACACACACACACACATTCCCTTCAGCTATCCTCATGCTGACAAAAGTCTCATGAGTTACAATTATTGTCTTTCCATGTAGTAATGTAAATAGTTCATCTTTAATAAGTTTCTTATGATTACTTGACTTTTGAGCCTTTTGCCATGCTTCCAGAGTTGAGAGAGAGTGCTGTGTCCCAAATTGCTGGGGTTTTACGCAGCTGCTGTCAAGAGTTTTTTCCAGGCATTTGCCTCAGAACTGTGAGGAGGACATTCTCTCAACAAGCTCTGCCACATCAGCACTCCTCACACCAGGACCACCACCCAAGACTGTGACTCAGATCTAAGCAGGAGAAACCTGCCTCAGTGGCAGCGGAGCACACTTTTCACCTGCCATTATCATACCATTCTGTGGCAATAAACAGCAGAATGCAATTCTACCTACCCCAGATCTTCTATGCAGAGGAGATAGAAGAATCGGAAAACAAAGTTGAGCTTTGCCTGACATAACATGCTATTCTAATAGTGCTGTGCCAAATATTTTAAAGACAAGAAAGAACCAAGGCAGAGTGCTGACATTCATTGGAGGGGGGGAGGGGTGCTGCATCAGGTCCAAAGAAAAGGAGACTGACATCCAGCTGGGACCATTTATGTCCATGGAGGAGTTACCTGGGGCAAGTACTCAAGATGATGAAAAATGGATTTCCCCTTGTGGGAGGATGCAGAGACAGCTCTTTGGCCATCAGAGAGGAAGGAGAAAGTGGGTAATAGGGGAATATAAGGGAAAAAAAGTTGAAATCACCAAAAATCTCAGAAAGAATGAAACTCAGTTAAAAATCTTGAGTGCAAGCAGATAAATTAACAGAAAAGGTATTAAAAGAGAAGAGAAAATAGTAACCAGGATATTTAAAGGAGACCAAACATCCCTAAATAAATATTGTAAAACAACATTTTACAATAATTAGGTTAGGTACCTATTTACAACACTATTTTCATACTGTTACAATACTATTACACATACTATTTGCAATACTATTTTATAATAATTAAGTTAGGTAAAATTTCTGTTCTGCATAGTAGAAATAATTGATAGAATAGGAAAATTTGAATCCATGGTGGCAAGTCTCTCCAAAGAAACAAAAGAGAACAATTAATTGCGGCTGCAGACGTACAGAAGTGAAGCAAGAAGCCATAACTTTAAAAGAACACACATAAGTAAAACATGTAGATCTCAAGGACAGGGTGTGTAGGACAACTGAAGGATCATAGATGTCCCTGAAGAACATAACAAATCAAAGAACTTGAGCACCATAATGCATGGTATAATATAAGAAAACTGCCCAGAACTTCTGGACAAAGAAAACAATGTGCCAATTGAAAGAATACACAGATTTCCTGAGACTGGAAAGAAAGACCTTCACATATAAAGGAAAGGAAATTTGAATAACAGAAGACTATTCAGCACCCTCCAGGTCCTTCAAGGGGGAGTAGAATAGTGTGATCTATAAAGGATCCCAAGATTAAACACTAGGTGGTATATTTTGTGAATCATCGGTGAAACATGACACATCTTCAATAAAAGAAAGGCATTTAAAGAACTATTAACAAAATCAAAGTAAAACATTAACAAGCTCATTATACTGTCTGCAAAGCACCCCAGACTACAGAAATACACGATAGTTACTCTATATGGCATCAATCTCTATATGTTCTCTTCAACTTTCACATTCAAGAATAACAACCTAAACTCACGCCAGCCCCACTTCACAGCTACCAAGGAAAGCACAGATAACATCAGTTATCCTGGGGAGAAAAAGGACAAACAGCCTAAAAAGAGAAAGACTCCGTTGGGGTTAAAAAAAATAACTAGAACAAAATAATAGAAGAGGAAATCTTAGGAGATATCTTTTTCTAAAACACAAGCACATAAAGTGCTGTTTATTACCCCTACTTGTATGTTTTTTTCAGAGACTACCTTGTGTGTGTATGTGTATGCATGTGTTTTAAACAGAGATTGTGACATATCAGATTTATACTAATATCAATTGGATTTGAAGAAACAACATTAATTTATTATTTCCAGAAGGAATCAAAGTGTATCTCCACAATTATGATCAAGAGTTTTTATAGTTATCTATATAGAAAATAACTTCCATATAAAACTAACTTTTGATTCCATTCATTGTTTGGTGCTAAGGAAAATAGTGTAAGAATCCCATCTTTCATTGTAATTATAATGGAGGAAAAAGTTGAGGGAGCAGAGTATTAAAAAAAGTTACCTGTGTTCTTCTGAGTAAATGAATTGATTTTTTTTTAATGTCAAGGCACTTATATGTATCTTGTTTCTAAACTGTGCCAGAGTTCTTACCACAGTTTTAAACTATTAAAACTTTAAAGTCTTAGTGCAGTTTTAAGCTATTAAAATTTAAAAGTGCACTGAGATTTGAAGATAGCCTATCTGCCTGTTTATTTATGTGTATGTTGTCTGAGTAGGAGTAGGAGTAGTAGATGTAATAAATAAATGCATTAATTAATTAAAAAAAACCTGCGTAGTAGTAGTAGTAGTGGTGGTAGTAGTGGTAGTTGTAATAGTAATGATAATAATGTCACTCAACTTTGCCGGCCTTTATCTAGCAACTATTTGTTATAGGCACTGTGTTAAGCTCTGCAGAATATGATCTCATTTTATTCTCTTAGTCACCTTGGTAGTTAAGTGCTATTATTATCAGAATTTGAATTCCTGGGGCCAGTATTATTTTTACCTCTTTTCTTTGTGTCTTCTTTTGCTTAGGACTGTGCCTGGTATATATACTAAATGTTCAATGAGTGTGTGTTGGCTTTGTCATTCCTCGCTAGAAGAATGGCCTTTAGTAAGACTTGATTTCAGATTGCTCGTGGCCAAATCACTTAATTTTTTAATACCCCAATCTACTCTATTAGACTCTAAATTACATAGAAGTTAATGACCTAGATTGTGAAGGGAGTTCCTTATTGGAAATTCCCTTAGCTGAAGAAATTATTGGACTAAACCAAAAAAGAAAAATCTGTAAAAGTTTATTAAATTGTCTACTCCAGTTTTGATTAGTTTATGTTATACAATTGTTACTATAAATACTTAGGTAGCTAGTCTGGAAGATTTAGGTTCACTTCCTGCCGCAGACACTTAGTAGCTATGTGTAAGCCTCAGTTTGCTCATTTGTAAAATAGGTATCATAATAGCATATACTTCCCAGTGTTGTTTCAAGAATTAAGTGATAAAACCTATAAAGTGCTTTGGTAACCTTGAGGCACTATATAAGAGATTACTTGCTATTATTAGTAGTAGTAAATTGTTATCATTAAACATCACAAATTGATATGTGATGTGGTTCTAAAAGGTTCCTTTGGGGACATTTTCTCCTCTTCCTAATAACTTTTAGTAGGGATAAACATATTGGTCATATTTTACTTTCGGTCTGATTTTTGGGTCATCTACTATTAGTGTGAATACATTTGGGTATTCTGTTTATAATATTTTTCAGTTTCTTAAGTACTTGATCCTCTCTCCTCTTCCTTTCTTTTTTCCTTTATAATTTTACACACACACACACACACACACACACACACACACACACACACACACACACACTGAAAGCAGTTATTTTCTCATACATACATTTTGTATATTCACACATACACACACGCACACATACACACTCTGAAAGCAATTATTTTCTCATACATTTTGTATATTCTCTCTTTGTTCCTGTTGCTATTATCCAATGCTATGATCCTATGAGACTTTGCTTATTAATAGCTTCTTCAAAAGAGAGATTATTATGAAAGTCAAAAATTTCAAATTGGTTACTTAAGATTATAGAATTTTAGAGGTGGAAGATACCTGGTAAATCCTGTAGCACCAGGCCTTCATTTTATGCACAAGGGAAGTAAGACCCAGAGATAATAGAGTACTATTAAAAAGAAATCTTGACTACGCTTGATTTCCTATCATAAATTCATGTTTATTCTATATTGAAAAAGAGTCTCATTCTATATTTAGATTTATTTATTCCAGTGTATTTTAGTTTGGGAATATTTCTGTTGTTACTATTCAGAGTTTTCATGAAGGTTCTTTATTCAAGTTTAAGAAATTTGACAAGATTTTATTTTAAAAAATCAGCTTTTCTGTTTTGTGAAGCCTTTTTTCTATCATTTATTACTTTGTTATAGGGGCTGCTAGGTGGTGCAGTGAATAGAGCACCAGCCCTGAAGTCGGGAGGACCTGAGTTCAAGTCTGGTGCCAGACACTTAACACTACTGGCCGTGTGACCTTGGGCAAGTCACTTAACCCCAGAGCCCTGCCCTCCCCCCTCAAAAAAAAAAGCAAAAAAATAAAAAAAATTATTGCTCTGTTATATTGCATACCTTGAAAAATTTATCATTGGAGATATTCTTAGAACATTTTAAAAATATGTTCAGGGTAGGAGTCTATTTAGGCACCTACCTTAAAAAATGAAATTACTTACCTCTCTTGATATTTTGTGATGGTAGATAACTTATTTTTCAGTCAAAAATTTTTTTTTAAATTTTGCCATCCAGATGTTTCTAAAGGATATATTAATGTGCTTTTGTGATGTCTCCTTCCTTCCTTCCTTCCTTCCTTCCTTCCTTCCTTCCTTCCTTCTTTCTTTCCTTCCTTCCTCACTCACCTCTTTACTCTCCTTTCTCTCACTACTTCCCTTCCTTCCTTCTTTCTCCCTTTCTTGTTTCTACATGTCCATCTTTCTCCTCTTTTCCCCTTCCTCCTTGTTCTTCCTCTCTTATTTCTTCTTTCTCTGTCTTTTCCTTCCCTCCCAAATTTCCTATTTAATCCTTTCTCCTTATTGTATCTGTTCCACTATCCATGCCTTCCCCTTCTCTGCCCAGCTGCCAAGGCTTTGCCTTGCAGTAGGTGCAGGATCTGGCAATAAGATTTTTTTTTTTAACTAAAGTTGAGAAGTTTTTATAAATTAATAAAATATTACATAAACTTAGGGGGATACCATAAGTAGCAAATATTTACAGATACTAAATCTTTTTGTTAAGCCCCCAAATTCTGTGGCACTGGACCCTTGGTTATAGATTTGCTAGCTTCAGTAACCTACCTTCAAATAGCCTATTACAGGAAACAGTTCCAGGTAAATGTAGTTAGGTATATATGTATAATATTAAATTATTCTGTATTAAAATGAGCAATGCATATAAATTTTGAATCATGGCTCAGTAAAGCTTAAATCCCCCAAATATGAATAGTACCCTGTAGTGAATATGCATTTTTCTGTATTTTAATAATGATGTAGGGAAACATGTGCCAGCAGATCTTAACCTGGAAAGTCTAAATATGAGCATAGTGAAACACAAGATTATTTTATAATGATCAACCTAACTTCAGAAAGTCTCATCACCAGTTGGTTGGCTGCTGGGTGGTAAGTTTTAGAGCCTTCAGCAGTCCACCCGAAGCATCTATTTGAGTAGAGAGAAGTATTGCTCTCTGTTGCATTGAAAATCACAGATGGTTGATGCATAATCTTAAATCAAGTAAGATGAATTTTAAGAATATACATGATTGAGCCCATAGAGTTCTGATAAATGTGTTTTAAAACAAATTTTGACTTTTTTTCTTTAAAAAAGAATTATTCAAATTTATTAGCTACAAATAAAATTTAGGGAGTTATTTGAGACATGTGAGTAATCGGTTTCTTTTGTTTTTTACTATTTTATATCTTTGGTAGATTATCTTCGTCAAAGCTATGGGCTATCTATGGACTTCAATTCGCCAAATGATTATAATAAATTGGTGCTTTCCCTGTTATCTGGACTCCCAAATGAAGTGGACTTTGCTATTAATGTATGCACTCTTCTGTCAAATGAAAGCAAGCACGTCATGCAACTTGAAAAAGACCCTAAAATCATCACTTTATTACTTGCTAATGCTGGGGTGTTTGACGACAGTAAGTTTTAAGTTGAATTTATTGTATTTATCAAGGTAAGAATAAGGGAGTGATCAATAAGAAGGTGAATTTTTGTTTTTCATAGATATTACCTATAATACATGCATTAAATTGGAAAAGTTTTTTCTCATTCTGACATCAAGTCCTCTGGTATTTTGATGAGATAGAAAGTGATATTTCATGTGTATCTATCCATAAATTAATTTTTTGTGGTCAGCTAATAACAAAAGTTGTTTAGCAACAGATTGCTTTAAAATTGTAGTAAATTTACATTCTGTTTCTACATAAAATATTAAATTCAATCGAGTAATTTTTTTTCAATATCTTAAATTCTGTGCTATTTTGATGTGAGGAAATGACCACATTTTTTAAGTGAGTCTGTAACGTAAATTGAAGTTGTTTATTACAGTTATATTTTAAAAGAAAAATACCATTTTATAGAAATTATTCCCTAACAAACCCTCTAAAATCTGTTTCTGTTATAATATGATTATAATTTCAGTTAATAAAAACTATAAGTCAATGCATTTACAGATTTGCTGCCAAAATGAGCCTATTATGATTTATTAAATGTTTGGCATGCTTGTATTTTTAAGTTGTAAGCTTTTGTTGGTTTATTTTAAATCAAACTCTTCATGTTCTATGAAATTTTCTTTGGGTAAGGAGGGATGACTTTGGTTCTTAGACTAAGTTTCTCAGTGTTTATATTTGTGGTATGTAAAGAGCTTACAAAATCATATTTCTTGCCCTTATATTTAGTAGGAAAAAAGCGGGCAATAGTTGGCATGGCCAAGATGGCTCCATAAATTAGCTGATTGGCAATAGAATAGAATCATTTTGGTGCTCTTTCCCTCAAATGTTACTGTGTATCCAAAATTACTTTAACCACAATTAGTTGTTCTTCAAAGATAAAATTGCTATTATAAAATATTTCTTAGTAGTGGGCAAGATCAAGGAATAAATAAAACATTTTCTCTCATCATTTAGAAATCTGAATGTTTAACTTCTGTGGACACAGACTAGGAATTTATTATCATATATTGTAAATCATTATTGCTCATACTTTTAACCAATTAGTGATAAAACATTTAATTAGTGATAAAGCATTTTTCTGATGAAATAATGTTTGCAAGTTTTGTTCAGTATATTTTGTATGTCTAATTTTAATTAGTAAGTATATTTTTATTTGGGATATACTCTGCTACATATGATTACTTGGAATTTGACCTGGACTTGATTTTAGATATAGAGATAGATGTAGATGTAGATATGGATATATCTGTGTGAGAATAAATAAATAATTTTAGGAGAATATGGAAAGGACCAATGTGATTCTTGGTTCTTTATAGGAATACTCAAGAATTCTTTTGCAACTTCCCAGGCAACATTTATGGACATGTAAATTTGTAACATTTAACCAATCTTTTGATGTTCATTAGCTGTTAATCTTTTGCTAGATGTTATTTCACACTGTAAAGAAAATATATTTCAGTTTCGGCACCTTGAAGATAAAGTTTCCAAAGGATTTCTGTGTAGCTGAGAATTGATGTTTGAACAAAAATGATTTTATTCTTTATCTATTTATTCTTTCAGTAATTGGTATAATAAATCTACTTAAGAGAGTGAAATATTTTCCTAGATCTGTTTTTAGAGGGTCTTCATAAATTACTTTATCAACTTTTAAACTTTAAATACTGACGTTGAAGGTATAGCAGAAATAATCTGATAAATATTAGTGGTGAATTTTCTTGCAGCCAAAAACAGATTTTCTTATACCTGGGAGCATTTATTTTCTCTATGGTTGCTATTTTTCATTTGTTACGTCTCATTTTCTGAAATGAGAAAATATGTTTAATTTTTTTATTATATTTGTGCTTAAAAATAATAAATTTGTCTTTAATTATTATTTATAGATTTCTTTCTCTATATATATCTTTAACCTAAATTATAGGTCTATTTAAAATTTTAAAGTAGTAAAAGAACTTGTGATGACCCTGTTTGATTGTCAGATGAGGATTTTAGGTATCAGTAGAAAATAATTTTTCCTAGGTTTTGGTGTTAGAAAAGAGTTAAGATTTTTAAGGAGTCCTGTTTGTTTCAAAGCATTGAATTTTAAATTTAGACTTTATGAAGTAGATGTAATATCTCTCTAAATAAAGACATTTCACATTTTTTTTCCTAATGTGGAATGTTTATTTTATGAAGTATTAAAGCAGAATTGCATGTAATAAAAATGTGGGTATCCCATTGTGTATGGTTTGTACACGTGGCATAAATAAGTAGTTTTGCAATGTTTTTTTCTATAAAAACTCTGAGGTAAGTAGTGCAATTATTCTGCTCATTTTACAGATTTGGAAACTGAACCTTGAATAGCTTGTGAAATGTTCTTACAGTGTTACTTAGTAAATCAGTGCCATTATTTAAACCTATATCTCTTGACACCAAATCTTGTATTCTTTCCAGTACGCCAGACTGCATGTCTATAATCTTATTTAGCAATTTATCTAATATCTTTAAAATAATAACATTATTATTTAATACATTATGCCCTTTAAAATATCATTGACAGATTCAACTTGAGAAGAGAACTCTCTCAGTAAATAAAATTATTTTATTTTTCAAAGAAAACAAATGGTTTCTCTTTTTAGTATGTTGATCACACTTTATTGGGCAAAGTACTTCTTGTGTTAGTTGATTTAAAAAATGAGGTGATGCAACAATTATTTATTATTATATGTTATTACACCTGTTCCTTAAAGTAGCCTTCTAGTAGTCTAAAAGAGTTAATGTTAATAGTGATGGCAGAAAATGTCTTATGTAATAGAAATATTTACCGTTATACTTTTGTTACATTTATGGATTTTCAAATATTAGTTGCTTTGATATAAACTATTTCATTCAATGGGGACATTATTTACTTAATATTTATCATTAAACTTTTTTAAAGGGGCATGTGAATATCATAATTTCAGTACCTTAAATACAGTATTGTCACATGTATTGTTTGGCTTTTATTTTTAATTGTTGTGATAGCATATATAATTTTTGCATTGCCAGTATTTGTCACTGTGCTGTTAAATTTTAAGAGCAATTTTTAATTAACTTTCATTACTAAATAACTCATTGCAAGTATCTCATTTTTAAGATAAAGTCCTTAGTTAAAGATAGGCATATTCTGCTGATTTACTGGCAGTTCTTTAAACAGTATTCTGAGTTACCCCATTCTGAGAAATGGTTGGGAAGAATATTTGTTAATATGATATGGATGCATTCATATGTTGGATAAATAAAATATATTGGCCAATTGGTAACTAATTGGTTTATCTTCTAAATATAATTTCATTAAATGAAACCCTTCTCCACCGTACACCTCCTTCCCTCAGATCACCCAAATGAATCACGGTGTTCGAGGATTGAGGTTTTAAAACAAAGCCGGCTGTTGTTTGTGAGGATTATTAACAATATAGGGATTTTGCCGCCAGAATTCACCTCTAGATTGTATCGTGAATGTACCACCTGAGATAAAGTGAACGTGTTAAGGTACAGATTCCGTTAACGACTGTACCTGAGTGTGCTATGAAACATCATAGTTAGAACAGTGTTGGGATAACATATGATCTTGTACAGAATTTCATTAGACACAACATATTGGGACAGTCACATATTGACTTGGGACTTAAATATTTTTTCCCCACGTAAGTCAAAACTAAATACTTTTAACCAATTCCTAAAATAAACTCTTTCTTTCTAGATGCCCACAAAACTGAAAGTTGTAGTTATTTAGGGTGTAAGAATTGTACATGAAATATAGACCATTTGATTGTTTCCTTCAATCACTACAATAATGAAATGTACCTTAATTTACCATGAAAGTATTTTTTAACCAATAATAAACTTAAAAATGCCCTGTCATTGTTGAAACTTTTGCAAATTTATGGATATTAGTAAGGATTTAAATGAAAATGTATTCTTTCTTTTTACTTAATGTATCTTTTATGCTTATAGCTTTAGGATCATTTTCTACTGTATTTGGAGAAGAATGGAAGGAGAAAACTGATAGAGATTTTGTTAAGGTAATCTATAAAAGTTAAAATATTTTTCACTGTTACTAGTAACCAAATCTCATAAATATCAGATAGTTTCTTATAATATGTGTTAAAACATTGTTAGATTTTTATCTTCAGGAAAAATGGATTCAGGTTCCTGTTGATTATGAAATTTTATTGAAGGAAAGATTTTTTTAAAATAAGGAAATATGAAGTAAGTGTATATAAAGGCTCCAGACTTCATTGCTCACGTTGATTTTTGAGGAAGCTCAATCTGCAAAAACAGAAATGAAGTTTATTATATAGAATTTAAAGCTAGTGTTATAAAATTCTGCAGTCTACAGTTCATTTCAATTCAGTAAACGTTGATTAAGGGCTTTATGCTAGGTGTTAGCGACACAAAGGCAAAAATGAAATTGCCCCTCTCTCAAGGAGTGGATTTTCTTTTAGGACAAATACTTAACAGGGAACATATGTATTTAAGGGGGAACATATAACTAGCTGCAATAACACAAACATACATCCAACATACTTTGTAAAATAAGATAGACTAAAAAGGTTTGGGCAAATATAAAATCTTGGAAGAAATATTGTCAGATTTTTTCAAATTAGAGGTTTTTCATTTTTGTGGTCCTTTAAGTTTCACCAAGGAAGTAGAGCTTGTTTGTTTGCCTTTAGAGAGTATGGCTTATAGTATGTACATATGAGAAAACTAAACTGCCATCGTTTTCACAGCTGATACATGTATACATCTAACTGTTGCAGTCTTCTGTAGCTTCTCTAATACTGTATTGAAAGATCATTTGGAGCATTTTCTCATCTGAAGTTCATAGAATCTGTGTCTCTTCCCCAAAGTATGTGTCTAGTTTAACCGGGAGGCTGGAGAGAAATTTTTTTTTTTCTGATTGTAATAATTACTAATCAGATGAGTGTTGAAAATAAGGATGTTAGACTTAATTTTGCTGTAATTGACATAATCATTTTATTAGTGAAAATAACCCCAGTTACATTTATTTAAATTATTTTATGGTTGTCCTGTTGGTTTTGTAGTCAATATCAACCTAAGATTGTCACCATAGTGATTGAACAAGGAATACCAGGAAAAAAAAATTTTGTGTGTGTGTGTGTGTGTGTGTGTGTGTGTGTGTGTGTGTGTGTGTATGTGTGTCTGTAAATATTTGAAAATATATTAAATTACTGTTATTTTATTTCATCTGTATAAATGTAGGAAGATCAGTGGTATTAACAACTTCTTGACTGTTTATTAAGTATTGCTAGAGTAACTATAATAAGGTTGGGTTTTTTTGCTTTTTGTAGGGGCAGTTGGGGTTAAGTGATTTGCCCAAGGTCACATGACTAGTATGTGTTAAGTGTCTGAGGCCAGATTTGAACTCAGGTCCTCCTGACTCTAGGGCCGGTGCTCTATTCACTGTGTGGCCCTAGCCACCCCTATAATAAGATTTAAAAATAAAATGGGTATTTTCCAGCCATCATTTTAAGTACTATATATTCTAAGTTAAAAGAATTCACTGTGGAAAGCATAACATATATAACTGTGATTATTTTAAATTGTAGATGCTGAGAGTCCAGAGTTTTAGGAAATCTTTTACATTTTAGTTCTTAATCATTGACTTTTTTAAAATGTCATCTGTTCTTTCTGTATATAAAAAGAAAAAAGTTGAGGAGTCAACTGCATTTTTGGAACTTAGAGAACTTTTTTAAAAGCATATGATTAAGGTTTTATGGTCAGGAATAATATAAATTTGTTTAAATTCTGTCATTTGATCTTTGTCTTGCTCAGTGTTTGTGGTGGACATTTGAAATATTTCTCAAAGATTTATTTTTAGAGGACTTGTTCTAAGTCTTTGTTTACTTACACAGGTACATAAAACATACACTGATACAAAGGAATCTCTGTTAGTGACTAGTCTTTTTTCCTATTTAGTTAAGTTGATCCTTCATGGAGTTAAGAGGACAATACCTGGATAGGAGCAATTATTATCACCTTTAAAGTGATACTAATAAAAAAAATGCTAAAATCGGCAAGGCAGGAGTGGGAGATATAAAAGGTCTTTTATTGTCAGGTTTGAATAGCACATTTTATTTATTGTTAATAAATTTTGCATTGAAAAATGGCCCCAGTACTTTATAAAATCTATTTTTGCAGTGATTGTACATTTGGAGAAATTTTTGGTGTGAATATTTGTAGGAAAATTTAATTGAAGAAGGTAGGCTTCAAGTATATAAATTTTTTTTTAGGGAGTTTTAACTTTGTGGAAGTGTATTCTGTTGTGTAATACAGTACAGTGAATAGAAAAAGCATTAGTAACACTATTTTTATAAGGAAAATTTTTGACAGATGTTAAGATTTATAGGAGGTATGTAAATTGCAAAGATAGATATAATTTCAAGAAGAATTCAGAAATCTTGATTGTCTTTTTAAGTATTCAGGAATATTTTATCTTATTCTTTTTCTTCAGTTATACAAACAAATATAGTTTACGTTTTCATCTGCTCCTTCCAGAAAGGAAGCCCTTCAAAATTCCTTCTTTTTGTTATATCTTGGCCACTCATTTTTGCTTACTTCCAGCTATTATATTACAACATCTGGTGTATTCACTACTTTTCTATAAATTTTTCTATGGATAGTGTAGAAATAAAAAATTTCAACGTAGTTGCTGCCCTCTCAGTATACGCTAATGCTCAGCGTTAGGGTCCTTTTTGTGTGAATGATAGTTAACAACAACTCTAAATCAGTTTAAAGACCCAGAAAAGGTCTTAAAATCCATATTGATTGGCTACATTTGTTTTTCCACTTGCAGTTTCATCGCCCTTGAATACATCCTTTGTACTACTAAAAGATTAATTTCATTATGACTTAGCTTGGTCTTTGCAATCTCACTACTAATTACTTAACTCCAACTATTACCTTAGCTATACCCTGTTGACCCTACAAAATAGAATGTTGATTGTTCCATGAGCATGCTCTGCACTACTATATTTCTCTTTCCTCATCCTCAGCCCTCCTGCAGATTTCCATTATTCAAAATCCATCTTGTCCTTTGTAGCCTAGTTCAAAAATTAGCTCCTTTACCCTTTCTCCTCTACCAGAAGTGGTCTTTCCTATCTCCAATAGCACTTTTTATCTTTTCTAGCAGTGTGGTGCTGTGGAAAGAACCTGAACTTGGGGTCAGGAGCAAACCTGGGTAAGAATACCCTTTCTGACACTTTCCAACCATGGTACCATGGTCTTACCACTTAAATTCTCTGAGTTTCAGTTTCCTTATCTGCTAAATGGGGGTAATAATGCTTGTACTGCCTACTTGCCTTGATTGTTGTGAGGATTAAATAGGAATATAAAGTGCTTTGTAAGAATTTAAGCAGTTTTCTGACTTGTTTTGTTTAAAAGAAAGTCCATTTTAAATTATATCACCTATTGGCACATTTTGCCTGATGTTCTAGTGATTTGTATCTGTGTCTTAACTCTTCCCAAGGAAAGGATGGTATTTTCTTTATTTTGGTTCTACTGTTTCCCTCCCTAGCTTTGCCCTGCCTCACACACAGCATGTAGCACAAGTGTCTTTTACAGAGTAAGAATTTAGTATTTATTCTTGATACTTATTGAACAAATAGAAATAAAGATATTGATGGCCCAGTTCCTTAAGGATCTCAAGGAAAAAATAAACCATCCCTTTTTTTTTCTTCCTTTAGGTGAGGTGGCAGTGAAAATGTTGCTTGCTACATCTCTTTGGAAACATAACTTTTTTTCCATGAAAGCCTTTCTTCTTGATCAAAATTGAATTGGATTTTGTGCTTTAATAGGCAATTTTGATCAGTTTGCCACATAAGAATTAGAATTTGCCCCACGAGTTGCTTTCAAACATATTAAAGACAATAACTTTGTGCAAATAAAACCATGTCATTTTGAGTGACAGCAATTATGTTACTTCAAAGGGAGGCAGTGTAACAAAGAACCACGCCCAGCTTCAAGATTCTAAGTAGCTGTGTGACCTTAAACAAATCACTTAATCTAACTGGACCTCAGCTTTCTCATGTACAAAATATAGGGCTTAAGTAAATGATGAGCTTCAAGTTGTCTGCCAAGTCTGAAATTCTGTGATTAAAACCAACATACTTTGATTTCTTAATTGCCTTCATGAAGGGATAGGAACACTTTGACTGGTAATTGTCTATAAAAGGTCAGCTTTTCTCTTCCCCCCGGAAGTCAAGAAGCTCAGAGAAAGGAAGAGAAATTTTCAAGAAGGACAGAAAAGGCATGAAGGTAGCAAAAGGTATAATCAGCACATGTTACACAATGAAAGAGAAGAATAGTTTACCCTGAAGAGACACTAAATAAAATATTCATGATAAAGGGACAAATAGCTATATGCAACTTAGAACTAAACTACTCAGGGCGCACATATCTTTTTTTTTTTAAGGGGGGGAAGGCAGGGCAGTTATAATTACGTGACTTGCCTAAAGTCACATGGCTAGTAAGTGTTAAGTGTCTGAGGCTGGATTTGAACTCAGGTCCTCCTGACTCCTGGGCCATTGCTCTATTCACTGTCCCGCCTAGCTGCCCCAGGGCATACATATCTTGCCAAACATTTGTAGTGGACATTGGAAATATTTTATAAAGGTTTATTATTAGTAGATTCTAAGTCTTTGTTTACTTATACATTTACATAAATTATATATTAATAGTATAGATACAAATGAATCTGATAGTGAGTAGTATTTTCCTAGTCAGTTAATACTTACAAATGAAAGTAAAATATCAATTAAAGAAGAAATATAGAAAATTGTAGGAAATGTATAAATGAAATTTTTTCTTATGAAAAAAGTTAAGTCATGGAATAAGCGGAAAATATTTGATGGGGCAATTATTATTAAATATAAAAGTGATTGTAATTATGAAAAAAATTAAATGTCAGAATTGAGGATTGTGGGGTAGGAGACAGTTTGACTATCACGTTTTGGTTATGGTTAGGTCAATAATTTTTGCACTGAAAATGTTGGTATGAATACTTGTAGGAAAATTTAATTGAAAAAGTTGGGTTTTAAGATGAAGGTATGCCAGCTAATAACATTAAGTAGCCAAGAGATTATTTGCATCTAGGAATTCATAGGTGTGGAGAACTCTTGGTGTGGAAATTTTTTCCACTGATAGATATTGGTAATTTGTCATTTATATTTGTTTAAGACACTTAGATGTAAAGTAATTTGCCTATGGTTTCACAGTTAAATATGTGTCTTCCTGATTTCAAGACTGGCCTTCTGTCTACTACATCATGCTATGTAAAATTACCACCTGAGTAATCCATCATTTTGTTACCTGTCATTTACTTTTGTGACTATTATTTTATCCTTAGCATAGCATAGACATTTAAAAACCAGAGTTTTATATATAAACACTTCTTGTTTTATCCATTCTTGTTATGTAAATTTTACTTTATGTCAAGAATTCTAAAAGAAATCCACATTCTCTTTCCCCCTTACCCCCTCCCACCCAAACCCTATGTTAACTTTACAGTACTGTGTTCTTTCTCCTCATTCCAACTCCACTCAACATTCTGTGTCTCCCACCCCCCACCAAAAAACAACCAAAAACCCTCCAAGAGAAAGCAGAAGAACAGATGTGGGGGGGAGACTGCTGCTGGCAGTGGACTAGGGGCTTGGCTTGGGAGGAGACCTTGTCCTGCTCTGACTCCCATCTATCCATCTTCTCGCCATTCACACTTGGGTACTCTGTGTCTATCCCTAGCCCCCGTGTGTATGTCTGTGTTCACCCCCTATGTGTCTTCCCCACTCACTGTATGCTATTCCTCTAGGTTCCAGTGAGCCCCCCACATGTTCTTCCTCTTGCTTTCACTTCTCTGTCCCTGGCTCCTTGAACTGTGGGCCAGCCCCCTCTGTTCACAAGCATGCAGCCCCTTCCTGCCTTAATAAACTCTTACTCCCTTCCCACATCCATGGAGAAATTTGTATTATGTGAAAATTGTTTTATGTAGAAGTCTATGCAACAGTCCACCTACATAGAGGCAACTACATAGTCCACCTACATAGAAGCCCTCTGAAGTCCCTTCTAACCCTGATATACAAACAGTTCTTGTTTGTATATCAGGGTTAGAAGGGGCTTCAGAGGGCCCCTGGGCAACCTGTACCAGAAAAGGAATACATTCAACAACAGATCTGGCAGATTATCATACAACATCTACTTGATGATAATGAACTCAGCATGTCCTAAAGCAGCCTACTTTATTTTTGGACAGTGCTAATTGTTGAAAATATGTTTTTGATAAGGAACTGAAATGTTACTCCTGGAGAGCAAGTAAAACAAAGACCAGTAACTCTTTCACATCCTAATTCATCAAATATTCACAACTGTTGTCTCTACAAAGCTTTCTTCTATTACAGCTAAACAGCCTCAGTTCTTTCAAATTATTTTTCTATGGAGTACCTTGCAGGTTCTTCACCATTCCAATCATTGTTCTTTGAACTTATTCCAGTTTGTTAACTTGCTTTTTAAACTGCGAAACCCAGAACTATAGAAAGTATATGATACTCTTCAGGAAAATTTCTGGTAAGATACTGATATGTATTGATATGTAAACTGTTGTATTTGGGACATCTGAGTAGAGTGAATCATTTTCCAAAGGTTCCAGATGCTGTTTGAAAAATTAAGTTATTTCTCTATGTCTGAACTTTCTATTAGGATTAAGAGAGAGGGGTAGCACAGTTAGCAGTGACCTTAACGATTAGAACATCTGAGTTTTATTTGTGTTTTACTGTTGTTCATGGGAAGGAGGTGAACTTTATTTCAGATTTTTAGTTTGGAAATATGAGCAGCATATACATTAAATGCCATTATGTTAAAGATTTCTTGTCACAAGAGCCTTCTAATATTCCTGAGAGCTAATAAGACAAATCTGATTTTGGGGCAGCTAGGTGGCACAGTGACTAGAGCACCAACGCTGGAGTCAAGAGGACAGAGTTCAAATCCAGCCTCAGACACTTGACACTTTTACTAGCTTTGTGACCTTGGGCAAGTCACTTAAGTCTAATTACCTTGCCTTCCACCCTCAAAAAAAAAAGATAAACCTGATTTCATGATACTATCAAAGATACCATGCATAAGTAAAATTACCTCCTTTTAGTCTTCTAAATAGTAGGGTGTGGACACCTGACCATACAGAATTAACTGAGTCTTTAAAAAAAATTATTACAATTTCTCCTACGGGAGAGCAAATTTTTCACAAAAGGGCAGTAGTTCTTTTTGTCTCTCACACCCTTTAAATCTTGGCAATGTTGTTTATTCCCATGTCTTTAATTGATTTATCTTTTTATAAACAAATCTCACATCTTTTCTCCAGCCTAGGCCTCCTCTAGGTCCAAAACTGTATGACAAACGACATATAGTTTATTACCATCTGCATGCCTCACCTAAAACTCAACATGTCTAAAATCAAGTTTAGTATTTTTCTCCCAAAAAAATATCCTTCTTTGTGAGTTCACTATTTCTGTGTGGGCTCACCAGTTCATTCAGACTTATATGTTTGAAACTTTGGTGTTAACTGACTCCTCCTTCACTCTCCCCTTATATAGCTAATGTTACTAAATCATATTGCTTTTAACAATGGAATAGATACTGATCACCTCACTTCTGTCTTCCTTCGCTCTTTCCATCACTGTCAGCCTTATCAAAGCCCTTTCTGAGCAATTGAAAAAAGACTCCCTTCTTTTCCCCCAGAATTAGTCTTTCATATCATTTACTTGCCTAGTCTTGTTCACATTTGTCTTTTTTTATGCATGGATATGATCACGTCAGCACTCAGACTTTGAAATGATTTCCTTTTGCCTCATGAGTAAAATTCACACTCCTTAGCTAGACGTTCAAAATCTTCTGCTGTCCGGGGCCACCCTTACTTTCTAACTTCATTTCATTTGACTTGCCGTACAACCATGTTAACTACTCACCGTATCCCTGCAGCCCCTTTCCAGCCTCCGTACCTTGACTGACTTTATTTCTTTCCCTTCTGTACACCAGTCCTTTACTGAACTCAAATGCAGTCCCTTTTAGGAATCTTCTCCTTTCCTGTCTTGTCTCTTTACCTTGGAGTTCCCAGTACCAATGAAATCATAGATTCAGTCTCTATCCTTATCTTATTCCATTTTATATAGCTATATAAAAAAGTGCATTTAACGGTTTTTACCATTGCATATTATGTGTGGTAACAGAACTGATTTACTGTGTTCTTATTGATAGAATTGGGCAGCTAGGTGGCAGAGCGCTAGACCTGGAGTCAAGAAGACTCATCTTCCTAAGTTAAAATTTGTCTCAGATACTTACTAACTATGTGACCCTGGTTAAGTCACTTAACCTTGTTTACCTTAGTTTCCTCATCTGTAAAATGAGCTAGAGAACAAAATGGCAAATCACTCCAGTATCTTTGCAAAAAAAAATTGGAGTCATGAAGAGTCGGACACAACTGAAATAACTGAACAACAAAATGCATTATGGGTGAAATATTTTTGCCAGGATTATTTACTACCTATTTACTCTTATATTACTCTGTAGTTTATGACTTGAGTGGTATAAACTAAAACATTTAATTATCTTCCATTGCAGAGGAGGTTTGAATAAGATACCGAGGGTAGGGATATATTTCTGAGACTAAGGTAGGCATTAACCCAGATTGTACCTAACTGTCATCTCTTCGTTATAAGAGATGTGAGCATACTCATTTAATCTAAAAAACTGGGGAACTATAGGCTTTCTGAGGTGAAGAAGAGGTTAAAAGCAGTGGATCTCAAAACTATTGCAGGTAGAGAATCCATGTCCTGGAATGCATCGTTTTGTCTGCTTATTTCTACCTCTAGTTACAAAGTTTCTAACAATGCGTTGTGTTACCAGGAAGCAACCTCTTAGTTAAGAGAGGTATTATTTAGTTATTCAGCAAATATTAAGTTATTACTATTTTACCATACAATTCAAAATTTCAGAAACTTAAAAGAAAAATAGATGCTATTTCATCTGCATAGAGTACTCTCTGGGAAGAAACTCCTTGCACTAATAGAGATGTCAATTCTTCTGTAATTTACCGGTTTACAGAATTGTCTGGGCGCATTAACAGATTAATGACTTGTCCAGGGGAACATAATCAGTATTTCAGGGAGACAGTATCTGACACCAGGTCCTCTCGAGTCTGATGCTGGATCTATATATCTATTACATCACTATGCCTCTCTTCAGTGACTTCTAATGCAAATATTGTAAATGCCTTATTTTAGTTAATGCCTTCTGAATTTCATCCTTATCCTTTTTTTCTTTATTAAATTGGTTTACTTACTTTTAGTTCACAACATTCAGTTCCACAGTCCCTTGAGTTTCAGATTTTCTCCCCTTCCCGTCCCCCCCCCCCCCCCCCCCCCATCATGGCAGCATGGACTCGGATACAGGATCTACAAATATCTTCCCATTAATCAGTAGTCAGGTTGTAAAGAAGGATTGTAACTGATGGAATGATCAGTGGGAAAGAGGAAACAAAACAAAACATGAAGAAGAAACAGCAAGTAGTTCGTTTCAATCTGCACTCAGACTCTGCATCTCCATCCTTATCTTTTCAATGCCGTATCTTTTATTATAAAACAACACTTTGTACTCATGGCACTTAAATTCATTTTGTTCCATCATTTTCAGAAGTTTGTGTGCCCATTGTTGTTGTGTGATATTTTTTCATCTGTTCATTTAGTAATTATATTGTCCTGATGTCTTCAGGTAGTGTGTTCATTTAAAGGTGATTTTCATTTTCCCTCATGGTAAATTAGTTTTTAAAAAAGTTTGAGATGGGGATGCAGAGTTTGCCGTCAGACAACAAAAATTTTTCAGATTTTCTGCTTAATTGCATTCTTATTACAGTAAGAATCGTTAAGGGTTCCTGTGATGACAAAGCAATGAAGGCAACACAGTGTTGTAATGGAATAATATTGAACTGAGAATTGGGAGGCTTAGATTCTGATCATAATTATTTTATTTCATATAAATTAACCTATCTGAACCCATTTCCTTTTCTGTAAATTATATAAGTTTAAATTTATATTTAATATAGAGTATGCAGAAGGTTTTTTCTCACAATCCTGTCATAATGCTAATGTTGTCCCCATTTTACAAATGAATGAACTAAGACACAAAAGTTAAGTGACTTCTTACTCTGTCTAGTGCTCTTTTTAACTTTTGTACTAAATGTGTAAGGCTTAGAGTTGCCTATTTGAAAAGTATTACCTTATGGTATTTTTAAGATGAAAGCTTTAAAAATTAAAATTGGTTAAATTATGTTGTTTTCAGAAATAAACACATTTATTTGTAATAGTTTGCTATGTTTCCTTTCAAACTAATTGTCAAAAATAAAGGTAAGGCCTTGCCACTATATCCAAGTCCTCCCAATGGCTCTGTTGCAGTGGTGCTAGACTGTGATTGCCTCTCTACAAGTTTACAAATTGATGTGATGAGTTGGACTACTGAAAGGGCTTCCAATCTAATGTTCAAGAGCATACCACATCATTTATTCTTATGAAGCAAAGTATGGATAGTTCTGAAAGAATTTCTTGTCTTGTAAGCAGTATTAACAATCATCAAGTCTATCAAATCTGTTCACATCAACCCAGACCTCTGAGAAATGGACTAGCTTTTTGTTGACATTAGAAGCAAAGCAACAGTTTCTGGTGATAACTAAGCATACTGAAATTATTTGATGTCCTTTGCATAGAAAAGACTCTAGTGTAAATCAGTAAGTCACAGGACACCAGAGTTGTTGATGGGACAGCTTTGAATACCTTCCTGACAGGAGAATTCCTGTAAAAACCTATATGAAGGAATACTTACTTTCACTGGCAGTTAACAAATTGAAGGAGATTGTTTTTATTGAAGAATGATCACAAAGACAAATAGAGGCAGCTGCTTGAGAGTTGTCAGTGATGACCCTGAACTCCAAGCTGATTTCCCAGTAGAAAGTCCCCTTTGCTACCATGGTATTGGATACTATCGTGATTCTATATGATTTGCTGCAGCTCAAGATGACTGTCAGCAAGAAATTGCAGGATAGTGCTCTTATGAAGTTCCAGATGTGTGTCAAGAGTTTCATTTAAAAAGAAAAACAACTTTATCTTGCTTGATTCAAAATTTAACCAAAAAATATTCCTCTCCTATGATTGCCTTGCTGAATGTTGAAGTAGGACTGAAAGCTGAAAAAGATGATCCAGAAGCCTGGATCTGTACATTGAAGGATTACTACACCACAAGTTAGAGAAGATGAAGGGACCTAAGTCATCCTGTCTGAACTTCCCACTGGGGACATAACCTACTTAGTATTTTGCTGCCTAGGGCGTGTTCTGTGCTGACAAAGTATAGTTGAGAGGGTAATGATGGTCTTTGGAATCTCCAGACCATTGTCACTGCTTTAATCCCACATGTTCTGGGCAGGCACCAGCTCTTCAACAAGACATAGATCATTGGTGAGATATATAGTTTCTTCACTGGCTGCTTCCAGACAAAAACTGTATGATTAACCTGCAAGATGGAGCTAAGTTGTTCACTGCTGAGACAGAAATGTGCTTTCATGACATTGTTGTCGTTGTCAGAGGGCCATCAAGAATAACTCTGGTGTGAGGGAACAGTGAGAACAAAGTAGTATTCTCTGACTATCTGAGGTACTACTGTAGGGCTATCCAGACAAGCAGCAGCTGCTTATTGGTGTTTATGGTAAAGTCCTAGAGATCATTCCCTATCATCTGTGTAACAACACTGGCTTTGATATCACCAGCATCTTTAATAATGCTTCAGACCATGCATGTTTTATATGGCATATGGATATAGATATCAAACATGAGGATATCAGTAACAACTTTGAAGCCTTTCCATGAGAGCCAGCCATCAGTGCCCTGAGAGATGATTCCAAAGCCACTTTCCTCATTGTGTCTATGGGTGAGACCACCAAGAGGCCCCACAATGAGCCAGGGCTTAGGACTTCCTCCATCTAGTCTACAGGGTAGGTATGATTAGTTGGTATTGAAGGCAAGAGGTAACAAATGGGCCTGGCTCTGTTCTACTTGAAGGCTATTTAAATAAAGCTCAAATCCCTTGTGGGACTTTTTCTGTGCATAATTTCTTAACACCATTCTTCCTTTCCCTCTACTCTCCCCCCCCCCGCCCGTAACCTCCAAATTTTCTAAGAAAGGAAAAATTCACAAAAATCCCAAGTGCTAGGTTTATATACGTTTTTAAAATGGAATGCTTCTATCACATATCAGGAAAAATTCTGATTCTTTTTTTTTGGAGGGTGATTGGGGATAAGTGACTTGCCCAAAGTCACATGGCTAGTGTGTGTCAAGTGTCTGAGGCTGGATTTGAACTCAGGTCCTCCTGACTAAATGGCCAGTGCTCTATTCACTGCACCACGTAGCTGCCCCTAAAATTCTAATCCTTATTAAGGATTTATTATTCAGTGTCATTAAATTATATTTGGTACTCTGAACTACTAGACTGTTTCAGTCCTTTGTATTGCATCTAAAGTAGGTTTTCTGTATTTGTTATTATCAATAAACTAAGCACTTTCTAGAATCTAATGTGTGCTTGATATTGCCTTCAAGAAGCTTATGTTCTACCTAGGAAAGCAATATATATGCATATAAGTTAATATGAAATATTCTCAAGAAAAATTTTTTGGGATAAGTTGCATGAAAGGAGGTGCTAGTAATTGAGTGATGGGGCAGGAAAGGCTTCATATAGGTGGTGGCCTTGGCCCTTTAACTATGCTTTGAAGAGAGGTTTCTAAGAGACTGATGTAAAGAAGTACATTCAAAACATTGGGGACAATCTAACAAAGAATGTGGAAAGGAAAAGAAATATACTCTATGAAAAACAAATAGTGGGCCAATTTGGTTAGACAATGTACTTGACAAAGAGGCTTAGTAAACTGAGAATGACTGAATTATAAAGAATAAAATTTAATAAACCTGAAAAAGTTGTCTGGTACTAGATTACAAAGGTCTTTAAATGACAGGCAGAAAATTGTTTTTGACGCCAAAACAGTGCTGTAGGAATATTTCTTTGGTACTTGTGTAGAAGATAGATTGACAAGGAGAGAGACAAAGAAAGGAAACTAAAAACTTTCTGTTATATTTGGATTTGGCAATTATGTAATTATTCTCCGTCCTGTACTCTTCAATCCAGCCAAACTGGCCTTCTCTTTGTTTCTCATACGTCATGCTCGATTTCCTGTCTCCCATTTCCTGGAATGTACTCCATCCTCTCTCTGCCTCAGAGAATCCCTGTCATCCTTCAAGATGCAGCTGAAGTGCCACCTTCTCTGTGAGATCTTTCTGATCTCCTTAATTGCTAGTGGGCCTCTAGGTGAAGCAGTGGATAGAGTACTGAGCCTGGAGTAAGGAAGATGTGAATTTAAGTCTGGTCTCAGACGCTTACTAGTTTTGTGACCTTGGACAAGTCAATTAACCTCAGCTTCCTCATCTATAAAATGGGGATAATAATAACACCTACATTCCAGGGGTGCAGAAAGTAAGTTAAGTGCTTAGCACAGTGCCTGCCTGGTATGTATTAGACACTACATAAATGCTAGCTATTATTACATTAGTGCCTGTCCTCTAAAACCACTTTGTATTTAACTGATTTGCAGTTATCTTTTTAATGTATTTTCTATATATACCTATATAAGGCCTTGTCTCCTCCAGTAGAATTTAATTTCCTTGTCAGCCAGAATTGTTTTATTTATTATTTGTGTAATTCTAGAGCTTAATACAGTGTCTACCACATAATAGGCAGATAATAAGTGCTTATTGTTTGGATAGTAAGAAAATGAAGATAATGAATGTGAATTTGTATGAATTTCATAGGGAAAAGAAGGAAAAAAATAGGATAGTAGCTCCAAGGGATAAAAGTCAAGGGGATGACATACGTAATATGGGGAGAACTAGAAAGGAAAGAAATAAAATTATAATTGTAGGGTTGTTAGCAGGGTCCAATAGAAGGTTTGTTTGTTTTTTCAAAATAGGAGATTTCAACTTGAATATAAGGAGAGGGGAAATGGTCAATGGGAAGAGAAAGATTGTTTATGTGAGTGTTGGAGAAGATATAACTGACAATATTGCTTGAAAGAGGTAGAAAGGAATGAGATTAAGAATAAAGAAAGCTGGAGAGTCTGATAAGGATGGGAGATATCTCTTTCCTTGAAAAAGAATGGAAAGAGAAAATTATACAGAAAAAAAAGTAGAACTGGAGAGATGCAAAGTGTATGCACAGATGGCCTCCATCTTAAACTATGAAGCAAATCATCAGACTTGGTTATTGGAGGTATATAGAGGTGTGGCACAGTTTCTTTGGAGAGATGTACTAAGAAATAAACAAGTGAAGAATAAAAATACTACTGAAGAGCAGTGAGGGCTTAGTTGAATATAAATGGCATGAATTTATAGTGTTCCAGTAAAGTTTTATGGCTTTTTCTAGCAATACTTGAAGGGCCAAAAAGAAAATCAGAGATAGTGGATGATAGAGATGACTTAGATTTAAGGATTCGATTAGTAGAAGTCCCCAAGGCCAACCAAACTTTAAGATTTGTTTGGTTGGAGAACAAAGAATAGTTTTAGTAGGTTCAAGTGAAGTAACTGAAATAGGAAGTAATGAGGGTTGTGATGAAGATCCTCTGAATTCATGACCATGGAGATGAGCTGAGTTTAGTATTATGCAATCTGATGTTAAATTTAATTATATGCACAGGAAGAACTTAAGTGAATGAAGAATGACTATTATTATCCAGACTATGATATACAGTTGAATTGTAATTATATGCTTACAGAGCTGATTTACAAGTACATATATGCCTTGGCAATCTATGCAGATGAAAAATGAAGTATGCCCAGAATTGAATAGGAGGAGGAAGCAAGTAAGACCAGTTGCATTTGGGAAATTTCCTAGTACTTTTCTAACCATTTCTAGCTTCTCACTGAAACAAAACTCATCTTTTTAACTCCAGGCATTCAGATAGGAATGAAGAGATGCATAGTGGGTGTAAATAGGCTATTACCAAAAAAAGATTTCCCCAAACCATATTATGACAAGAAAAGGAGTTCAGAAAGAGATTGTGTATTGAAAACAAGGCATAAAAAATACAAAAACAGCCATGTTTATTTGTACCTACAAAATGTCACTAAATTTAGAGCAAGAAGCCCAAAATATTGGTGGCCCCCACTATGTAGGATTTATGGAAGTACTTAAATAAGGGTCACCTAGATTGAGAGGGATGAAATATGTTCCACTGAAAGTATTACTAAGTTGTGGTATGATCCTGTATCAATGAGATCACAGATCCATGGATGGCCTTCAGTGGAGACCAAGCAAGGTATGCTTATGCTTTTAGTGGTTGAAATATGAGAGTAATGGAAAGTTGTTAGAGTTAAGATGTTTAAATAACTCTAAGGTTAGGGTTGTGAGGTGAATCAGGAATTGGAATATTTAAATCACTGAGGAAAATGGAAAGAAATGAGTAAAGTGAAAACCATGAACCGAAGAATGAAGTTTATGGAGGAACCTGGGTTTATGTTTTGTAGTATCAACACAAATGAGAAGAGTGTTGGGATAAATGGATTAAATGAATATTAAAAAAAAAAGACTGATAATAGCAGAAGTGGCAATGGAGACTCTACCTCTTACTCAGGAGGAATAGAAAAAAATAGAATCCCCATTGGAAACAGTATTTTGACTAAAAGGAATGTGGTTTGTTTGTTTTTTTTGCCAAGGTAGTAATGATTACTTTTTAACTGAATAGAAAGTACAGACATCGTTCCAGGATCTTTTTCAGCTGACTTAATAAAATAAAAGCAAGGTTTTTTCTTAATGGCATTCATTCATTCATTCATTCATTCAAGCAAACATTTATTAAGCTTTTACAATGTGCAAAGCTAGGCTTTGATAGAAATAGAAATTTAAAGACAGTTGGATCCCTGCTTTTAAAGTATTCACTATATAGTAGAGGAGATGAGGTGTATACTAATAGTGAAATTTTGAAAAATAGAAAGTAATAAATATATAATAATAATAGCTAACATTTATATAGTGCTTTACAAACCACTTAAACTTTAACAAGCATTTATTAAATACCTACTGTGTGCTAGGATTTGGGAATACAAAGACAGAATGAAAAAGCTGTCGCCCTTAAGAACCTTATTCTACTGGAAACATGTGATATTTAAATAAAAAGCTGTATAAAAAGTAATTCAAGAAGGGAGGGAACACAACCAGGGGTATCAGACAAGGTTTACCATAGGAAGTGGGACTTGAGTTGAGTTGACAGAACAGGAAGAGAATGATGAGAATGGAGTACGTTCCAGTAGTATATTTTGTAAAGGCATGAAGGGAAGAAATGGAGCGCTAAGTTAGAGGACTTTAGGCCACCTTTGGTAGAATATAGAAAAGAATAATATGAAATATATTTTCAAAGGAGTTCTCATTTGATTTTAACAGTCCTGTGAGGTAGGTAGTACAGATATTATATGACCCTCATTTTACAGGTGAGGAAACTTGAGCTCAGAGCAGGTTAAATGACTTCCTCATTGCCAAGTAGCTCATTTCAGACAGGATTAAAAATCAGGCATATCTTAATCCCACATCCAGTGCTCTTTCCACTGTACCACACTGTCTTTCTATATAAGAAGTACAATGTTTTATGAGGATTCGGTGGAGACAGTCACTTCTCTGCCCTCTACTTTAACTCTTGGCAATCTTATTAGTTCTCATAATTTTAATTATCATTACTGTGTGGTGACTTCTAGTTTTGTTCCTTCAACTTCAGACTCTCTACAACTCCATTTCCACATTTCCAATTGCCTATGTTAGATCTTCCCTGGGTATCTTAAAGTAACCTCAGATTCACAGAATCACAAAATTTAAATGGGCCTCTCGGAAATCATCTAGTTTAATTTGTTTTGAACTGGTTGAACAAGTTATGCAACATCCCTAACAATTTGTCACCTAGGTCCTTCTTAAAGATCTCTGGTATTGAGAACACATTGTCTCCCATCCTAGCTCATTCTGCCTTTGGCAACTCTGAAAAGAAGTTATTTTCATGCTTTCAACCTAAAGTTTCCCTCTTCAGTGTCCACACATTATACCATAGAATCAAGCAGAAGAGTTTTCTAAACCCCTTTCTACATCACAACAAAATACTTAAAGACAGCTGCATTATATCCCCTATGTCTTTCTTCAGTTTAAACATCAATAATTCCATCAAGCCATTCCTGTAATGCCAGTCCTTTTGCCCTCCTGTTCTCCCTCCTTTGTATGTGCTGTGCTTTAATGCACTCTCTAAAATATGGTTCTCATAACTGAACACATGGAATTGTTTTTGTGTTCTAATCCAGAGATGAGTATGATGGCACTGTTTTCTGTTGCTTCTGTTAATGCAGTCTATAAATACATTTAATTTTGGGGGTCTATGTCACAATATATATTGAGCTTTTAGTCCACGAGAAATCCCAAATGTCCGGCCCTAAGTCAGTTTTGCTGTGTCAGGATGTCATACATCCTCTGTATTGCTTCTTGAAGAAAACTCAAATTTATTATTTTGCCTTTATCCACTTGACTTTTCATCATTTTAGCTTTTGCCTATTGTTCTACCCTATCAAGACATTTTTGAAACCTGATTCTTTTATTACAAACCACATCTGTGAAATATTTAAAACTTGACAAGATAAACTAAACTAAATCAGCTTTGACATTGAGTAACTTCAGTGTAAGGGTAGGTATGGAGAACATGGCAAAAAATGTTTGGGAAAATACTAATTGATGATATAAAATTAGAGACCAAAGACTTATGAGCTCTTCTGAAACCTCATGACTACATACCAATAGTTACTTCAAGAAGCGAGTTAGAATATGCTGGATATAGCAGCTGCCAAAAGACATGAAAAGTGAAATTATTTCTTAACAGAAAAAAAATTGAATGACTGGTTACAGATTTAACAGTTATTTAAAAATAATCTTCATGTGTTCAGATTGTCAGATAGGAGAAAGATAAAAACTAGAAGTTAGGATAAAATAAGAAAAGGATATAGCACAGTTAAAGAATTTCCAAATGGATCTGTTTAAACAAGTTGTCAACTTTAAAAATTGATATGTGAAGAAAAACAAACTTTAAAGAAGTTTCACAGATAGAAAACAATCATCTCAGAGAATAGGCAGAAACTTCCTTAGAAAACTCAATCAGCAAGTATTTAGAAAACTTAAATCAACAAGTATTTACAAGCACTAGGGATGTGAAGACAAAAATGAACACTCCCTGGCAGAGTTTATATTCTATTGTGGGGAACAACATGTATAGATATATTTATAATAAAATAAATTTTGGGGTGGGAAGGCACTAGCACAGAAGTAGTAAAGGTCTTATGTAGGAGTCAGAAGTTGAGTTGAGCTTTGAAGGAAACTAGAGATTTTAAGAGTTATAGGTGGCAAGGTAGAGCATTTTGGAACAGGGTCAACAAACAGCAGGGAAATGGAATGTCTGCATGTGTGGAGCAAGCACAGACCACTAAGTGAGTAAAGAATGTGCAGTATACCTGGAAAGGATTCTAAGAGTGAGACTATAAAGGGCTTTATTTTTGTTTTAAAAGTCATTTGTTTTTATATCAGCCATATTTACTAGTGAGTATCTTTCCATCTCCCTCCTTTCCATCCCTTATGAAGAATAAAAAAGAGGGAGCAAAGCAGACGAATGAATCTAACTGAATCTAAGCTGATGAATGAATCAGAAAAATTTTATGCACTCCTGGCTTCCTACCTCTTCAAAGAAACAAAGGGGCTAGGGTTAACAGTTTTAAATAAAGGGTTTTAAATGCCAAACAGAAGTGTTTGTATGACTATAACATTGCAAACCCAGAAGAGGAGAATTGTCATACACTTAACAAGAAGAGGGAATTTCAGAAAAATGGAGGCTTTGGAGATAAAGATGAGTCTTCTTCTGGTGGAGTAATATCTTAGTCAAGACTACCACTTCTTAGGCTGTAAGTTAATTTGCATGCATCATGGGGAACTCATTTAAAAATCACATACACATAGAAATTAGAACTTTAAGATATCAGATAATTTTGGTCTTCAAATACATTATTTTAATGTAGTCTAGCAGTTTACCTTGTTATATAGTGTTAACTCTGGTGAGGACAGTTGGTTTCATAACCTTATAGTTTGTCAAGATATTTTGTTTCACATAGTATTAGATGATCTCTCTTTAGAATTTTCAATCAGGGATTATTAAAATGTCCATTTAATTCTGTTTTCTGCTTTTCTTAGATGCCTGTTAAAATATTTTTTAATTTATTAAATATTTCAATTGAATTCTTATATTTAAATACTTTTAATAAGCTTGATAACAATTTTTCCTGTGTAAATTTTACTCCACATTGTAATTAAGTATATAGAAAAATTCACTTCCCTATTTTTATAATGAAGTAAATAAATGATTTCCTTTTTTGTGCAGGTGTAAGTTTAAAACTTATCAAATAATAATGTGCTTTGTAAATATGTGAAATAAATCATGCTTTTGATGTTGAAACAAAAAGAAATATAGAGGAAGATGTTGGAAGGATTATAAACTATGGTATCTCATAAAATAATGGAAAGCAAACGAACAGAAAGCCAGACTGTAGAGAATATTGCATGAGATGGAGCTAAATCAAATAATCCTTAGGTGACTTGCCGATAAAACCAGATGAATGATAACAAAAGGGAATTAAGATGCATTCTATCTGCAGACCTTATTGTAGTGATCTTTTCTCCACAGGACTATAGAAGCACATTTGAACTTTACTTAGAATTTGATTTACAGAAGTTACAGCAGCAATCAAGGGAAAGAAGTAAAAAAGAGTAGCCATAATAGTCAAATAAATACAGAAGCAATCTGGGCTGGTGGCAACACAATTTTAAAAGATTACAGGGATTATCAAAATATTTGAAAGAGAGGAAGATTCTCAAATAATGGAAATCTTTAAGAATGTTGTTTTCTATGCATTGGCAACTTCTTGGATGAAAGCATATGAAGACCAATGATACACAGAGTCAGGGGAAAAAGTGCTGGCTTTCTGTCATCACGTTAAATCATTAATCCTCATTGGAGCTGAGTCTTCACTTCTGTAAAATGTTGATTGGAGTAGGTGGCCTTGCGAAAGCCCTATTTCTAGATAATTACATAGAAGAATGCTCGTATGATCCCTTTGGATTATGGATTGTTAATTTTTTTTATGCATTCATTTGATAAAATAAAATGTAATTTTAATGGCTTTCATCATTTAGACATGTTAAAATTATACAAGATTCTGTAACATGAACATGGAAATCGCCTTTCTCAATGATTTTTGAAGTATTGATAACAAGCATAATGTGAAAAAAAATTATCAGTCAACAAGCATCTATTAAAAGCCTACTGTGTTCCAGGCACTGGTTTATGTACTAGGGATACAAAGATTCCTTTGTATCTTATATCTTATGGAGGAGACAACAATTCACATATAAATATGTTCAGAATAAATTAAAAAAATAAATTTAGGGTAGTTAAGGAGGTAGTATACTATTGGTTTGGATCAGGAAAAGTTGGTACTTGGAGTCAGTGATGGATTCTCTAAGGTGCAGTTGAGGAGTAAGTGTATTCCAGGCATGGGGAATAGTCAGTACTAAGATAGGGAGATAGAGGAAGAATACTCTGTGTGAAGAAGAGGGAGAAACCAAGTTTTACTGAACTGTAGAGTATAGGAAGGGTAATATTCGCTTAAAATGTTTACCAGTATCATGGGAGATATAATATCAAGTAAACAAATCCCTTGTTGATTCTGAAGTTGTTCAGTGGAATAGATGACATCCTGTTAATTGCATCTTGCCCTGAAACACTACAAAACCTCCTTAGTGGAATACGCAGTAAAATGAAAGAGATTGGTTAAACAATGAAAAAATAAATTGAATGAAAATGATATATTGTCCATATGACATGCTTTTGAATCAGCAGCCCATTGAGTTCATCTTTGGGTATGTGTATGAGTGACTGACAAACAGAATCAATGAGTTATGCCAATAATTAAGTAGAAGCATTATTTAAGTGCCTTCTTTGTATCAACACCGTTTTAGGCCCTGAAGTACAAAGACAAAAATGAAAATGTCCTGCCCTCAAGGAGTTTCCATTCCACTGGGGAGAAACAGATATATGCATAGATCAAGAGAGGCAAAATGATTTTTTTTGAGGTTAAGGAACTGGTAAGTGGTAGGAAATGAAAAAAGGAATTATATATAAAAGGTGGTTCATGACCTGAATCTTCAAAAAAACCAATCATTCTAAGAATCAGGAAAGAAAAGAGTACATTCTGGGTAAGGGGGATAGCCGGTGTAAAGGAGCAGTAATTGTGGATAGAACGTTGTGAATAGCAAAAAGTTGTCCAGTGTGACTGTACTGAGTCCAGAAGTCATGTGAGGGGAGTAATATATAAGGTTGAAAGGGTAGATTGAGCCCCAGTTGTTTGTTTTTTTTTTCCCTGACCTCAAAAAGCTTAAATGTTTATTTAAAATATTTTGATAACTGTATTTTTTTTAATATGAGATTCTTTATTAAATTTTTTTGAGTTACATCTTTTCTCCCCGTCTTTCCCCCGCCCACCACCCCAAAACAGCCATCCCAGTATTTCCCCCCTCCCCCAGTCTATTCTCTCCTATGTCAC
>CM053581.1:422041538-422096538 GCA_028627135.1 Pseudochirops cupreus
AAAAAAAAGAAAATAAAATAAAACACAACTTTGTAAATGGAAAAAAAAAAGACGTGGATTTGGAATTGATAAACATGTTCCAGCAATCCCACTACTATGTTCGTATACCTGGGGGATATTTACAGCAAAACTACAGTAGTAGGGGAAAAAAAACAAGCTAGAAACAAATTGGGAATGATTGAAAAAAAACCTGGTATATGATCGTAATAATAAACTACTATTATTTTTTAAAATGATGATAATAACTGATACATTGAGCGACATGGAAGGTTTTCTGAACTGATACTGAGTGAAGTAAGCAGAACCAATACAGCAATATATATACAACTACAGTAATGTAAATGAAACTTTATTCCTGCCAGTAGAGTTGGAAAATTAAGGAAGCCAAGTACATTCATTTTGTTGATCCATTTTACCTGTTTTTCTTTGTTATAAGAGGTGGGTCAGTGTGGGCCTGATGGGGAAGGGGGGAGAAAATATATTAGGAAATAATTGCTACAAAATTTTTTTGATAACTTAAATATTGACAATCCCGCTTTTTACCCCTATTTGAGAGAGTGATGGTTATCATTCTTAAATGTGATTTACAGATTCATGTTCTCCGTCCTCACTACAGCCATGAAGTCCTTTTATTTTTCCCTAATTGATTTCCTATCTCATCCCCTACTGAAAGTTATTCTAAATCTTCTTTTCCTTCCTGAAACTCCCCATATCCTTTCCCTTGACCCCCTCAGCTCAGGACCTTGCCTTCTTATTTTAAAAAATGTAGAAGATTCAGTGTAAGTGCCTCATTCCAAAACCTTTTGACATCTCTCACTCTCTCTTCTTTTTCCTTAGTCTCCATGTGGTGTTCCTTATCTTTGTCAAGGATGATCTCACTGTATGTGCACTTTAATCTCATCCCCTTGGATCTTTTCCAGCAGATGGCATCTCTCCTCTCCTCTATCAATCTCTTAGCTGTCAATTAGGTCTTTTCTTCCTACCTTCAGAAATACAAATCTCCCCCATATTTGAAAAAGTGCTACTAGACCCCACCTTTTCACCATGAAACTTCTTGGAAAAGTTTATATTCACTGCTGCCACTTCTGCTCCAACCTACTCCTTAATCCTTTGTATTCAGGCTTCTTACTTTATCACTCTACGGCATCTGACCTCTACTAAGCTACCAAAGATCTCTTAATTGCCACATCTGATTTTTTTCCCCAAGTCTTTAGCTTTCTTGACCTTTTCCTCTCATTTGGTGGCACAGTAAATAGAATGCTCAGCTGGGATTCAGGAATACCTGAGTTCAAATCCTGATTCAGAGAGTTACTAGCAGTGTGACTCTGGGCAAGTAACTTAACTGCTCCTTAATTTTCCTCCTATGTAAAATGGCTAGCACCTACCTCCTGTGGTTGTTAGGATAAAATGAGATAAGGATTGTAAAGCACTTTGCAAACTTCAAAGTTCTACATAAATGTTACTACTACTACTACTGCTGCCATGCTGCTACCACCACCAGCTCTTTCCTCTCAGGGTTTTCATGACAGTGCTCTCCTAACTGTCTGAACCCCATCCTTCTAGTTTCCTTTGCTGATTTATCATCTGTATCACATTCCCTAATTTGTGGGTATTTTCCAAGGTTCTTTCCTGGCTCTGTTTCTCTCTGTTTGCACTTTCAGTGATTGTAGCACTCGCAGAGATTAGTATCCAATCCCAGTCTTTTCCCCAAGCTTCACTCCTTAATTACCACTTTTCCTACTAGATGTCCTGGAGACATCTTCAACTTAACATGCCTTAAACTGAACTGTCTTTCTTCCCCCAAATCTTCTGCTCTTCCAAATCTTCTAGTATCTGTGAAAGGTATCACTATTCTTCCAGTTTCCCAGGTTTGTAGTCTTGGAATTATCCTGGACTCCTCACTTTTCTTCACTTTATATATCCATTTTACCTTCGCAACAACTTTCTCTTCACTCAAACAGCTGTCATCTTCATTCAGACCCTCCTTACCTTTTACCCATAGTGGCCTTCTAGCCTCAAGTCTCTCACCACTCCAGTACATCCACTACACTGCTACGAAATTAATTTTCTTTATTCACATATGTGACCAGATAGCTCCCTTACTCAGCCAATGTCAGTGGCCCCCCCCCAATCATACATACATACACACATACATGTGTATATAGATACATAAAATTATATAAACTTTCCTGTTTATTATTTAAACCCTTACATAACCTAGCCCAGCCTAGTTTTTAAGTCTCATTGGACATTATTCCTCCTCCTAAACACTGTGATCCAGCCAGACTGGACTTCTTAGTCAATGGTTTCCATATTCATGACACTCTATCTCTTGTCTCCTTACCTTTGAAATAACTGTCCCCCATTCCTGGTACCTCCACCTCACAGACTCCCTTTCTCCCTGGAAGATGCATTTCAAATACTGTCTACTGCATAAAATTTTTCCTGATTTCCTTAATTGCCAGGGCCATCTTCTCAAACTACTTGACATTTAATGACTTTCTGTGTAAATATATGTATATTTATATATTTATTATCTCTAAACCACCATTAGAATATAACGTATTTCTGAGTAGTCATTGTTTAATTCTTTTTAGTTATATTTTCAGCTTCTAGCGCATAATAGATACTTAAATACTTAATGATTGACTGATTCTGTAATCTAGAAGGCAAAGTAGTATAGTAGAAACTGCTAGATTTGGAGTTAGAAGTCATGACTTGTAGTCATTACTCCAATATTTAATAACCATGTGGTTGTGGGAAAGCTACTTAATTTGTCTGAAACTTCATTTTCTCATTTATAAAGGGAGCATGGTAGTACTTTCACTACCTCTATTACTTTTGAGGAAATTCTTTTTAAGCCGTAGTACTTAAAACTCAAAATGTGCAGACTCTGTGTGTTTTTTGAAAATTAAAGTACATTATGAATGTTTTATCAAACTGAAAGTATTTTTTTAAATTTAATGTTTCAGATATGTTAGTGTGTCTAGTTTCCATGGACATCCAGATGTTTGGATCTGAAGCACTAACTGCAGTAAAACTTGTTGAGCATCAAAGCTCTAACCACCAGGTTTTATCAGAAATCAGGCCACAGACAGTAGAGCATGTTCAAACCCAGAACCATGTAGCAACTGTGCCAGGTTAGTATTTTTGATAAAAATTGCTTTTTTATACTATTTACTTCAATGCTTCAAGAATATGTGATTTTTATCAGCGTTATTACTTCTTCCACTAATGTACATCATAACACCTCTATGCCTTAGAATACACTTTCTTCATGATTTGCTGTTTTAAAAAAAAATGTCACTTGCTGACTAGCCCTCCAGTGATATAACTCTCTTTCCTTATGTAGATAGCCTAGCTTTCCAATGACAATTATAGTCCTTCATTCGATTCTTTAAAAACCATTCTAATTTCATCTTTCAGATCTTCCAGAGCTTGTATTCTGTTGGCACAGCTTTTGAAAACACATCATGATGAGGCAACCAAGTAGAACTTTAGCAGCAGGATGAGGAATGTCACATTTAAATAAATAGATCTTCCTCAGTTTAGACAGTGGCCATGTTTTAGGAAGTTAGACTGCCAAGGCTACTTTTTAATAATTTTTCTAAAGTTTTATTATGAAGTTTAAAATACATTTCAGGAATAACAATGTGCAAAGAGTTTTTATGGGAAAATAATAGGAGACAAATTGTGAGTAAGGAGGAGGAATAGGATTATAAAAGGGACTAGATTGTTAAGTTTGTGACAAAACCAAGCAGCAGTGGTATTGAATGAGGATAGTTTGCCCTAGGCTAAGATGCGTCTTTGATTTCCACTGGGGCTGATGTGTAGAATTTTTTCCTGTGAAAAAATTAATAAAATGGACTTAATTATACCTTAAGCTTTCTGACCTTTTGAAGTCTTAAATTACCAAATAATACTGCATTTTTCAGAAGGTATTCTGTGCAACTTTCTTATTTTACAAGATCATCCAATGGATCAACCAAGTTGTAATGAACAAGCAAATACACAGCATATTTATGCCATTTGCTACCCTGTTAGCATTCAGTTGAGGTGGAAACCCAACAAAGATTGAGCAAAAATAGGCATGTGATTGAAGATGGTATCTTACTGGTCTAAAAATCAATCATTGAACGTACTCACTAATATGTAATTCAAAGGTAGTTAGTTAATTGTTGAGTTTTCTCTGTAAAATAAATTATGTCCTTGTCATTTTAATTTTTTTTCTTTTTAATTACAAATTTTTTTGGAACTATTCCGTTATAAGAGAAGTATTAATAACCAAGCCCAGATGATGAAACACGATCCAGAAACTTAGTTTGTTACAAATTCCACATATAAAAGAAATGCAAATGGGATTTTTAGCTATCTTCATTTGAGGTTTGCTTTCATGTCTTTTATATTAACATATTTTCTAAAAGAGTTAACTTTTTTCAGGAGAATTACAAAAGTATTTACCAACAAATTTTATTACAAATCTAACTAATTTAGGAATAAAATTTTCAAAGCTTTAAAGCAATGAAATGTAGTGATTTGAAATAATGTCCCTAAATATTTGGTTATGTAAGTAAAAGAAAACATAAAATTGTTGTTAAGAATTATTCCAAGGGACGACTAGGTGGTGCAGTGAATAGAGCACTGGCCCTGGAGTCAGGAGGACCTGACTTCAAATCCAGCCGTAGACACTTAACACTGCCTAGTCGTGTGACCTTGGGCAAGTCATTTAACCCCAATTGCCCTGCCCTCCTCCCTCCAAAAAGTGAAAAAAAAAAGAATAACATCTGAAAACAATATTTTTATCTATCTTTAAAAATGAAGCAAAATATGATGTCCCTAGAACTTGAAGTCCCAGTTCCTGGGGAGTCTCAGGCTGGCAGATCTCCTGAGTCTGGGAGTACTGAATTATAGTAGGGCTAATACTGATTGGGTATCTACAAGTTCCACACCAGTTTGGTGAGGCTATAGAAGGTAGGGAAACCAGATTCACCTGAGTCAGAAAAATGTAGTGGGTTAAAGCTTCTATGTTCATCAGTATTGGAGTTGGGCCTGTGTGTGGCCATTGCATTTACAGCCTAGGTGAGATAGAGAGACTCAATCTTAAAAAATTTTACATTAAAAAAAATTACATAAAAACAGTAAATTAGATTTAAAAAATAACCTTTTATTAATTCATAACCATTAATAGTAAGAATTTTTAAAAATCATTTTAAACTTTTTGACCTGAAGGAATGAAATTTTACTTCAGATGAAGGATTCTAAATTAGTCAAAGGTTAACCAAAGGTAAGTGAACTTAACTTTGTTTGATTAAACCTTTAGAACATCTACTACTAGGGGAAGTTGTCTCTTTTCAGTAAGAACTGATGGAAAAACTAGGAAGCACTTTGTCAGAACGGGGTTTACCAGAATTAAAACTCTATACCACAGTAATCTTTAACGGGATATGTGATCTAAATGTAAAGGTTCAGATCAATAAAAAAATGACAGGAAAATGGAAGTTCTTACTTTTCACAAGTATAGCTAGAGGAAGAAATCAGAGCTAAACAAGTAATAGAAGCAATCATAAAAGACAAAATAGACAGTTTTGATTGCATGAAATTTTAAAGATTTTTGTATGAACAATCATTATATCTATAATCAGAAGGAAAATTTCAACTGGGAAAAATTTCTGGTAATTATCTGATATTTGAAACAAATTTAGAATTGACAACAAATTTGTAAGAACAATATTCATTTTTAGTAATGGAATATGAATAAAGTAATTTTCAAAGGAAAAAGTGCACAGTTAGCAACTCTGAAAGAATATTCCAAATCATTATGTATAATAAAAATGAAAACTAAATCAGATTATTAATATCCTTTTATCCAGGTAATAAAAATAATAATAATAATAATTAACATTTATATAATATTTCAAAGTTGGCAAAGTACTTTACAAATGTTATCTCCTGCTGACAAAAACCTTGGGAGGTAGGTGTTATTATCATCCCCATTTTTACAGATGAGGAAACTGAGGCATAGAGAGGTATAAGTGCCCTTCCAGAGGTCACCCAGCTACTGAGTGGCTGAGTCTGGACTTGAACTCAGGTCTTCCTGATTCCAGGTCTATCCCTCTAACCACTTTTCCACCTAGCCGACAGCTATCAAACTACTGGGCATATACCAGTAAGGTCAGTAGCCAAAAGAAAGATTATCATGTATATGACAAAACGTTTACAGAGGCAATCTTTGTGATATCTGTGAATACCCATCAATTGGAGAGTCTATGAACAATGGCTGGTACGTGAATGTAATGGAATATTACTGCGTTGTGAAATGGTACCTATGGAGAATAAAATGAAATGTGTGATGCTTTATATGAATGAATGTAATGAAACTGGAACCAGAAGAAATATTAACAAAATGTCTGCAAGAGTATAAACAACACCACTACTGGTAAATCCTGCAGAGCTCTGACTGCAGTCTGACCGCACTGACCGATTTTAGTCCCAAAGAGGTTGGGGAAAACATGCATCCTTCCTCTCAGCTGAGGTAGGGGACTACATGTGTGGGATGATGGAGGCTTTGTCAAATTTGTTTCATTGTTTGGGTTTTGTGGGCTTTTTAAAATGAGGATTTGAGAAGGTTTAGCTATTAAATGCTTCTGATATAATGGAAAGACATAAAAATTATTTATGTGAAAAACAGATAAAAGAAATATAAAAATTGGTTCTAAATCTCACAAAAATGTGAGAACCAATGGTATAGTGAATTTACTACCTGATTCATTTCTTCAAACTCTAAGTTATATGGGACCCTTTATATTGGTTATGTCATAGACGCATTTATATTAGTGTGGCATTAACCTTTGGCACTTGCGATAAATTTGATCCTTCATCATAGGCATCTTGTTTCTAGATCTCCAGTTCCAGTATTAGTGGCTTTTAAAAAATTTTCTTATCATATTTACAGTTATTTTTACTAACTTTTATTTAGTGTGAAAACCAACAAACGGCGGGTAGTCTGCCGATTCCTGGTCCAGTGTGTCGGTAGAATAGACCGGGCCATTTTTGCTGTTAGTATTTTTCGTAGTTTCTGATCTCGAAATGAAATCCACGGCAGCACACTGGCTAGCCTTTAGTCTGAGTAACTGCTTATTTGTGGGCCCATATGCAGCTGCTTTCTTGAAGAGTAAATAGTGAAATAATGGTTTTTATGCTATAGAAGCAGAGAATATCAAAGAAAAAGTTCCCAGTGAGTGTATCTCTCAAGTGCTATTTAAAATACCTATGGTTTGGAATAGTTGAACAACTGTACCCAGCCATGTGATGGAAAGGGAATAAGCATTTATTAAGCACTTGTGTGCCAGATACTGTACTAAGTGTCTTACAGATATTATCTTATTTGATATCACAACAATGCTGCCAGTAGGTGCTATCCCATCTTACAGTTGGGAAAAGTCAAGTGTCATGCTAAGGGCAGTACAGTGAATAAGTGTCCAAGTTTGGATTTAAATTCAGCCTTTTTGACTCCAGGCCCAGTCCTCTATCCACTGTACCACCTAGCTGCCATGTGTAGACAGATTTCTTTTAACTGGATGGGATTGATACTCATGACATTTTCTGTTAAGTTTTTACTTTTTATCTTCATTTCATTGTTGAGATGTTGAGATTTGTGTTTAAATAACACCTTTCTTCTAAAGAGCCTGCTTTGTACTGATAAAATATACAAAGAGTGTTGGCTCTTGGACTTGGAGTAAGAAGACCAGGGTCCTAGCCCTGTATTTACTAATCACATGACTGGGCAAATCACATAAGTTTTCTGTTCTTTTCTTCTATAAAATGGGCATATTTGTTATATATACCTTACAAGGTTGTAAAGATCAAATGTGAATTGGTTTGTATGCTCTAAAATAATACATAAATGTGATTTCTTGTCATTGCCTCATTAGTTTACAACACAGAAGTTTTAACTTCTTGAGTTGTATAAGTTATACTACCCATGTTGTAGAATGAGAAATTGAAATATAAAGATCTTGAGACTTGTGAAAGTTGTGTTGTACATCAATGATGGAAATAAAAATAAAACTATGGGAACTTAATTTTCCAAAAAGTTAATAGTTTAACTTTTTGGGGCACTTATTTATTCTAGTTTCATTTTGTCCTAAAGGTTTTTTTATTTCTTTATAGTTTAAATTTACTTTCTCATAGATGTTGTAGTCCATATTCTCTTAGGGTTTCTAATTCTGTTTTCCCTTTTTAACTCTGAGAATTTTTATTCTATTGAGTTTTTAATGTACTAGCATCTTACTCCACAAAAGTCCTACTCCTGATTTTTCATCATCTAGAAGCAACAGTGGTTAATTCAAGCACTGACAGAGTGTCAGATTGGAAAGGTCAGTGGGAAATGTATTGATTTTTATCTGAGAACAGACTAGCTAAGTTTCTAGAAATTCATCACTATAGGGTTGGCAAACGTGATTTAAAAAAAAGTTTTGTTTTCCACAGTGATTTTACGCAGTCTACACAGTAAGTTATAGAGATGGGATACTGTCTGTAAGGCTGAAGGGAATTGTCCATATGAATGAAATTATAGATCCTTTCTGAAATTTGTCAATTATATATGTAGGTCAGGTTTGGGCATATGAAATAGGTAGCCCAGTTTGGGGAAGATTTCAGCATAGGTTTTGGGCATAGGAAATCTTTTTTCCTATAATAATGCCATTATTGTAGAAAAATGAGAGAAAAATTGGAATTCCAGTCAGGAGAGTGAGGTCCACTTCAGGGTCAGAACAATTGCTTATGAGCCTTTCCTGGAATTCTGAAATTTGGAGATTTTCTAGAAGTATCTTCTGTAAAGTTTGACTAAAATTCCTCTGTCATGTATTGTGTGTGTGTGTGTGTGTGTGTGTGTGTGTGTGTGTGTGTGTGTGTGTAAAATCTTTACAAACTGTTACCATTTCCATTGCAGAATGGTAAGGTGATTTCTTTTTTTACCTATAGATGTAATGAATTTCATATTCTCTTTCAAGACAAAAAATTTACACTGTATATTTATATACTTTTAAAGATGACAACATTTGATATGCAGCCCTTAAATATAAGGACTGATAAATATTTGAGTCAGATTTGTCTTTTATTTAGAAAGCTTCTTTGTTCTACATAAATATGGGAATGTTGGTAAACGTAAAAAAAAAACTGCTAAATTACAATTTGATCTTATATTCCATTTTGAAAATTTTAGCCTCGAGGGTTTAATTCTGTGGTGTAAGAAGTAAATGTTTATTTATTGAATGAGGTTTCAAAAGAAACTTAGGAAGGTGTCTCATCAAATGTATGTCCTCATGTGTATATGGAGCTTTTTTTTTTTAAATAAATGAAAGCTAAAAGACTGATGTTTGCTTTGTTCAGTTAGTGCATTATTTTGTGAACTGACTATGGCATATAGTAATTTAATTTAGGTAGAAAATCTTAATTACATAGCTAATGTATTGTTTCTTTTTCTGTAGCTTCCAGAGCAGTTGTAGCACAGCATGTTGCTCCACCACCAGGAATAGTGGAAATAGATAGTGAGAAGTTTGCATGTCAGTGGTAAGTGGTGTGGCTCTCTTAAAGCATTTCCCTTAGGAAGACAAAAGCAAGAAGAAATATAATAATCTGTCATCCAGATTATTTCATTCTAACCTTTTTCTTTATTAGAAGAGAGTAAAATTGGGGGGAGGAAAGATTATGTAATGTTATGTCACTGTTACTTTGAAGTTACTTTGATGGAATGTTTTTCAATCTCCATTATTAAGATCTTTGACTAGAATTTTTTGCTACAAAAATATCATTGAACTATTTTGTTCCTTTTGAGATTTAGTTTTCTAGTAAAATATTTTGTTTGATCTGTAGACAAATAGAATTTGCCAAACTAGAGTTAGTTTTCCTGGGCAGACAGGAGACTTTTCCTTGGAGGCACTATAGTGGATTTGAAAAGAGGGCTGGCTGGGATGCTGAGTTCATATTCTGGCTCTGCTACTTAATACTTGTGTAGGATGATTTGAGGCAAGATACTTAGCCTTTCTGGGCCTCAGTTTCCTCACATATAAGCTGAGAGAGTTAGACTCAGTGACTATTAAAATCCCTTCCAATTTTAAATCTATGATTCTGTGAATCTTGTTTGTTGGAAAAAACAAAATAAAAACAGGTTTTGCAAAATCTTATTTCTTGTAAGAGTATTGGCACTTATTGCTCATTGGATTTCTACTTTTTTTTTCTTTTTTATGAATAACCTGGGGGGAAGAAGCTAACAAAACTATGCATTTGCAGTATATTGTGCAGTTCCTAATACAATTACTTACTTTCTGTTTAGGCCTTCAAAACAAAATGGTGGACAACTCACATAAAACTTTTTGCTTAAGATTTTACTGAAAAGAATGAGTGGAAGCAAAGACATGTCATAGCAGGCTAGACTTAATACATATCTTAATTAAGATAATTGATCAGTGATGCAAAATTTCAAGTTTTTAAAATAACATAAAACATATGAAAACATTACTCAGACTCTCAATAGAGTTGGTTTTTTAAGACTCACTTAATTTCTCAGTTTTTAGTTTTATATTACATGAGTCCTAGGCCACTAGTTTTAATGTGGGTTTGAGCATGAGATAAGTGATTGATTAAAAACCTGTACTGTTAATGTACCTCATTGTGCTAACATCTAACAGTATAACTTAAGTCATGAAGGAAGGAGTTGTATCTTATTTGGCCCCATTTAGATACAACATTTTCCTTCCAGATCTAAATACATGATGCTATGTTGAACTATTAGCTTTTGGGGATAATTTATGTAAATGTATTGAACTGTCATTATATAAACCTTGTTCTTTATGATCCAGTATCTTCCTAAATTTGTTTTCTGTATTGTCTTTCTTTTTGCTTTATTTTTCTTGGTTATCCTTGACACCATCTTAGTTCTCTTTCTCTCGTGATCATCTCTAGCTCATATACTTATCACAGTATCTTCTTCCAAGATGGAAGGGTTATCTTTTTTGTTGCTGACATAAATGAGCTACATACTTCATTAGGAATTTTTTTGTCCTTTTATATATCTTCTCAATCACACAACCTGCTGGAAATGATTAGGGTCCGTGCCCAACCTCACACCTCTACCAGGAATTATCCATTTTCTCCTTCCATTCTAGAGCATGCCTAGTTTTGCTATCTAGGCTGTTTTAGAGAAGGCTAGATGAGAAAAGAAAAATATAATTCCTTCTTCACCTGCATCAGCCAAAAATGCTTTGTTGATATTCCTTATTTTGGATCAGCTACTTAGCAACAATAATAACCGATATTTACTTAACACTTTTAAGGTTTACAAATGCTTTATTAACATTATTATTTTGGGTCTCACAACAGATCTGTGAGGTATTGAAACATTAAAATCCCCATTTTATAGATGACTTGTTAAGTGATTTGCCCATGGTAACACTGCTAGTAAGGTAGGGTTCGAAACCAAATGTTTCTCACACAAACACATTAAGCTTTTCCCTTTCAAGGAAGGGAGACTCAGTACTATGTCCTCCTTACCCCATTTATTCTAGGGCTACACTCACTATCAAATCATGACAAATGACAAATTCTGTCATAGAATGAGATAATTTATGTACTTTACAGACTCTGAAATGTCACATAAATATTAGCTGTTGTGACAATGATGATGCCATTTCCATCCTGTCAATTCACCTTATATCAATTCAGCAAATATTTATTAAGTACCTGCTCTATGCGAGATACTGTCTTTAAAGTAACAAACTAGGCTTGATGCTGGACATCCACAGGAGGGACCTACCTCCCTCCTCCTCCCTGAATCTATGAACTTATGCTGGATTCTATTGCTGTCCATACTGCTCGTGTCGAATTCAAATAGAAATGGGCATCACTAATCCATACACAAGGAGCCTTGCAGGCTACATATTGACTTAATTTAAAAATGTAATAATATCTTTATTTGATTGTATTTTTTAACATTTTGTTAAATTTTTTCCCACTTACATTTTAATCTGGTTCTGTCAGCACTCAGGAGTTTTATGGGCCTCATCTGGTCCACAGGCCAAGTAGGCACCTCTGGTCCACAGACTATAAACAAAGCAATTGAGTACATTGTAGGCACCAGAAACTTTACAAACCAGGTGAGCCTTGTGCTAGGTTTCACCCAGTTTTCAATGTACTCTAACTACTGATGCCTGTACGTGGTATAAACTTTGAACATTTTGTGACCCAGGGCCCTTGACCCTGCATATGACCCTACATATTTATTTATTAGAACTAAAGGAAGTATAGACCCAGGGCAGCTAGGTGACACAGTGGATAGTATTCCAAGTGAGGAAGATTCATCTTCCTGAGTTCAAATCCGGCCTCAGCCACTTAACAAGCTGTTTGACCCTGGGCAAGTCACTTGACCTTATTTGCCTCAGTTGCCTCATCTGTAAAATAAGCTGGAGAAGGAAATAGCAAGCCACTCCAGTATCTTTGTCTTTGCTAAAAAAAACCCTAAATGTTGTCACAAAGAGTTGGACACCACTGAAAAACAACTGAACAACAAAGATCGTGTACTTCACCAAGTTCTAAGAAATGGCTCGCTGTTCATTTCTCTAATGTGTTCAGGCCAGTAAATCCTGATTGTAGGTATTGGCTAGTGCTTCCCGTGTCATAGCAGCACATTTGGAAAAGGTAGGTGATGGGAAAGTAGACTTTCTGAGCCAGCTGCATTTTATATACATGCAGCTGAAGAAGACTAGCTCATCCACCTTCTAGAAGGGCTTGCTCAGGGGATAGACTTTCTACTTTAAAGGGACAATTGTAAGATGCCTTGATTTTGTTTGTAATCTGTTCCATGGTTTGACTGGAGAAGCCCCTATCCATTTGCACCTGGGAATCAACCCAAACTTCACCTTTATTAATGGCTGCATTCTCACTCTGACCTGATGACCCAAATGTCTTACTCTTCTTAGGTTACAGAGATGGAAAGGCAGGTGCTGTGTTTCTCTGAAAAAAAAAGTTCTAGATCTTTCTGTTTACCTGTATATCAACCACTAAAAAGACATATTCACAAAAAGTGGAAATTGTGCACAATTTGGATGTGCAGCTTGAGTCTTTTAACCCCTTTGGCTAAGATAACAATATGCCTAAGAACCTCTTTTATTAGAGCAACTCGTTTCAAGGCCTAACTTGATCAAAGCGTACATTCCATTACTACTTCAACTTTTGTTATCTGCCTACTTCCAAATTCTAAATTCTCAAAGGGATTACTTAAATTCCCTTTCTTCTTTCTATAAGTCATTAATATAATCCTTCTATATAATAATTTTTTAAGTGGTTATTCAGCCAGTGATGATGATGATGGTGATGACAATGATGACTGCAGTGATAGTATATTTTATAACACTAGAGCGATTTCATCATCTTCAGGTCATTTTTAATATATTATCTCATTAGTTTAGCAAAATTCATGTAGGGTTGGCAGGATCTTGTGTGCCATTGTGTTTCTTTCCTCCCCCTAGCCCCATGCTATAGATCCTAAGCTCTTTACACCCTTTGACGTAAGTTCTGTGGGTCTATCTTTTTCTAAGAATTCTTCTAGCTGTATGGAAAATTGCATTTCTTCCCTTTAAAACCCTTTTCTATCATCCTGTTTCTGGCTGATATCTCTATCCCAGTGCAACTCTTGCAACACAACCACAATTACAGATTTCTAGATACTTTTGCCTGATTATGCTTAGGGCAGGCTTTGTTTTCTTTTACATACTTTCATAAAGCAGCTTGTCTTGGGTTTAGCCTTCCATAGAGAATTGCATTTAGATCTGGCTATTTTCAACATAATATCTTTCTTTGCCTCCCGTATTGTAACTTCATAATCCTCTAGTATAACAGTTGTCAGGGAAAAAAAAAACCTTTTAAAAAAAGTCATAGTCCTTTACACTAACTCTTTATCTAGTTATTTAACAAAGCTTTTGCCGAGAATGTGTTTTTGTCCTCTTCACTTGTGAGATCTAGACTAGGTCCCCTTTAACATCTTACTTCCATGTCTAATCCTAAATCAAGGTTGGAAGAATTGAATAGGCCTTATAAAGATGATAACAGCAGGGAATGGGGATGCAGTGGGTTGCCTCAGTGGGGCAACCAAGAGAGAAGCTAATAGACTTCTGAAGAAGTACAATGGTTAACTTAATACCCATCAGGGAAAGTACAAATTTGAGAAAACTATCTTAATGGTCAAAGGGAGTTTTCTAGATGTTTCCACCTTTGACACCTGTTATTTTCTCATCTTAACAAATTTATCCCTTCGTTCCTCCTAACTGCATCATCCTAGTTTCCCATTATGCTTTGTAGAACCTCTTCCACCAGAAAGGTATTCAGGTGCACCTTTTAACATTTCTCTCTAAAGGCAAAATCTTCTATTAATCTTTTCACTGTATTCTATTATTCTAGGTTACCCATCCTTCCCAACAACAAAAAGAGTATGGGGTCGGATAACATGGCACAGATATATAGAAGAGAAAATAGGCATAAGTGGTATTCACCTATATTGCCTACCTCATTTTGTGATTGTTGATTATGTGTTTAGCATGTTCAGAGTTATAGTGTCATACTATTAAAATACGCATTAAGCTTAGTATAGATGTCTCATGAAAGTCTTTAAAAGCAACAGCAAAGGAAAAGAATTAGGAAAATTGTTCTAACCACATGCTACTACACAAGATTCTTTGACTAGAAAGACGTGGACATAATAGAATCTCTTCGGCACAGCAGGTATCCTTTCTTTTATTCAGCACCTGTTGTATGAGTGGTGCTAAAGAATGATTATCATTATTGCACTATAGCTTTTATTCTGTTCAGTCCACAAATTCAAATAATAGATGTCAGTTGGGCTATAATCTGTATACAGTTGGTCCTAAGTCCCATGTCATATATGTGATCAGTAATAACTCATCCTTCTTTCTTCCCCAGAGTCTTTTATTTTGTAAGGTTTCTCCATTCACAAGTAAGGTCCTCCCACTAAAACGCCAAAGGACAGCCAGTTGTTTATTCTGAAATGTTGTTCTGATGAATACCTTATCAAAAATAACATTCCTACAGTTGTGAGGAACCAAAGTTGAGACAGAAGAGCTCCTTTTCTTCAGTGCAGCAAATTTGCAAGCAGAAAGGAGAGTTTTGAACCTTGTAGGGTAAAATACATACTCTTTCCTCCTACTAAAGGCAGTTGAGGTATTTTGTTTTAGTGTACAGTTTAAAAGCTTGAGTGAATTAACTAGGTAGTGTTGGGCTTTGATTGCTGTGTTTGAAAACGAAAGAAGTAAGGAAATAATAAAGCTGTGAAGAACTTAAACTTAGCTCAATTTTCCTTTCTTTTACCCAGCCTGCAATGGAATAGTACACAGTCAGGAACAGAGAGTGATTTTATTGTATGAACGCAGGCCCATTAGTTGTATAAAATTCATTGTAATAGGATCAACAGAGTACCATAACTATGGACCTTTTCTGCCACGTGAAAATAGATTTGTGATATAAAGCAGCCCTTTGTTTTTGACACAGTGCAATTTTACTTGTACTATAAAATTAAACAAGCAAACCACCATATTTCTTTGTTTCTTATTGTTCCCATTTACAAAATGAGGATTTTTACTCAGTAGCCCCGAAGATCCCTTAGAACTCTAAATCCTAGGAAAATAAATGATTCATCTATTTCTGTATATGAGTGTGGTTCAGAGCCACTCTGTATGTATTTTGAGAAGTAAGAATGTTTACTATTTGAAATTTGGTAGTTATTTGGCACTAAATTTTGACATATTATTGAATTGTTCCAGTATTTTAAAATAGGATCCTGAAGTTAGTGTTCATTGTTCTTGTTCATTTTTAGGTTGAATGCACATTTTGAAGTGAATTCAGATTGTTCAGTCTCTCGAGCAGAAATGTACTCTGAATACCTTTCAACCTGTAGTAAATTAGCCCGCGGTGGAATCCTTACATCGACTGGATTTTATAAATGCCTTCGGTAGGACCTATGGTCTATGCTTAAATAAAATCATCAAGATTTACCATACTTTTGGATTACTGTTACTGTTCTCTGGGGGGGGATCCTAAGTTTTTTGTTTACTTTAAAGCTCACCAGTCTCTGGAATCTTCTATTACTATATTGAGGATGAGTAGAATCGAAGCTTTATGGATGAGGTTTTCATTATAATATTTGATTGAATATTATAAGATTTTTAAAAGTAAGGAATTATATCTAATTGAGTTTATTTCTATTATAATAGTAATCTTTTAAAGATTTTAGTTTTCTAGAAATGTAATACTTTTAAAATCACATCATAAAATCAAAAATCCAATGAAAATTTCTTAATAAGTTGCCATCAGTCAAAAATTAGAGAGACTGCTTTCCAGTACTTTCCCTGTCTAGTTTATTTGTTTGTTTTGTTCTGTTTTTACAGAACTGACAGTAGTAATGGCAAATATAATGAATGTCCAGTATTTATAATAAAACAATATATTGTTCTGCTTTGAGCTTTGTTAAAAAATCTTACGGAGTATTTTTGGTGGTGCTAAAAGCTAATAAACATACTTGTGTTTGACAGAACGGTCTTTCCGAATCATACAGTGAAGAGAGTGGAGGATCCAAGTAATAATGGGCAGGCACATATACATGTAGTAGGTGTAAAACGGAGGGCGATACCACTTCCCATTCAGATGTACTATCAGCAACAACCAACTTCTACACCTGTGGTCCGTGTTGAATCTGTTCCAGATGTCTCTCCGACTCCTTCACCAGCAGGTTTTACTTTGTTGTTACATTTTCAATTGAAGTTAATTAAATTATAAATCTAAAGCAAAAAGCAGTAAACTAATTACAAAATAAGTTTTGTTATGACTTTGACAAAGTTACAGAATGATTCTTTAGCTTCTAGTTTTGTGAGATTAATGACCCCGTGTGTCAAGACGGTTTCACTTGAAACTTGTCACAAATTGTTTACCATATTAAAACTTAATATCTGTATCTTTTTTTTCAGTTGCTAGGAAGAATGAATTCTTGATTAGTGTTTGAATCATTTGATTCCTTAGTTTAATTTGCTTTTCCTCTATTTTTAGGAATCCCACATGGACCACAAACTATAGGAAACCATTTTCAGCGGACTCCTGTTAATGGCCAATCTTCAAATTTGACTGCAACACAAATGTCTTTTCCAATCCAAGGTGTTCATACTGTGGCACAGACTGTTTCTAGAATTCCACCAAATCCTTCAGTTCATACCCAGCAGCAACAAAATGCTACAGTGACTGTCATACAAAATAAAGCTCCAATTTCTTGTGAAGTAGTTAAGGCTGCAGTAATTCAGAATACTATTCCCCAAACAGCAGTTCCTGGTAGTATTGCTGTTGGAGGTGGAGCAGCACAGGCTTCTATTGTTCAGAATCATAATACAGGACCACAACCAGTGACTGTTGTCGGTTCTCAAACATTGCTTCATCATCCTCCTGTCATTCAGCAGCAATCTCCCCTACATGCAGTAGTACCAGGACAAATATCCTCAGGCACTCCTGTTACAGTAATTCAACAAGCCGTACCACAGAGCCATATATTTGGCAGAGTACAGAACATACCAGCATGCCCTTCAACAGTTTCACAAGGTCAACAGCTAATCACCACATCATCCCAACCTGTGCAAACTTCATCTCAACAGTCATCTTCTAGCAACCAGCAACAAGACACTGTCATCATCACACCCCAGCAATATGTAACAACTTCAGCATCCAACATTGTCTCTGCTACTTCAGTACAAAGTTTCCAAGTAGCAGCTGGCCAAATGGTTACGATAGCTGGAGTCCCAAGTCCACAAACCTCCAGGGTAGGATTTCAGAACATTGCACCAAAACCCCTTCCTTCTCAGCAGGTTACATCAACAGTGGTACAGCAACCCATCCAGCAGCCACAACAGCAAACCCAACAGAGTGTAGTGATTGTGAGCCAGACAGCTCAGCAAGGTCCAACATATGCACCAGCCATTCACCAAATTGTTCTTGCTAATCCAGCTACGATCCCAACTAGTCAAACAGTCCAGTTACCTGGACAGCCAAACTTAACTCCATCTTCCTCACCATCACCTGGACCAGTTACAAATAGCCAAATCCCAACTGCTATGTCATCTCCACCTTCTACTCCTCAGTCCCAGGGACCTCCTCCAACTGTCAGTCAGATGCTATCTGTGAAAAGGCAGCAACAACAGCAACATTCACCAGCATCTCAACCACAGCAGGTACAAGTACAGGTTCAGCAGCCACAGCAGGTACAAATGCAAGTTCAGCCACAGCAGACTAACACAGGAGTTGGTCAGCCTGCATCTGGTGAATCTAGTCTGATAAAACAGTTACTGCTTCCAAAGAGAGGTCCTTCCACTCCAGGTGGTAAACTTATACTCCCAGCTCCACAGATTCCTCCTCCTAATAATGCAAGAGCCCCTAGCCCTCAGGTGGTTTATCAGGTGACCAATAACCAAACACCAGGTTTTGGAGTACAAGGACAGTCTCAAGGTCAGCAGCTATTGGTTGGGCAGCAAAATGTTCAGCTGGTACAAAGTGCAATCCCACCATCAGCGGGAGTACAGACAGTACCTATCTCTAACTTACAAATATTACCAGGCCCTCTGATCTCAAATAGTCCAGCAACTATTTTCCAAGGGACTTCTGGCAACCAGGTTACCATAACAGTTGTGCCAAATACTAGTTTTGCTACTGCAACTGTGAGTCAGGGAAATGCAACTCAGATCATTGCTCCAGCAGGGATTACCATGAGTGGAACACAGACAGGAGTAGGACTTCAGGTGCAAACACTTCCAGCTACCCAAGCACCTCCAGCTGGACAATCACCATGTGCTACTGCTGCTGCTCCCCCATTTAAAGGTGATAAAATAATTTGCCAAAAGGAGGAGGAAGCAAAGGAAGCAACAGGTTTACATGTTCATGAACGTAAAATAGAAGTCATGGAAAACCCATCCTGCCGAAAAGGAGTTGCAAACACTCGCAATGGGGACACAAAAGAAAATGAAATAGAGGTGGGAAATCTTTTAAATGGGAGAAAGTATAGTGACTCGAGTCTACCTCCTTCAAACTCAGGGAAAAGTCAGAATGAGACCACCCAGTGCTCACTAATCAGTAATGGGCCATCATTAGATTTGGGTGAGAATGGAGCTCCTGGAAAGCAGAACTTGGAACAAATGGATACACAAGAATTCAAAAGTGATTTGAAGAAACCCCTAGTTAATGGAATCTGTGATTTTGACAAAGGAGATGGTTCTCATTTAAGCAAAAACATTCCAAATCACAAAACTTCCAATCATGTGGGAAATGGTGAGATATCTTCAGTAGAACAAGGGAATTTAGATGCCACTCAGCAAGATACTGCCAAAGTTGATCAAATAGAAAGAATTTCTAATGGACCTGTATTAACTTTGGGTGGGACACCATCTGTAAGCAGTATACAGGAGGCCACAAATATGATAACACAGCAACTTAGTGGTACCAACACTGATTTACCTAATGGACCTTTAGCTTCAAGTTTGAGTTCAGATGTGCCTCAGCAACGCCCAAGTGTGGTTGTCTCACCACACACTGCAGCCTCTGTTATACAGGGACATCCAATCATAGCAGTACCCCACTCAGGATCTAGAGCATCCCAATCTCCCTTATCATCTGAAGTTCGGTCTACTAATGGCGCAGCAGAATGCAAAACTGTAAAGAGACCAGCAGAGGATATTGATAGGGAAACAGTCCCGGGAATTCCAAATAAAGTAGGAGTTAGAATTGTTACAATCAGTGACCCCAATAATGCTGGCTGTAGTGCAACAATGGTTGCAGTGCCAGCAGGAGCTGATCCAAGCACTGTAGCTAAAGTAGCAATAGAAAGTGCTGTTCACCAAAAGCAGCAGCATCCACCAACATATGTACAGAATATAGCTACGCAGGTATGTTCACTCTCCTGTTTCTTTTATCATTAAAATTATTTTGGTGTTTTATCAGTTTTCTAAAAATTATTTGGCAGTACAGTCATTAGTTAATCTGTTGTTTTCTCTTTTCTAGCCTTGAAAACTTGTCAAGTTATAATGTTTTAGTGCAAATATATGTCAAAACAGCTGTACTTTTTTTCCTTTCAGTTCTTATTGCTGTCATAGGTGGTTTTAAAGTTAATTGCACATAATTTAGATAAGTTCTTTAATTTTTTTGTCCTAATGCTGACCAGACTAACTCATGTATCTTAGCTTTTAGAAAAGTGATTGTCCAGCTGGAGGTGCTTTAAAATCTTTTTTTCTTGCGTGGTTTTCTTTTTTTTTTTTCTTATTTTGCAAATACCACCAAAAATTTTTTTTTCTGTATTTAATTTCTTCATTTTGAATTGTAACTTGTTTGCCAATATCTTTGTATAATGAATCCCATAGAGGTCACATTATTTTGTTTTTTAAAAAAATACTCCCAAATTCCTTCTTGATATCCTTATATATTAAATAAATTATATATAGCTATACTCATTATCTTGAATTTAGATGTGACTATCCTCTAAGCCAGCGTTTCTCAACCTTCCTAAAGCCGTGACCCTTTAGTACTCGTATGTGGGCATATCTGCATGTGGGTGGACTCGCCTGGAGATGGATAGAGGAGCTATGTCTCTGTTCCTAAGACCACTGGAAATATGTGTTTTCTGATGGTCTTGGGTGACCCCCAGGTTGAGAGCTGCTGCTGTAAGCAATATCATCCTAGTAATTTTGTTATTTTGTTACTCTTCTCTGATTCGCAAGTTTCTGCTATGTCTTCCATAATGTTTTCCATCAAAGTTGTGAAGAACTTAATATAAGAAAATATTCTCTGATTAAATTTTATCTCTCTGGAAATTCTGGGATCACATTCAGGTTATGAAGGTTAAGATAGTTGAAATACTTTATCTCTTGCAATGTGGGTCTTGCTCAGGCCCTGACCTGATCCTTAAATGCTCAGGTTTAACCAGGCTGACCTATTCCAGTTTGACTTTCTGTTTGCCTTTAGCATTTGCAAAAATGTCAGTATTCACTGTCAACAACGGACCAAAGTTGGACCTTGCAGGTATAGAAAGTACAGCAGGAGATAAAGTAACATATCACAATGCCATATTGAAGAAGCTCCATTCCATTAGCGTGTTGTTTTACATAGGTGTGTGAACTTGGATAATATTACTTGTAATTATGATAGGATTCTATGATTTGTGCAGTATATATGTATATACTGATATTTTTATATGCATATATATATGAAATTTTTTAAAGCACTAAAAATATTCTTTTTTAAACAGGTGCTGCAAATTAGTTAATAAACTCATTGCTGAATGCTAGCTTTTCCCCTCAAACTAGATTTTCTTTCAAGTTGAGTCTTTACAACTTATAAAAAAATTGATAAAGCTTTAGTCACTATATTTATCATTTCATATTTAAGCATTTTCTAGTTTACTTGCATGGTGCTCTCTCTTCTGTTTTCTTCTTCTAGAATTGTTATTGATCCCAAGAGGAGAGTAGGAATCTATAAATAATTTGTGATAATTAACAAACCTAACCAGTTTTAAGAAGACCCCTGTATAAGATAATTTATCGAACCTTAATTTTTGGGTCTTTATCTCCCTATCTGATTATATCCAGTTTTAATAACTCAACATCATAAGCATTATTAATACATTCCTAAATTATCTATAAGTAGTTATGAAAAATTGCCTTTAGGAAATTTGGGGTTATACTTTTCTTATTATAAAGTTTTAGAACTTCCAAAATAACTTTAGTGTGTCAGTGCATTGTATATGTGTGAGTGTGTGTGTGTGTGTGTGTGTGTGTGTGTGTGTGTGTGTGAGAGAGAGAGAGAGAGAGAGTGTGTGAGTGTGAGAGAGAGAGAGAGAGGGGAAAACAGGTACTCATTAATGGTAGAATTGTAAACTTGAAGGATCTTGTTAGAGAGCAATTTGAATAGTGCAGTTTGAAAAGTTACAGTCATTACATTCTTAAGGCTTTACCTGTATAAAGTTTTTCTCTTGTATGAAATATCAGAATGAGAATCACTTATTCTCAGAGTTGGAAAGGACCTCAGTGGCTATCCAATTCTGGTATATTTATATCTATATGATCACCAAATGTATCCGTGAAGTTATCATTCAGCTTTTGCTTAAATACATCCATTGAGAGGTAACCTGCAACTACCAGTACTGTTTATCCTTAGAAAAAACTAATTAACATTCAGTTTTTCCTTATTACATCAAGCCAAATTTGCATTTAAAACCACTCATTGTTCCCAATTCCATCCTCTGGAACCAAAACCACCAAATCTAACTTCTGTACTGTACTTGAAAATAGCTGTTGTATCCCTTTGTAAATTTTCTCTTCTCTAACCTAAATATTCTCTGGTCTTTCAACTAATATATTACATATATGATATGCTCTAGAGCAGTGGTTCTCAACCTTCCTAATGCCGTGACTTTTTAATACTCATATTGGGGCATATTTGCATGTGGGCAGACCTGCCTGGAGAGGGATAGAGGAGCCGTGTCTCGGTTTCTAAGACCATCGGAAATGTGTCTTCCAGTGGTCTTAGGCGACCCCTGGGACCCCCGTGAAAGGGTTGTTCGACCCCCAAAGGGGTTGCGACCAACAATTTCAAACTGCACTGTTCAGGTTGAGAACTGCTGCTCTGGAGGCCATTTGCTATCCTGATTGCCCTCGTCTGGGCACTTTTAAACTTATCTATTCCCTTGCTAAAGTGCAGTACCAAGAATTAAAGTTTATTTAAAACAATAGATATTTCAGGCATTGGTGCCTTTTAAACTTTTGCCTGTTATACTTAGCATCTATACATTATGTTCAAGTTTTATTCATCATTATCATTTGAAAATCTATTCTGAAACTGTATTTTGTTTGCTTGTAGCAGTTTTTAAAATGGTTGAAAATAAAATAAATATGCCAGCTATCACTCATGGAGAAATCATATCTTGATTCAAACATAGAAAACCAAAAATACCAAATAGAACAACATAGAAAGTAAAGATAAAAGATATTAAAACTCTCTTCAGCTTATATTTTTTTCGTTGTGAAGAGATAAATGTTTACTAAACAAGTAGCCTGTACAGTTAAACCTGAACTTTCTGAAAACCATCAACATCTTAGTATCTTCAAAAGTTAGCATTAAATTATTTTGAAAACTAAATTATTTTATCCTTGAAAACATAAATTGAGTTTATTTCTCTTTTACATCCTTGTCAGATTTGGAATTAAATACTATTTCAGTGTATTCTTGAGGAGGGTGCTGGGCATAGTCCATCATGTGGAGCCTGACTGTGTTTCCTTTTCCTGTAGTGAGTTTATTTAAAGGTTTTCCTAGAAAGGGTCAGTTTTTAAGGGTTTGATTTGGATTATATGGAGATTTTAATAGACATTATATAGGATGCTTGTGTTGAGAAAGGTCTTAAGAAATAAGGATTATTCAGAAAAGGCAAGGAATTTTGGCTAATTGGAAGGAAAAAAATGAAGACAAATACATGAAGATATAAAGAGAAATATTTCCCAAGAGCCGTTATTAATTCATTGAAGATAACCGCGTCAGCGTGTCCTCTTTGGTCTTAGCTTTGTTGTATTCGTTTTACAGTATGGCAGACGCCCATATGTGAGATAATTATACATAAAACAGTATTTTTGATGATTTCTGTCTTCCCCCTTTGTCTAATGTATACATTTCTGTTGCCTATTTTTACTGTTTTTCTAGACAAAAGCCCTCTTGTAGGAGGTTAAATCGATTATGGCTTTGTGTAGTGCTATGGACATTGATATTTGCACGGCCCTTTTTTTAGGAAGACAAGTGCATAGCCTGAGGATACAATTTCACACAGCCAGGAATGGCTCAATTCCGCAAGAGCTACAGAAATTTGGTTCTTTCCCCAAAACCACTGTTGCACTGATATTTACTCGGGTGCCTTACTTATTCATAGGAAATTTATTACCAAGCACTGATAATAACTTCAGCCTATATTTTCATATCATTTAAAAATAAGCTCTTTGTGTGTGTATGTGTGTGGTTCCATACTTAGTTTAAGAGGGAAAACTTTTATGCCAGAGAAAACTGAGTGCACATATCATAATTCATTTTTGTTATCTTTTCCTACAGTTTGATTTAAAATATTCGATTCTTAAGTGGTGACTAAATTATAAAAAATACTTTGGGAAGATAAATTATTACAAAAATGCCAGGTATTTATACTGTTTCCACTGCTAGGGATGCATAATTTTGATACATATTAGGGGACTGTCAGACATTATAGACATTTTTACATTGTGATAGCAAAATTATGAACTTCAAGAAATTTTGTTTTCTGTAGCTTATGCATTTTTAATTGTTTTCCTCAGTTAATTCTTTTCAAAATTTTTATTAAAAGATTAACATTGAACATAGATACTAAGAATTATTAATAACTTGCATGTAAATTCATTTCAGAACATAAAATGAAATAAAAATTTTTCAATTGCTCCCACTACATCTTATTCAGGATTCTTTATTTTCCATTCATTCTTATGCTCTTGCTCTTTTTTCTTTGTAGTTAATATGTACCCATTCTTCTGGTTCTGCTTTTTTTCTTTTTTTGCATTGTTTCATATAGATTTTTCTAGATTTCTTTATATATCTCATAACCATTGATCTTAATTGCATTATGAAATTTTATCACATTCACATTTCATAATTAAATCATTCCTTTATCGTTGTACATTTACAATGTTTCCAGGTGTTTTTGCAGTTACTTATGATATTGCCGTGAAAATCTGTGCAAATGCAGCTTATTTTTAGTTTTTATAAAGCTTTTTGAGTATATTCTTAACAGTGAGGTCAAAAGAGATTGGGTTCAAAAGGTATGATTATTTTTTTTAACTGTCACATTGCTGTCCAAAAATATTCCACCAGTTTACATTCCACCCATTACAGAAGAACATACTTCCATAACTGTGCCAATGTTGAGTTCCAGTTAGTCAAGTTAATAAGTTAATAGTCATTTAATAAGCACCTGCTATGTGCCAGGCACTGTTCTAAGAGCTGAGGAAAGGCGAAAGACAACCAATCTGGTAGAGAAGACAAGAAGCAAACAAATGGGTACAAAAAAGCTATAGATAGGGTAAACAGGAAATAATAAACAGAGGAAAAGCACTAGATTTAATTGGGGTTGGAAAAGCAACCTTGTAGAAAGTGGTATTTTAGTTGGGACTTGAAGCAGGCTGGGGAGCCAGGAGGTAGAGATGAGAGGGGAGAACATTCCTGGCATGGGAGACAGCCAAAGAAGAGGTCTGGAGCCAAGAGATAAGGAGTGTCTTATTTATGGAATATCAAGGAGGCCAGTGTCACTGGTTCATAGAATTTGTGGACTGGGAGGAGAGAAAGGAGAAGGGTGTAAGATATAAGAAGAATGGAGAGATGGCAGGCTTTGAACACTGAACAAAGGATTTTGTATTTGATCCTCGAGATTATAAGGAACCCCTTGAGTGTTTGGAAAGTAACATGTTAAGATCTATACTTCAGGAATATCACTTTGGCACCTTAATGGAAGATGGACTTAAATGAGGAGATAATTATGGCCAGCAGGCTATTGTAATTGGCCAGTACCTTCACCTGGGTGGTGCCAGTATCAGGAGAGAAGGGAGAGAGTCTGAGAGATGTTGCAAATGTGAAATCAGTAGTCATTGACAACATTAGATAGGGGCCATGAAAGATACTGAGGCTGTAATACCCAAGTTGTAAGACACCGTGACTAGGAGGATGGTCAACAATAGGGCAGTTTGGAAGGGGAAGTGGGTTTAGGGCGTTCAGTTTTGGACATACTGTATTTAAGATGTCTACTGTTGGAGATGCAAGATTGAAGGTCAGCACAGTTGTCAGGGCTATATTTAGGTAGATTTAAGAATCATTAGCATAAAGATCGCAATTAAATCCATGGCAGTTGATGAGATCATCAAGTATAGTATAGAGGAGATCAGAAGGTGAACCAAGAGAAAGCCCTGTTACCCATGGTTAGTGGACCTCGTTTGGATGAGGATCCCCTGCAAAGGAGACAGACAAAGGGAGGAGAAGCAGAACCAGGAGAGAGTGGTGTCCCAAAAACCTAGAGAGAAAAGAGTGTTTAAAAAAGGGCAATAAGCAGGGTCAGAGGCTGCAGAGAGATTAAGAATGAGGCTTAAAAAGACAACATTCTTAAATTAACATCAAAGGCACATCTATGGTACCAACTTCTCCCTACATCTTTTTAGCTCTTGTCATACCATGCCTAAATTACCAAAGTGTCCTTCTACAATAGCTGGGCTGAAGTTTCCTTTGTACGTTTTCTCTGATTCTAGTTTGACACTAGATAAATTTCTTTAAATATGCACTCTCATTATTTTATTCCTCTATTCACTATTGAGTGACTCCTCTTTGAGTGCGGGGAAGTCTTAAAACTTGTTAATCTGCCATGTATTGTCCCAGCCTGCTATTCAAAACTTTTCTCAACATAAACTCTGCTATAAGAAAGATGATTTCCTTATTATCTCCAGAATACATATTGCTTTTGTGTCCTTAATTGCAATATTTATACTTCCTGTAATCCCTTTCCTACCTTTATCTGCCTGCCTAAATTTTGTCTGTCATTCAAGGTCTAGTTTAAATATCCACAAAGCTTGTTCTTTCCCCTTTCCATTAAAGGAATGACTTTCTCCTTTTCTTCCCCTTGTTGTTTGGTGTTTATCATTCTTTATATTGTTAACTTTTAATATGCATGTCATTTCACAAACTAGATTGTAAGCTCTTATGAGTCAAGGACAAAATACTTCTTGTTGTCTTCAATTGCTAATTGCACATGGTGCTTTCTCAGAAAGTATCTTTTGACTGAAGGAAAGCCTTTTTAAACCTCCAAACGCCATTTTTGTTCTCCCTGGAAAGAGGATTTCGGGGCATCAAGAGCACCAGTTAATTGCAATTCCTTTTCTTTTAGTCCTTTTTTCTTTATGCAACAATGCATTTTTTTCCCCTTTATACTGGAGCATAATAATATAACTTCATTTTGTCAAATTTCATGATTGTAAAGGTTTTAAGTTTCTGTTTTGAGTGATTTGTAATACTTACCATCTATTTAGCCAAATTACTTTATAAACAAGATAATAAAAACAATTGAGCTGAACATTTTAAATACAATCTGATATGTAATCACAGACTAAAAATATATCACATTATTACTCTGTCATACAAAAAGCATTTTTCCTCCTGTACCTGTATTAAAACTCAATATGTAATTTCTTAGTGTTGGTATAAATTTGGAAAAGAAGAATGGTTGAGAGGGAAGAAACAGAAAGAATGACATAATTTGCCATTATAAAAAAGTTTATATTAAATGTGGATCTTTTAGCTTTAATGGAGAAAAGCTCACCTTGTTAAAAGGGTCAATCTTAGAAGTTAATTTAATGAGTCAACAGATTTCTGCATATATATGTACATAATTATTCTGAGTTTTGTACTGTTTCTTACTGGCCTATGTGAAGCATATCAGTAAATTAATCATGGATTAGAAAACATTTAGTGTTTCAACTTAGAAACTAATACTTTTCTTAAGGGTTGAACTCTCCAAGTAAAGATATTTGGTTAGAAAATTATTTAAAATGAATTATTTAAATGTTATAGTGATGATTAAATGTAATTTATTTACCTAAATTTTGCTTATATGTGAAATAAAGGAATCTGAATATTTTAAAGATTTTTCAGATAATCACATGTACTTCTTAAATTAAAAATACTTAAAGAAAAATAACACTCAGTATATTAATGGCTAAATCACAGTTTTTCACATAGAGTTGTTAGAATGAACTATAAAATGTGAATGTGTTTTCCTTTATGATTTAAAAACCCATGCATTTGTAATTTTTCAACAGAGCACATCTGTGACACCAGTACCACCTGCTCAAGTACAGGGCCAGCATAACAGTTCTCAGCCATCTCCATTCAGTACATCCAGTCAACACGGAGAACAAATGAAAAAACCTGGACAAAACTTCATGTGTCTGTGGCAGTCTTGTAAAAAGTAAATGGCTGTTTTATTTAATATACATGTGCATTTTCGAAGTGTTCGATTTTCAAATGAGCTTATAGTTAAACTCAATTTTTTAATGACTCAGCATTTTCTTTTGAGAAACTGTTTTTTGACAAAAGAATTTCTATTTCAGAAGTGATCACTCTATAAATCTAATGTAAACAAATACATTTTAAATTTGTGCCAAAACTCCCTTCCCGATAGAGATAGGATGTGATTTAACATAATATTTGTGTATAAAAGAACCTCTTGGTATGTGACAATTATAAGCGTTTCAGCACTTAGAACTCTCTCGAACATTTCTAGAATTTAGAAGCCATGTATTAATTGAATTGTCATAGGGAGTATGGCCGTGACAGAAAATTTCGGAATGATATTGATGAATTAAAATGCCACCTTAATTCCTGAGGAGATAGCTTCATATTAGCTCATTCTTCAGAAACATAATCTTATAAAAAAAATTCAAAAAACTGTTTTTCCTCATAAGCTTTTTTTAAATTAACAAGCATTTATTGTCCTTCTTTCCTTCCTGTCAAGCCCCATCCATTCTTCCCACTACCCTATCTCAATTGAGAAAGAAAAAAGAAAAAAAATCCTTGAAAATATTAGTAATCAAATAACATCTATTGGTCACAACAAAAACCATTTCTTATTCTGCAGTCTGAGCATTCTTCATCGTTGGTTCCCTAGAATTGTGGTTGCTAATTGCATTCATCAGAGAGATCTTCAGTCTTTCAAAGTTGTTAGCACATGCTGCCTACCTAAATTTTAACAAAAATTACGAGCCAATCCATTATCACGTTAGTTGAGATTTAAATGTTCTGCATCAAACTCTAATTTATGGTGTTTATCCAGCATCTGCCATGAACTACTAAAGAGATGTCTCATTTATTGCAAACCTTTTGTAGGACTTGTTCAAGGACTGTGATTGCTAAAGTGTGAACGGGAGATCACTGGTGCTTCACCACATGATCTTTGTTCTTATCTTTTATAGCATTAATATTTCTAATAAGACAGTGTCTTTCCTTTTGTTTATCATGTGAATATACATAATGAATCATTAATGAATTTATCGATAGCTTCATCCATGACTTCAGAAACATAATATTATATTTTTTTAACTGGAAAGCTGAAGTTGATGAGTACCCTGGGTCTTCTTATATCCTAAAGTGGAGAGTGGATTGAAAAGTTTTGAGAATAATTTCTCTAGGGTACTATATGTACTGTAGACCTACTACAAAACCCATCATAATATTCCCCCAATATTTCTGCATTAGCCATGTTCCCCACCCAACCCCACAAAAAAGGCAAGAAAAAATATGCTTCAGTCTCCATTATGAGTGTCCATTCTCAATCTGGAAGTACATAGTAAAGCATAAATTGTTCTCCTGGTCCTGCTCAACTCATTTTTCATCAGTTCACATAAGTCTTGCCAAGTTTTTATCAAACTTTACCCTTTCATTTCTTACAGCACAATAGCATTCCATTGAATTTATATCCCAAAATGGATAGTAGATTAGAAAATTTTCAGAATAATTTCTCTAGGGTACTATAGTTTTGAAATACAATTAGTGAACCTTAAAAGTTTGAGCTATATAGTCCCTTATTAATAGAATCACACTAGAGGATTGTAAAAATATATAAATGAATTATTTTGTGTCATATAATTTGAAAAACATTTCACAAGGAGGGATTAAGTAGGAATATTCTCCTAGTTTCCTATTGCCTTCAATGGACAGACTACAGATACATAGTTTTGCCATTGAAGACTGGTCTTTTGTCATATTTTTGTTGCATGTTCCTCACAGGATAAATGTGAAAAAGAAATTTTGTTGGGTGACTTAATTTCCTTTTTCAGTAACTACATCAGGTACCTCACAACCATAGAATGTTTCAAAATTTTTCAGTGTTTCTCTGCAATTTTAAATTAAAAAAAAAACTTATTTAGACCTTGCTAGTTTTAAGAACTGTCCTTCAGAAGATATCCCTTTTACTTTTAATGACATTTCAGTTAAAGTTGAAAGTATATATGTATCTTTTTTAAAGCAACTTCTCATGTTCCCAGAAACTAGGGACTAAACATAACATATTACCTCTTTTTTATTTTGAAGTGTTTGGTACTGAAAAGGCAAAAGTAGCTACTTGTGCTGAGTTACTTTCATGTAGCTGAAAGTGACATCTCTCTACACACGTAAAGTGTCTGGTGTATTAGTGCTGCTTCTTTACCTCACATAATACGGGGTAGCATCCCTTACACTCAGCCATCATGTCTGTAATTTAGATAAATGGCTGGCTGGCTGGCTGGATAGATAGATAAATAACAGTGCATATTGAAGCAGCATGGATTATTATTCACATTGGCTTTAAATTTATGCCTGCTTTTTTTATTCCCGTGTTATCTTACTAGGGAAGGGATTAAGCATTGATATAGTGCCTACTATATGCTGGGTACTGTGCTCATTCACAAATATTATCTCATTTCCTCCTCAGTTGTGCTGTAAGCACAATTGGCTGTGTGAAGTAGGTGCTTTTATTATCTTCATTTTAGAGTTGAAGAAAATGAGGCAAACAGATGTTAAATAGCCTGCCCAGGGACACATAGCTAGAAGATGTCTGAGGACAAATTTGAACTCCAGGTTTCTTGATTCCAGGGTTGGCGCTCTCTCTGCTGTGTTGCCTGGCTTCCCGTATTTGAAAGATACTATATGAAAGATATGTTTCCCAGGAGGAACCTTTTCCCTAATATCCAGCTCTAAAAGAAAACTGAAATTTGAAAAATCGTAAAGTTTTTTAAAAATTCAGTTTTATTTAAGTTCTGAAATTTTTCTGGCCCCCAACCCATTGAGAAGATATACTACAAAACCCATATATTCCCCCAGTATTTCTGCATTAGCCATGTTCCTCACCCCCAACCCCACAAAAAAAGGCAAGAAAAAATATGCTTCCATCTCCATTATGAGTCTGTCTGTTCTCAATCTGGAAGTAGATAGTATTTTTCATTTTGAGTCTTTTGTAATTGTTGTGGATCATTGTGTTAATCAGAGTTACTGAGTCACAGTTGATTATTTTTACAATATTGCTGCCAAAGCATAAATTGTTCTCCTGGTCCCGCTCAATTCACTTTTCACCAGTTCACATAAGTCTTGCCAAGTTTTTCTCAAACCTTACCCTTCATTTCTTATAGCACAATAGCATTCCATTGAATTTATCTACCAAATCTTGTTTTTATTCTTGTTCAGTCGTTTCAGTAGTGTCTGATTCTTCGTGACTCATTTGTAGTTTTTTGGCAAAGATACAGGAGTGATTTGCCATTTCCTCCTCCAGCTCATTTTACAAATGAGAAAACAAAGGCAAACAGGGTTAAGTGATTTCCCCAAAGTCACACAGCTAGTAAATGTCAGAGACCAGATTTTAACTCAGGAAGATGAGTCTTTGTAACTTCAGGCATGATGCTCTATCCACTGGGCCACCTCGGAACATCTTTTTTAGCCATTTCCCAACTGATGAGCATCCCCTCAGTTTCCAATTCTTTGCTACCACAAAAAGAAGTGCTATTAATATTTGTGTACATATGGGTCCTTTTCTTCTTTCCTTGATCTTGAGGAATAGACCTAGTGGCAATATTTGTGTGTTCAAAGGTTATGTACAGTGTAATAGTTTTTTGGACACAGTTCCACACTGATTTCCTTATTGGCTAGACTATTTCACAGCTGCCAGTAATGCATTAGTGTATCTATTCTCCTACATCCCCTCTAGCATTAGTTATGTATCTTTTATGTCATCTTAACCAAGGTGATGGTGTGAGGTGGTACCTCAGAGTTATATTAATTTGCACTTCTCTATTAATTATTTAAAACATTTTTCCCATGGCTTGATAGCTTTGATTTTAATGATTTATCAATTGGGAAGTGGTATTAAGTTCCTATATATTTTACAAATAAGACCTTTGTGAGGAAACTTGCTGCAAAGATTTCCTCCCAGTTTCCTGCTTTTCCTCTTTTAGCTGCATTGCTTGTTTTGTGTGTAAAAGCTTTTTATGTAATCAAAATTATTCTTATTACTTCCTGTGAACCTCTCTCTCTTTCTCTTGATACATGAAATCTTCCCCTATATAGAGATCTGCTGGATAATTTCTTCTCTGCTCAGTTAATTTGCTTATGATGTCACCCTTTATGTCTAAATCACTTGCCCATTTTGAGTTTTTCTAGGTGTATAGTGTGAGATGTCAGTCTGCCAGAATTCTTTCCAGTTTTCTCACGTTTTTCTCAGATAGGGAGTTCTTGTCCCAGTAACTGGGATCTTTGGGTTTATCAAGCGCTTCTGTGTGCACTGTGCCTAATATGTTGCATTGATCAGCCTCTCTGTTTCTTATGCAGCGCTAAATGTAGATAGTGTTGTTATTTTTGTTATGTCGATTTGACCTACCTATTAACAATTAATATTTCTCCAGTTATTTAGATCTGTAGTTGTGTGAAGAATGTTTTATAATTGTGTTGATATGTCTTAACAGGTAGACAGTCTTCTTGAGCATTTTATTTTAGGCTGTCTGTAGTTATTTTCAATCAATTTTTTCTTTTTATCTAATTTTATTGGGTTTTATTAATAATATGCAGAAATGATGAGTCTTTTTGTGGATTTATTTTAAATCTTAAAAAATTTTTTTTTCTGAAGTTATTGTTTCCATTAAGTTTTTAGTTGACTCTGTAGGGTTCTCCAAATCTTACCATTTGCAAAAAGCAATAGTTTTCTTTTGTCATTGCCTATGCTTATTCCTTCAATTTCTTTTCCTCCTCTTATTGCATAGTTAGCATTTCTATTACAGTATTAAATAATAATAGTGATAATGGACATCCTTGTTTCACCTCAGTCTTATTGTTCTTGCTTTTAGATAGGTAGTACTTCACATTTTAACGAAAGTTATGTTTATTACAATGATTTCTATTCTTTTTTTTAAACATTTATGGGTATTTTGTCAAAAGATTTTTCTGTGTTTATAGAAATAATAATATGATTTTTGTTATTGATATATTGATATGGTCACTGATGCTGACCATGTATTAATTGAACCACTCCCGCATTCTGAACATAAATCTGGCCTGGTCACAGTAATGCTCTTTGTGCTATATTGCTCTAGTCTCCTATTCTGAGTTTTTGAATCAATATTAAATTAGGGAAATTAGTTTTTAGTTTTCTTCTGTATTTTAGCTCTTTCTGATTTAGGTATCAATAACATTTGTGTCATAGGAGGAAATTGGTAAGACTCCTTTTTTACCTGTTTTTCAAATAGTTTATGTAGTGATATTGGAATTAATTTTTTTAAGCGCTTGGTAGAATTCATTTGTAAAACCATCTGGTCTTGGGTTTTTTTTCTTAGGGAGGTCATTTATAACTTGTTCAATTTCTCCCCCTAAATTAGATTATTTAAGTATTCTATTTCCTGTTGTGGTAATATGTACAATCTATATTTTTAATAAATATTCATCCATCATTCAAATTGTCAGTTTTATTGACATGTAGTTGGGCAAAATATTCCTTAATAATTGCTTTAATTTAATCTTCATTGGTTGTGAATTTACCCTTTTCGCTTTTTATACTGGTAATTTGATTGTCTTCCTTTTTAAAAATCAAATTAGTCAGTGATTTATCTGTTTTATTATTTTTCTACCCCAGAAAACAAACTCCTTTTATTTGACTTAAGTGGTTTTATTTTTCTTCTCAATTTTATTATTAATCTCCCCTTTGATTTTTAGGATTTCTATTTTGTTGTTTAATTGGTAGTTTTAAATTTGTTGCTTTTTATAGTTATTTAGGGTGCTTACCCAAGTTGTTGATCTGCTCTTTTTCTCTTTTATTCATTTTAAGTATTTAGTGATATAAATTTTACATTATCATACTTTCCATCCCACAAATGATGATATGTTGTCTCGTTGTTGTCATTATCTTTAATGCTATAATTGTATGCTTTGTTCTTTGACCTGCCTTTCTTTAGGATTAGGTTATCTAGTTTACAATTAATTTTTAATCTGTGCTTCAAATGAACTTTATTTTTTATTTTTATTTTTTTCAAATCAGACCAAGGCTTTTATTTATTCATTTCTTGCATTTAAAATATTCTTCGATGACATCTTTGACCTGAGATTCCTTGCCATAGCCCTTAACAACAACACAACTGCTTTACAGGACTTTCCCTCTCTGTCAATTTTATAGAGGCCTACCCATTCACTCAGCTTCTTGTTTTCATCAACCTTGATCAAGTTGATTTGGTGCTCAGCACATAGGGCCTCAACCAACTTTACATACATAGGTTCATCACATTTGGAAGCAAGTACACAAAGATGGGCTTGGTGTTTGTCCAAGGCTTTGGCAGCTTCACGAATTCCATGAGCTAGGCTGGCATGGATGAGTGCAGTCTTCAGCACTTCTTGTTACAGCAGTGTTAACGTCCATTACACCTCCAGCAGCAATGCTTTCCTCAGCCATAGCAGCGGTTCACGGGTGAAGCTAAATCTTGAAAACACCTGGGAGCCTCCACCTCCTGCTCGACTCAGCTGTGACAGGAAAAGAGGTCAAATGAACTTTATTGAATGTAATTTTTATTCAGTTATGGTTAGAAACATATGCACTTAATATTTATCTTTTTCTGCATTTCTTTGTGAGGTTTTTAATACCCTAATACATGGTCTTTTTTTGAAGATGCCATGCACAGCTGAGAAATCCATATACTCCCATTCAATATTCTCCAGAGATGTATCATATTTACCTTTTCTTTAATTCTGTTCACCTGCTTCTTTTTTGTTTATGTTGTAGTTAGATTTATCCAGGTCTGAGAGGAGTAATTGAAGTCCTCCACTAGTATAATTTTACTATTTCCTCCAGTAACTCATTTAACTTTTCCTTTAAGAATTTGGATGCTTTATCATTTGGGTACATGTATGTTCATTGATTCTAATTCATTGATACTAATTTATTGTCTTTGGTACCATTTCAAAAATTGTAGTTCCCTCTTTTAATTAGGTCTGGTTTTGCTCTTGCTTTGTCTGAGATCCAGATTGCTACACCTGCCTTTTTTAACTTCAGCTGAAGTATAATAGTCCCTGGCCTCCTTTTTTTTAATGCTACATGTGTCCTTTTGTTTCAACTGTATTTGCCTCTCACTCTTGCCATTTTGCCTCTTCCCCCATGAAGCTTTTAAATATGCATCTCTGTTTATGTACTCACATATATATAAATATAATTTCTGCCTTCTTTTTTTTAAATCAACTTTTGTATTTATTTTTAGTTTATTCATTTCCACAAGATTTTGTGTTACAAATTTTCTCCCTGTCTTTCCCCTACCCACCACCCCAAAACAGTGATCCCACTGTATCTGTACACCCTCTCCCCCAATCTGTTCTCTCCTATATGCTCCCCCATATGCCCTCTGACTTTCTGATAGGGTAAGATGGATCTCTATACCCCAGTGCCTGTATATCTTATTTCCCAGTTACACGTAAGTAACAATAATGGTAATAGTAATAATAATAATAATATTTTTAAAAATATTTGATTTTAAAACTTTAAATTCCAGATTTTTTTTCCCTTCCTCCCTCATCTCCCACCCTTACTGGGAAGATAAGCAATTCAATATATGTCGTACATGTGTAGTTATGCAAAACATTTCCATAGTAGGTATATTGTGAAAGACTGACTATATTTCCCTCCATCCTATACCCCCTACTTGTTCTATTCTCTACTTTGTCCCTGGCCCTTTACAAAAGTGTGTGCTTCTAACTACCCTCCCCCCAACCTACCCTCCCCTCCATCATCCCTCCCCTTATCCCCTTCACCTCTACTCTCCTGTAGGGCAAGATACCCAATTTAGAGTGTGTGTCATTCCCTCCCTAAGCCAAATTCGATAAGAGTAAGGTTGACCCATTCCTTTTTGCCTTCTTCTTCTTCCCCTCCATTGTAACAATTATTACTTGCCTCTTCTATATGAGATAATTAACCCCATTGTCTCTCCCATCTCCTCTCATTATATTCCTCATTATATGCACTTCTCAATTTCACCTTTTAAACATCATCCCTTCCTATTCAATTGATCCTGTGCTCTCTGTCTATGAATACCTGTACACATATATACACACATTCACATATGTATTCACAAGCATATATACCCTCCTATATAGACTTATATGTATGTATACATATATATAATTTATATTTCCTTCATCTATCCTCATACTGAGAAAAGTTTTATAAGTTACAATTATCATTTTTCCATGTAGGAATGTAAATTGTTCAACTTTGATAAGTTCCTTATGCTTTCTTTTCCCTGTTTACCTTCTCATGCTTCTCTTGCTTCTTGTATTTGAATGTCAGATTTTCTGTTCAGTTCTGGTATTTTCATCAAGAATGCTTGAAAGTCATCCACCACCTCATTGAATGACCACATTTTCCCCTGAAACGTTTATACTCAGTTTTGCTGGGTAAGTGATTCTTGGTTTTAATCCTGTCTTCTTTGATCTCCAGAATATCATATTCCAAGCCCTTTGATCCCTTAATGAAGCTGCTAGATCCTGTGTTATCCTGATTGTGTTTCCATAATATTCAAATTGCTTGTTCTTGGCTGCTTGTAATATTTTCTCCTTGGTCTGGAAACTCTGGAAGCTGGCTGTAATATTCCTAGGAATTTTCTTTTTGGGATCTTTTTCAAGAGCTGATTGGTGAATTCTTTCCATTTCCATTTTGCCCTCTGGTTCTAAAACATCAGGGCAGTTTTCCTTGAGAATTTCTTGAAGGATGATTTCTAGGTTCTTTTTTTGATCATGGCTTTTAGGTAGTCCAATAATTTTTAAATTGTCTCTCTTGGATCTGTTTTCCAGGTCAGTGGTTTTTCCAGTGAGATATTTCACATTGCCCTCTATTTTTCCATTTGTTGGGATCCATTTAATAGTATCTTGATTTCTCATAAAGTCATTGGCTTCCATTTGCTCCAGTGTAATTCTGAAGGAATGGTTCTTTTCAGTGAGCTTTTGAAATTCTTTTTCCATCTGGCAAATTCGGCTTTTTAAGGCATTCTTCCCCTCACTAGCTTTTTGGGCCTCTTTTGCCATTTGATTTAGTCTATTTTTTATGGTGTTATTTTCTTCAGTCAGGTTGTTTGACTCTCTTTTCATGATTTTCTTGCATCATACTCATTTCTCTTCCTAATTTTTCCTCTATTTCTCTTACTTGATTTTCAAAATCTTTCTTGAACTCCTCCATGACCTGTAAGCAGTTTATATTTTTCTTTGAAGCTTTTGGTGCAGGAGTTCTGACTGTATTGTCTTCCTCCCATTCCATGCTTTGATCCTTTTTTCCTCCAAAAATAAATCTAAAGTTGGATGGCTGTGCTTCCTTTACTTGCTCCTGTTGCCACTAATCAATTACTTGACTTTTGAGCTCTTTGCCACAATCGAACTCTTCTTCCAGAGGGGAGAGCTTTGTCTCAAATTGCTGGGGTTTTCACAGCTGCCAGAGCTATTAGGAGGGTGCCCTACAGCCCCCATCAGTTTTGGTTTACTGGTCACACACCTCAGGACCACCACCCAAGACTGCGATCCAGGCAGGTTAAGGCAAGAGCGCTTGGTCCCCCTATGATCTGCAGGCTGGGAGTGCTGAAGCAGCCACGTAGAAGTGGCTACAGGGCTGACACCTCCAAAGCTTCTTGCCCTCGGGGTAGAGGCTGGACCGCACTCTGTCCCCCCCAAATCCAAGAGAGTTCCACTGACCTTTTACTTTTGTCTTTGGCATTTATGGGTTGATAATTCTGGAAACCACCATAGCTGCTCATGATCGACTCTCCCCAATGCTCCAGCCACGGCTGGTCCAGGCTGCCCTGGGGCTAAAACCTCAGCCCCCAATGTGCTGTGATGAACCCTTCCTGTCCGCCTGCCCTGCTGCCTTCAGTGGAAGATTTGTTTCTCTCTGTCACTTTGTGGGTTCTGTAGCTCTAAAATTTGTTCAGAGTCACATTTTATAGGTATTTGAGGTTGTTATAGGGGGAGCCATGAACTTTTCCTGCTTCTACGCAACCATCTTGACTCTGCCCCCCTAATTTCTACCTTCTTACACCCCCAACCCAGAACCACTCCCCACCCCCAACTGAAAATACAAGAAAATACAAATCCATTACAGATATGTGTATGTCAATCAAAATGAATTTCCACAGTGGCCAAAATAGTTTGTTGTATTTTGCATTCTGAGTCCTCCTTTTTCAGAAGATGGATGATGTCATCATTAGTCCTCTAGAATTCTGGTTAGTTATGCTAATAAGGGTTCAGCACAATAGTATTTAATCACATTTTTATACCATATCTTATTCAGCCATTCCCCAACTTATAGGCGCTCCTTCAAATTTTTTTTGTACATCGTTACTGTTTGTTTTGCTGAGGCCTTATGCTCCCCATCCCCACCTCAGCCTACCCTCTTAGATTTCCCTCGCCCCTCTTCTCTCCTTCTCCTATTTTCCTATCATTTTAAATGGATTTTTGTATCTATATATTCTTTTTGTTGACCAGTTCAGATGAGGAGATTCAAGTGGCAGCATTTCCCCTTCCTTGTTTATATAGATATCTACCTGTGCACCCTAATAATGTCAGATAATTTTTCTTGGCCTTCCTTTCCTTTCACTCCTCGTATTTTTCTCTTCCCCTTTCTTTACATTCTTCTCTTAAAATTACTAAGACTTAGTAAGACACTCCCAAGCTTTGTCTAATTGCACTTCCTCTGTGAACATCGGTGATGTTCAGAGGGCCACGTGTCATCTCACCACGTTTATTTGGTCCCTTATTCTTGTTCATTCATGTTTACCATGGTACATTTCTCTTCACTTTTGTGTTTGACTGGAAACCCACATCCCTTCTAAAATCATAGTATTCTAAGTTCTCTGCTCTTTTTTAGTGGTGACTGCTATGTGCAATCCTGACTGTGGCTCCTTCTTACTTGAACTCTTTATTTTTGGCTACTTGCTGGAAGCTTTCAATTTTCGTTGTGATATTCCTGGGAATTTCCATTAAGGGGTTTTTTTCAGAAGGTAAACTTATGGTTTCATTCTATTTCCATTTTTGCCTTCTGTTTCCAAGAGACTTGGGCAATTTAAAACTTTTTTGGAATGTGATGTCTAGGCTTTTTTTGGGTCAGATGATACAGTGATTCTTAAATTGTTCTCCTTGATCTGTTCTCCTGGTCAATTGTTTTTGCTGAGATGTTTTTAATTTTTTTTTGGAGGCAGGGCAGTTGAGGTTAAGTGACTTGCCCAAGGTCACATGGCTAGTAAGTGTTAAGTGTCTGAGGCCAGATTTGAACTCAGGTCCTCCTGACTCCAGGGCTGGTGCTCTATTCACTGTGCCACCTAGCCACCCCATTTTGCTGAGATGTTTTACATTTTTGTCCATTTTCTTAGCATTTTAACTTTGTTTTAATATTTCTTGTGTACTCATGAAATCATTGGTTTTTACTTGGTCCATTCAAATTTTCAGGGAGTTTCTTGCTTGGGCAAGGTTTTGTACCTCTTGTGTTGAGCTTGAGCTTTGCCCTTTCCCATTATTTCTTGCATTGCTCCCATTTCTTTTCCAGTTTTTTTTCTTACTCTCATTCCATTTATGAAAACATTTTTTGCTTCATCTCTTCTAGGAACTCCAGTTAGGTTTGTGCCCAAGCTTTGTTTCTCTCTGAGGCAGTGCTTGTGGATGTTTTGGAATCATTTTCTTTTTCTCCATTTCTGTCTTAAGTATCCTGGCTTGTGCAGCATTTTCAAGATTCCTAGCTGTTCCAAGCTCTGTCTTCTGATTTTCCTTACCTAAAATTTATTTTTGTTATAGTTGTTAACCCATTTTCTCTTAATTGTATATTAAATTTAGCACAATAGTAATAAATTTGCTGTTTGTTTTCCCTTGAAAACTTTTTTTGTTCTCTGTGCATTTTTAAATGTCTTATTTATCTTCTTCTTTTTTCTTCATTATTACAACCCACTAACTCATCCCTAACATCAGTGTGCTTCTTATGATCCTATCTTATAGAATACTACATTCTCAGAGTGGTATCCAGCCCAAAGGCATCAGAGAAACACATGGGGTACATAAGTAGACTTTAGTATATTATTAATGATTACCAAGATGTTAGGCATGTAAGATAGTACTCATAATAGGTTTGATTAGAAAAATAGAATGGCTTCCATCATGCTAGATTGATTCTCTATTGATGATTTATTAAGAAGCAGACCAGATTTGAACAGAATGAGAAGATGTAGTAGACATGGTTGTTCCCACCATTGGAAGTGAAAACTTTATCAATGAGATTTTTGTTGTTGCTGCTCAGGCAAACAGTGACTTGCCCATGGTCACATAGCTCCTAAGTGTCTGAGGCCAGATTTGAAGTCAGGAAGATGAGTGTTCCTGAATCTATGCCTGGTACTCTATCCACTATGCCACCTAGCTGCCCACACATCAATGAGATTACAGATTCATTAAATAAAGTATCTTGTAACACTGGATATTTAAGCCACAGCAGCAGCTTCATTGAGGCTATGCTTGGGAAATATACCAGGAATCTTGAGAATTTTTTCCCCTTTTTCCTAAAACTACCATTAAAGTCAACTTCAGAAAATTAAAGGGAAGGAATTTATAATGGCATACCTAGGTAAAAGTCAGATGTATACCAACCCATTCTATTTCTCTTTTCAGAACCTGCCTAAGAAAAAAATGAAGTTTCCTCTTCTATCTGTTCTCTTAGAGTAATTCTAAAGGAATTTCTGTTTCCAATTTTGTAAGCTTTTTTTACTGACGCAGCTGTTGTACATTTTGACCTGGTACTTTTGGATGATGTGCTCAATAGTATACTGGAACATAATTAGGAATGAAATGTGATTGACCTCGGAATAGAGTTTGCAGAATTTTAAACTGTTTTTGCACTGCTATCGTCCATTTTGAGCTTAGGTGAAATTTTGTCATTAGCTGAAGTTCATTTTGTGTGTTCAGTTATACATGACTTCATTTAGGGTTTTCTTGGCAAAGATACCGGAGTGGTTTGCCATTTCCTTCTCCCAACTCATTTTATAAATGACGAAACTGAAGCAAACAGTGACTTGGCCAGGCTCATGTGTCTTCCTGACTTTACTCCATCCAATGTGCCATCTAGCTGCTGATTTGGTGATAGATATAGCTCAGTTAAAGTGTTTTTTTCCTCCTTTTTCAGATAGGATTCAAATAGTGTATCTGAATGGAAAGAACTCAGAGCAATTGTGCTAGGCTTCTTGTATTTATGTATTAATAGTAACTTTTAAGAGCTCTGTACACTGTACCAGGATTTGAAAGGTGAGTTTTAGAAGTGACTATATAGTACCAAAAGTTAGAAGACAATGATTGATTTTCTGTCCTGTGGAATGAAGTCTGAAAGCAGTAAATAGTCGCATACAATTAAAGATCTTATATGTGTACTTTGTTGATTTGACATTGGTTAATTTTTTAACAGTCTAAAAACTAAGTAGTCATTTTCCCTAAGGACATTTTATATATTTGGTGTCATAAATAAGATTGTGGTTTCTAAACCCAATAGCAACCACCCCAGCCCCATTTTTATAAAAACAATTGTTGTGCTAACCTACACAGTCAAATGCAGGGCAGCTTATCTGTCATGAGCCTACACTGACTGACAATGGCAGATGTCACTATTTAGATCCTGAAAGTGCTCTCTCAAATTGATCTCATTTTTGCACAGTGTGTTAATGAAAGCACAATTCTTTGCCTGTCAGTTAGAGTGAATTTGCTTCCCCAGGTTTATTTATATTGTTTTTTGCATTTTGATTTCATGGGGAAAAAGTGGATAAATTCTTGTAGGAGTTCAACTAGAAAATATACAAATCCTTTTGGCTGTTGATTTTTGATTAAGAGAGTCTCCCATACCCCTAGCAAATGCACTCCAAGGTTCAGAAAATCATTAAAATATTTTTAACAATTTCTGTGACTTTAGGAATAGCTGGTTAGTCCTAAGTGGTTTTTTTTACTTTTATTATGCTTTGATCACATTGGTATTCCTTTCCCCGCCCATGCAGTGTCATCCTTGTTATCTTGTTATCAAGTCATCTTTTCCCAAAGTTTTTCATGGAGTTTCTGCTCAACCACTGTTAAGCCTCTGAGTCCTTCTGTCTCCAAAGGACCACTCAGCTATCCATCTCATTGCTCTCATTCTCCTTACATAGCTTAAAGACCTCCTTTTCAAGTTATATCTAAAGTCAATCATGCTTTTTATGCTGCTCTTATACATACTTAAGTCATCATTAATAATATGCTCCAAACTGCTTACACTATCCATGTATTTCCATTGCCTTTAAGTTGCCTTATATTTTAATTCTTCTGAGATAATGGTTTTGTGTCATTTGTACCCATATGACATCACGAGGAGATTACTGAAGTTAAAGAAAGGAACTTTGTAGCCATGAGAAGTTTACGGTCGTTGACTCTATCATACAGTTACAAAAACGGAGTCTAAGCCAGTCTTCTACTTGATTCTGGGCCCAGCTCAGCCTCCAAACACTTGTCCAAAAGGCGTGTATTGATGGAATAATTGAACCAGTTATTGCATAACTGGGTAATAATCTAGGCAATATCTTCTAGAGTGGTTAGTTTCACTGAGATGGATTTTGTAGCTTGATGTAAATAAATAGTATGATATAATGTGTCATTAAAACAACCTTCCGTAGCAAATATGTAAGGGGAACAGCTACCCAGGATTCTAGGAAGCACATTTAGTGACTATATTATCTCTGTTGTTAACACTTTACATGATGTCAATATTGAATAAATCACTGAACAGAGGTGAAATTCTCTCTCTAGTCTCATCTTTGATGAAGTCCTATGTCATTTTGCTTTACGCATGAAAGACACTTTAGCTGAGGAACTTTTATGAGACTGAATCAACTGTTTTACTGAATCAAAGGCATCTTTGATATTAATGAACATTAAACATAGAGCTTATATTTTTTATACTTCAAAGTCAGTTTTGTAACCATAAATAGTAACTTAAATTTTTTATATTTTAAAGTTTACATAAAAAGGAATTGATTATAGATAATAATTTATAAAAGTCTGTCATTTTCTTTTATTTTTTCATTGATGATGCTTATTCTCATAAAGATTTTATAGGGAAAGGAAGGAGGGAGGGAAGTTGGCTTAAGTGCTAAGCACTTTGAAAATATTAACAGATAATTATCTCATTTGCTCCACAACTACCCCGAGAGGTAGGTGCTATTATGATTCCCATTTTACAATTAAGGAAACTGAGGCAGACAGGTTAAATGATTTGCTCAAAACCAAAGAATTCATAAACGTTTGAGGCTGGATTTGAGCTCAGAGCCTCCTGACTTCGTGCTCAGCTCCACGTCTGTTGTACTGACCAGCCTCTGGATGACTTGGCTTAGCCAGGCCTCATGCCAAATTCTTTACAGCCATATTTTGCACAAAACTACTTTTGAACATTTTGTGAAATCACATAACTATAATCTCTCAGGATCTTCCTCTCTAATGTTGTACAAGTTAGTTTGAGGTCTAAACTAACACTGACATGGACAGCCTTGGCTTTGCACTTGACTAGGAGATAGAATATTTACTGACTGAATTAGTTTCTGTTCTCATTCATCTTCATTATTGTGGATATGGCTTTACTTAGTTATATTTATCTGAAAAAGAGTAATGGTCAAGGCAAGTCTTGAGAAATTAGTTGTGTTGAGCAGTGCATGCAGTGCCTTCTCACCTTCATCCTTTGATACTATTTACTGTGACCACTGATGTGACTAGTGGTATGACTGCTACACAGACAGCCAATTTTGAAGTAGTAGCTAACATATAATCTACTGTTGAGCACATTAATAAAAAAAAACCTTTTCTGATATGGAATGTTATCTGTTAGAATTTGTTGTTATAGCCTTGAATTACCCATGCTCACCTCCATACTTTAAGAAGGCAGTTGGAATTTAGAGGAAGAATAGGAATTAATCATCAACCTCATTTAATTCCTTGTCAGTGGTAGAATAAAATCATAATCAAATCATATCTCATAGCTTTGCTTTAAATTATAGAGCTTGGAGTGGTATCCAGAGATTATCTGAGGAACTGACTTGATACCCTCCTATCCTGTTATAAAAATGGTCTTTAACTAAAAGAAATATTCATACTTTTTCTGCATCTCCTAATCTGTACTGCATATGACCTCAGTGTCCTGATTTGTAAAATGAGAAGATTAGAGATGTGGTAGTTTGGTGACATTTGGAGTTAAAAGATTTGGGTTCAAATTTCAGCTCCTTCTACTTGACCTTACGTATGACCTTGAGTAACTCATTTAACCACTGTACCTTAATTTCCTCATTTATAAAATAGAAATGAAGAGAAGCAATATAGAGAATCATCCTCAGAATCAGGAAAAATGAAGTCTTGCCTTTGTCAAACAGTAACAGTGTGATTTTGGGCAAATCACTTGATGATCTCTTGATGCCCAGGATTTCATTGGTTACTTTGAAGAGAGCAAAGGTTGAGGAGTGAATGACTGAAAAGAGAGGAAGTGGAGTCAGGGACTCTAAACAGCTTTTTTTAGATGTTTGGCTGAGAAAAGGGAAGAAAGATATAGTCGGTTATTTTGTGGTGTTTTTTTTTTTAAGATGGGGAGATTAAGAAATAGGGAAGGATGTTAATAATTCATAATAGTGAAAAAATTTCATGAGTAAGATGTGTCTGTTTTTATTTTAAAATAGGTTTCTCATGCTTATGTCCAAATGTCCAGCTAAGAACTGATCTCAAAGTCAAGTTAAGAAATAGTTTTTACTTGAAAGCTTTTAAACTTATAAGAGGTGGAGACAGTGTCTCTTTTATTTTATATAAATGTGATATCTGAGAAATGTTTTTATTTGATAGTGTCATGTAAATAGTGTATTATACCACCAAGTTAAATTAATGTGGACTAAAGTAATACTATTATCCAAAGTGAGTGATGGATTCTTGTTCACATAAAAAAAAAGCAAAAAACTTTTATACCAATCAGACTGCTTTAAATTAAATCAAACTGTTTTCTTCCTGTTCTGACTTTATAATATATAGGGATAGGGACTGGGCCTGCGATTTCATTGGTATAGGGAATTCTCAGATAAAGAACCTCTTTCTACCAATGCAGGTCAGCACTTCTATACAACTTTGCAGTCTAAAATTATCTAGAACACAGAGAAGTTAAGTGATTTGCCCAGGGTCCAACCCTGTGTCAGAAGTGGCCCTTAAACTCAGGTCTTCCTATCTCTGAGTTGACTCTCTATTTCACTTTGCCACCTAGAAGGGACCTTAACTATCATATGGTTTAGTCTTGTTTTACTGATAAGGAAACTGAATCCCCAAGAATTGAAGTGACTTGCCCAGTATCTCATAGATAGTAAGTAGCAAAACTAAGTTCCAAACCCAGGTCCTCAAATCCAGATCTAATCCTCTTTTTCAATCCCTATAATGACACATTTCAGTGTCAGTGTTTGGTAAGAAATTTACTGTCAGAGTTGAAAAATTCTTACATCTCAGTGAGGGGTGGAGGTAATGGCAGAGGAGTTGAACCAATTCATTACTCTAGGCTCTTATTAACTTCATCAGATATTTATTTAACAGCCTGTTAAGTGTGAGGCGTGGGTGTGGGATGTCAATTCTGTTGATATAGTAATTGTTTTTGATACCATTTACTTTTTTAAAAAGATTTTAAGTGGTAGAGACATTTAAAATGTCAGTAAATACTTAAACATTAAAAAAAATAGTCAATATAACTAAATTATTAAAATTTTGGAGGAAATATTAAAGTGCTTTCTCACATTCCTAAATTGTGGCATCTTATTCTTTGCCAGTCTGTCCATTTTTCATCTGAACATTTACATTTACATCACTTCTGGAAGGGAAGGGGAAAAGTCAGAAGCTGAATGTTTGACTAAAACCATTTCTTTGTCTTCCAACAACTGTTTTGACCAAGCTCACCCTTTCTTGCCCTAGTACTGATCCAAGAGGGAAAGGAAAGATGGATATACAGAACTTAGGTCCTAGGGGGGACCCTTTGACTTAGATCCTCCAGCAGAGTGTTAGGGTGGTATCCTATTTCATCTCTGAACCTCTTCATTCAGAAAAAATTAAAGCTGTACTCACATTTTTTCAGTTCTCTGGAAAATATTGCCTATGAATTTCTTTTTCCTGGTAATATAGTTAGTATAGTTAATGGCCTGGGAATTTCTTACCTTTATCTCTAATAAATATATACAAATGAATACTTTTAGTAATAATGTTTAAGTTCTACTTTGAGTCATCGCAGAGAAGTATGTGAGAAAGGGAGAGAAATGAGAACATTCAGGTGATGCATACTTGTGAAAGACAGATTCTGTATGTAGTGGAATGAACAGAACAGAAAAATCTGGAGTAGATATGACAGTTTTTGTTAATGACATTTTAAGCAGAAAGTTTTATATGTGGGTGGATACAGAAAACTCAACTAAGAACCGCTTCTTTTATGTTCCCTGACACAGCTGGCAGGCATCTTCCTTGCTCTGCATTGCTACTTCTAGAGTCTAGACCTTTCCTGTGCCATCCCTCAGAAATCTCTTCTCTTTTAAGGGTCACTAAATCTGTCTTAAGCAGCTAGGTGGTACAGAGGATAGAGTGCTAGGCCAGAAGTCAAGCAGACCTTTATGTTCCTGAATTCAAATGTGACCCCAGACATTTACTGCCTGTGTGACCTGGGCAAACAATGTAAGTTTGCTGCCAATTCCTCATCTGTAAAAGGAGCTGGATAATGAAATGGCAAACCATTCCAGTACCTTTGCTAATAAAACCCCAAATGAGGTGACGAAGAGTCAGACAACTGAAAACTATTGAATAACAAATCTGTCTTAGGACCTTGTCTAAATTCTTTTGGCAATCTTTTTATTTACTTCAGATTCCTCCTCTCTTTTCCTTGTGACAATTTATTTAGTACCTGGTTTAGTCTTCCTCTTCATCCCAATCCATGTCCCCATACTCAGGGACTTTAGTATTCATGTTGAGCCCCTTTTATCTTCTCACCTATAATTGTGAATTCTAAACTTTGTTTTATGATCTTAACCTTCTATGTATCTTTACCTCATTTGCTCCAGTCAGCTGTCTTTCTTACCGTGACCTTCACTCTTCCCTTTTCTGCTAGTACCCCACCCCTTCCCTGACTTTACTTTTTGTCCTTTCATAGTGTTGATCCCAATTCATCTATAGGCTGTCTTCTACCCCTTGGCAATATGTTTTGCTGAACTCCAACCCTTAGATAGTTCCACAAACCATCTTCTCATTCCTGCTATGCAAACCACTGGAAATCACACAGAGTAACAAAGTCCACTCAGAATTTGTTATTTAATCTCAACAATTGTCCATAGGAATCTTACTGTTATTCCTTGATTGATTTTCCTTCCCCAGAGAAGTTTTTCCAGACCTTATCTTCTCAAGCCTTGTAAATCATGTCCTCTCTGCCAGAAACTGGTCTCTTACTTTACCAAGAAAATGAGGACTTTCTGCTGAATTCTGCTTCTCTTCCATACTTCAAAAACCTCTTATGTTATAAGCTCCTTTTTCCACTTTTACCAAGGCCAGTTCTTTTACATATGTCTGTCTTCTCTCATACTTTCTTCCCGAAGGGGGGTGTGTGTGTGTGTGAGACAGAGAGAAAGACAGAGAGAGAGAGACAGAGAGACAGTTCTCTTTCTAGCTGGTGGGTGGGTGGGTGGGTGTGTGTGTGTGTGTGTGTGTGTGTGAGACAGAGAGAAAGACAGAGAGAGAGAGAGAGACAGAGAGACAGTTCTCTTTCTAGCTGGTGATTCCTGTTTAGTGTCCTTTTAGAAACACCTTTATCTTATACCCCCAATAAAATGTCCTCTAAGTTTCAGTTTTGGTACCCCTACATTTTCTGTGACTTTTTCCATTTTTGTGGGTTTAATTATTGTTTCTATACAGATAATTTCAAAATCCACATATCCAGCCCTAATTTTCCTGGATCCGAGACCAGCCTCACCAATTGCTAGATATCTCTATCAGATACCCCCCTTTGACATTTTAAATATACAGCATGTTTCTTCATGCCTGACCTCCCAAATTCCCTTTTTCTTTTGAAATATCCTAGTCAGACAGTTTCATAGACTCAGTCATATTTGATTTTTTTCCTTTTTCCTTACCCCACACATACTTTTATTACTTGCTAAGTCTTGTTGTACCTCTATGTCATCTTTTATATCCAGCTGCTCTTCTCCATTTATGCAGCATTATCAGGCCCTCATAGCCTCTTGCCTAGACTATAATAGCCTTCTTTCTCCATTTCCATACTTTTCTCTGGTGGTTGTCAAAATCATCTTCCTAAGGCTTAGATCTGACTGTCACTCCTCAGCTCAAAATTCTTGGGGTGGCTAGGTGGCGCACAAGCCCTGGAGTCAGGAGACCTGAGTTCAAATCTGGCCTCAGACACTTAACACAGAACTAGCCGTGTGATCTTGGGCAAGTCATTTAATGCCAATTGCCCTACCTTCCTCCCTCCAAAAAAAAAGCAAAACAAACAAAAAACTCTTAAGTGGCTCCTTATTATGTCTCTATGATACAACAGGAATTTCTTATTCAAACATTTAACTATTCTCTACACTTACCATTCTATAAATGTGCTTTTATACAGGTTGTCCCCTAACACTCCAGTGTTCTCCTTCCTCATATCTGCCTTCTAAGAATCCTTAGCTTTCTCTAAGGCCCAGCTCAGTTGCCACTTCCTATACAAAGCCTTACCTGATTGCATTCCCACTCCACTCCTTCCCACCCTTTTGGTTGTTAGTGTTTTCTGACTTCCCAAATCCTCCTGTGTTTACTTTGTATGCTATGCAAATATTCAGTATTTACTTATCCCCTGTACCTAATGCAGTGCCTTACACAGAAGTATTTAATAAATGCCTTTTGAATTAGATAGTTTCACTTGATTTTGCATTTGCTTAAATTTTTAATTAAAATTTTTCCAGTTGATATGTTAGAATCACATTTTTAATTATAAGTGAATTGCCTAAATGGGAAGCTTATATTTATGTGTTCTTGAGGGAAGAGTCCTCAATTTTCCCCTCTCAAATTCTCTAGTTCCCTCATTTGATCAACTTCATATTACTTCTAGAATCAAATACAATCTCTTTTGTTTGGCATTTAACACCCTGAAACTGGTTTCAACTTACCTTTTTAGTTTTATTAGATATAAGTGTAATAAGCTTCGCAAACTCAGATTCCAGCCAAAATGACTTTCTTGCTTTTGCTTATACATGGAATTCCATCTGCCTTTGCACAAGCTGTTTACTAAGCCAAAATTATGTTCCCCTTTCACCTTCACTTCTTAGAATCCTAAGCCCAGCTTAAGTATCATTTCCTTCATTATTAGTTCTCCTTAACTGCTACCATCTCCTCACAAAAATTACTTTGTGTGTTGCGTATACTTCTATTTTTACACGTTGATTTCCCATACTGAATGTAAGCTCTGCCTTTAGGCAGAGACTTTTTTTTTCTTTGTAATGTGGTGTAATATGGGCACAACACCCAGCAGGTGCTTCAGACAGATGTTTGTTGATTTGATTCTTGTGAGGAAAGTCCATTGAGTTGATAATTCATTCTAAGTTGTAGATTCACAGTCGTACTATGGAAAGAGCACCTGAATTTTAAGTCATAGGATTCGGATCCCTATCATTTTTGCTACTTGTCATGCATGTAACCTTGGGCAAGACTCCTTATTTTTATGAAGCTCAGCTTCCTCATTTGTGCTATTGATCTGTAAGGTCCCTTCTAGCTCCAAATCTATGATCTGTATATACCCCTAGGTAAAGATCAGACATGGATGTGAAAGGCACTTAAAGGCAGACTAAAATAAATGATAAAAAAAAATTGTTGCTTTTAGTTTACCAGTAGGTATTTATGTCAAAGATTTGACCCTGAACATTTCTTTGAGTTGATTTTCCATAATCTTTTGGAAATCGGTAACCTGCATTTCCTCCTCTGTCATCCCCATTCTTTCACTTATTTTTAATCTCTCCCTGTTTACAGGTTTATTCCCTCCTGCCCACAGACATGCTCATGGCTCCCTCATCCTGAAAAAATGCTCACTTAATCCTTCCGTTCCTGCTAACTATCATCCTTTGTAGCTAAACTCGAAAAGCTGAACTCCTCATTCCCTTAGTCTGGCTTCTGACCTTATCATTCCACCAAACCTACTCTCTCCAAAGTTATCCATGATCTCTCAGTTGCCAAATCCAGTGGCCTTTTCTAAAGCTCTGTTCTTCCTGACCTCTGCAGCCTTTGACACTCCTCGACATTCTTTTTTCCCAGTTTTTGGGACACAGCTCCCTCTGGTTCTCCTCAGCCTCCTCTGCTAGCTCTTCCAGCTCACTGTCTTACCATAGGTGTCTTTTAGGGTTCTGTCCTTGGCCCTCTTCTGTTCTTCTCTGCTGCTTGGTGATCTCATTAGCTCCCAAGGATTTAATTTACATTTTTATGCTGATGATTCTCAGATCTGTCCCAGTCTTTCTGCAGACCTGGATCCAATCTTGTGTCTCCAGTTGCCTCTCAGACATCTTGAGCTGGATGTCCAGTAGACATCTTCAACTCAGTATGTTGAAAATAGAACTCATCATTTTTCCCCCCAAACCTTCCCCAGCCTCTTACTGTAGAGGGCACCATCCTCCCAGTGCCTCAGACATGCAACCTAGGAGTGATCCTGAGCTCCTCACTCTCTCACATTCCCCACCCCCATATTCAAGCTATTGTCAGGCCCCGTCAGTTTCACTTTTGCAGCATTTCCCCTTCTCTTCTCTGACATTGCCACCCTTCTAGTGCCGGCCCTCATCACCCTACTCCTGCAGTATTACAATAGCCTGCTGCTAGGTCTGTGTGCCCCAAGTCTCTTCTTACTCCAATCCATTTTCCATTCAGATACTAAGGTGAGTTTCCTGGGGCCTGTGACACCACACCACCCCTTTGTACCCCCTCATCTGCCCCAATCCCCCCATAATCACTACACTCTTTCTGATGTATTCAAGATCAAATATGAAATACTGTTTAGCATTCAAAGCCTTTTATAACCAAACTCCTCCCCCCTCCTCCCTTTCTAGTCTTCTTACACCTTACTCCCTGACAGGTACCCTTGGATCCAGTTTCATTGCCCTTTTGACTGTTCACTCCATTTCTCAGCTGAAGGCATTTTCTCTGGTTGTCTCCATGCCTGGAACATTCTCCCTCTTCCACTCCCAATTACTGACCTCCCTGGCTTCCTTTAAGTCCCAACTAAAATCTGACATTCTAACCCCTCTTAATTCTAGTACCTTTCCTTTTTAAGTTATTTCCCATTTGTCCTGTATATAACTTGCATTGTATATATTTGTTTCATATTCTCTCCATTAGATTATAAGCACCTTGTGGGTATGGACTGTCTTTTGCCTCTTTTTTTAGCCCCAGCATTTAGCAGTGCTTAGTAAATGTTTATTGAATTTGAATGTAATGTAGGGCTGGGGACTGGACCTATGATTTCATTGAGATGGGTAAGTCTTAGATAAGTAACTCCCTTTATCGACGAAGGGTCAGCACCTTCTCTGCAGTTTACTGCCGTAGAGTTGTTTAAGAGGCCAGCTCTTTATCCACTATGCCAACTCCAGTACTGTTTCTTTTTTTTCACAGTACTGTTTCCAAAAAGTAAGAAGCTTTTCAGTAGGTAGGTCTACAAACAAGTATGAGTAGTATTTTTAGATAGCCTACAGTCACTATAATTAATTTATTCCTCTTACTGACAAAATTATTTCAAAAGTCTATTTCATAAAGGAATGTTAGAAGTATAATCCATACTGAACAACAAAAATTGGATAATGTATCTGTGTATTTCAATGACACTTTAAAGTCTCTTATTCTCCCCTGGACCGTTTTTAAGCTCCCTTTCTAATTAAGACAGCAAACATACTCATTTTCCAATGTCAAACATGTAACTTCAAATTCTAAGATTTCTTCTCCTGACTTTCATTTTAAAGTGGTATTGATAATGCAGAGGCAACGTGGAGCATTGGATAGAGCTGGCCTTGAAGTCAGGAAGAACTGGGTTGAGTCCCTCCTCCTACACAGACTGGCTCTGTGACTCTGAGCAAGTCCCTTAATCTGTCAGTGCCCCCAAGCAACTCTAAGACTATGAATGCACAGCAGGTGCATCTGCTTTCCTAGAGGAAGTTCTTACTGGGAGCTCCCTACATCGATGAAATCACAGGTCCAGTCCAAATATATGTGTGTATGTATGCTTTGTATAAGTGTGTAAAAAAGTATAGCATGTGATATTTATATGTATGAGAGCTAATCTATTTTCATGTCATTTCATTTCCCTCTGAGAGGTTTTTTGCCTACCTTAAAGAGGGGTAAGTTGAAGCAAAATGGTGGTTTTAATCCATTTATAAATTATATAATTATAAATTTTACAAATTATGATTATAAATTTTACATATTTATGAAACCTAATTAAAAGTAACTAAAAAATTAAAAAGTTTGAATGTTTTAGAAAAGAAAAAACAATGTGGTACCTGTTTAAAATGTTTTTAAGATAGGAAGAATATTTTGCATTTTCTGTAATGACATAGAATGATTGCCACCATTCATTCTGAATCCCTTTTTATTTATGCCTTTCTGCCTTTCATTTGAAGCTAAAATTAAGAAATTTTGATGTAGTAAATAAATCCCTGTGTGGAATGTCTTAACATATAATGAGCTGAAACTTGTTTATACACTAGTTTTTATAAAAATAATTTTTTGAAATGGCAACGAAGTAAGTTACTATTTTTTTTTTAAGGTGGTTTCAAACACCATCACAGGTTTTTTACCATGCAGCAACAGAACATGGAGGGAAAGATGTATATCCAGGGCAGTGCTTATGGGAAGGTTGTGAGCCTTTTCAGCGACAGAGGTTTTCCTTTATTACTCACTTACAGGTACAATTTTCTTAATACTCTTTAAACAGGAAACAGTCTGATTGAATTAAAGAACCTAATACATTGTTTTTTTCTTTTCTCTCTCAAAAAGGATAAGCATTGTTCAAGGGATGCTCTGCTTGCAGGATTAAAACAAGATGAATCAGGACAATTAGGAAATCAAAAACCTTCCAACAAGTAAGAATCATAAAGCATAAAGGAAAGGAAAGAACCCCAAATCAGAAGAGATCCTTAATACTATAGTAGGCAGCAGGATTCAATAGAATGAGCCCTGGACTCACAGTTAGGAGACCTGGGGTTTAGTCTAAGCTTTTCCAACTAGCTGTGTGCCCATAGATAAGTCACTTCCATTTCTCTGAGCATCCACTTCCTCATCTGTAAAATAAGACTGGGATAGATAATGTCTAAGTTGTTTTATAGCCCTGAAATAATTTGATTTATGTTTTGTAGACATTAGAGGTGTGGGTCTTAATTCCTTTTCATACACATTGGACAATCGTGGGCTTATGGAGAAAAAAATCCTTTGACAGAACTACTCTTCCTAGCAGCTAAAGTGACATAACTTACAGCTTTGTGCAGTTTAGTTTTTAAAATGAGAAGTGCACTTTTTTTCATCTCTAAAGTGTACTTTTCTTTTTAGGTTTATAAGTATATAGTACCTAACAGTAAATACTCCCACCTTCTGTGTATGCCAAGCACTTGAGGAGATACAAAAATAATAAGACTCTGTTGCTGCCTTCAATATATTTATAATCTAGCAGTAAATACTTGTTTCATCAAATCTGTTTTCTTGAATGGCCTATGCTTCCTTTTTAGTTACTTAGGACTAAGAATGAAAAACATTCGTTCTTTCACATAAAATTTTTAACATAATACTCTCAGTGATCGAATCTGAGTCTGCTTTAAGTCTTCCATTTATAATTATTTCAGTCAGTACAGATTTTTTATATTGGAAAATTGTAAGATAAACCTTTTCAAGACTTCTTTGTTTTGCTTGGAGAATAAGTCTCTCAGTTGTCTGGGTTTATAACTCTGTGGTTCTTGAGCCACATAGCTTTTGTTTCCATATCTTGTTAATTTTGCCTTGAGAGTGTCTCTTAATCCTCACCTCTACTCCATTTCAGGCCCTCATCACTTCTTACTTGGACTATTACAATAGCCTCCTAATGCATCTGCCTGATTACAACCTATCCCTTCCAGAGCCCACCCTACAAACAGCTTCTAAATAGATCTTTCAAAAACACAAATTTGATTATGTTACTTCCTTTCCAAATGTCACAGGGCTTCTTATTGCATCCAGTATAACGTACAGAATCCTTATTCCTATATTCCAGCTAGCTGTCTCCTTTTTAGTTTTTTTTACACAATTTTCTGCCTTTTGTCCTTTGTGCATTCACACATAGCTCCCCACATTAGGAAATTACTACTTCCTTATCTTGCTTCTTAGATTGCCTAGCTTCCTATGAAGCGCAGATCATATGGCACTTACTACACAGGCCTTTCTTGGTTCTCCATTTTTAGGGTTCGTTTCCTTTAGAAATTACCTTGTTTCATATTTTATATACTTTGCACTTATTTGTATATATGTTATAACAAGTCACCCCTGCTCCCCAATGAAATGTAAACTAGGGACTGTTGTTTTTGTCCCAATGCGTAGTACAATGATTTACATACACTAAGCATTTAATAAAATTTTGTCAGATTAAGTTATGAACCAGTAGTGTGTTGTGTCACAGAAACTAAGAAAAGAAAAAATATAGGTGGGTTTTGGCTGGATAACAATGTCAAATGTTGTAGAGAACTGAAGGATGAAGAATAGAAAAAAAAAGACCCCTAGATTTACCAGAGTGCCTTATTAAAATAGATAGCATCTCTGAATAGTATGC
>CM053581.1:422101538-422179734 GCA_028627135.1 Pseudochirops cupreus
ATGGGTTCTAATGTTAAGAAATATACCAAGTAAGTATGACAGCTAAAAGATAGAATGAGAAATTCTCATGTGAATTTTTAAAAAGAAACCCGAATGGAATGTAAAATGCTATGGGGTCCTGCTCAATAACTGTACCAGGAGTGGGGAACCTGCAGCCTCGAAGAAGCTAAGTAAAAAAGTTATAAAGAGCCTGACTATAGATTCCCACCCCCAATGTAGCAGGTGGTACTAAGCTACTTTTTATTATTAAAGCTGGGAAGTTGCCAATCGGAGGCAGGATCTGAACCCAAGTCAAAAGTGCTAAAAACATGAAAAGACAGAGTATCCACACTGTACTTCTCTTTCCAGAGAAGGTAGAAAAACAGACATAAAGAAAAAAGTACCAGATAGATAGTGATTAAGAAAATGCCAGGGTCAGAAAACACAAAATAAGAGATTTCAACAATATTAGAACCAAAACTCAAAAGTTAAAAATTCATCAGTTAGGACATTAAATCTCTAAAAGCCAAAGCAAATGGCATTGACAGCTTGGCATGAAAAGTAAAACTGTTGTTCTCCTGAATCAAAAAATAAAAGAATGAAACCATAAAAGAAAACAAAGAATTGGAATTGGAGGTCAAAGTGAAGATCACTGGACATCACTGCAGAACACCAATACAGTGACCATGCACTAGAGCTTTAGGTGTAGAGTCTTACAACCTGAAAGGAGAAACAAATCATGCCAATGGGCACTGGCTGGGATTGCTTGTTAACAAAAAATGTTTATCAAAAAGCCAAGAAAGACTGATGATCTCAAGGGATTTAAAATCTCACTTCCAATTATTCCTTCTGAGAAAGATATAAGGGGTTCTCTAAAATGCAAAGCCAACAACAAAGCCATCTCCTCTCCCTGCCAAGAAAAACAAAAGAACACATGCAATATGGAGGAAATACTGGCCATAAGAAGGCCCACCTTTTCTAATAGAGTATTGATGCAAAAGGGATGAGTTAAGTTCTAGGAGAATGGATTTATCCTAGAGAAAGAAAGGAGATAGGAGGAGGATGAATTAACTCGTTTCTTCTTAAAACTGAGCCACCAGAAGTAAAGATATATGAAGGTATCAGGGGGTCAGGGCTGGGATGGACATGGAAAAGGGCAAAGGTCTAAGGGTAGATGTGGGAATCATATTACTTCAAATAAAGATGTAGGCAGCTAGGGCAGATTGCAAAGTGATCTCAATCTCGAATTGGAGGAGGGTGGATGGGAAGAGACTGGAATGGAATTCTTTAAAGCAAAACATGCAGGTTTTTAAAGAAATGATAGAACAATTTGATGGCAGGGGAGAGAGGGAGAAGATATTTTGAATGTTGATGAATTATGGTATACAAAACAAGGAATTAACACAAAAGATATGAACCATTTTCAAAGGAAGAAATGCAAACTGTCAACAGTAGTAGAGAGGGGGCAGCTGTGACGGGGTGTAGTGTTAGATGTGAGGTGTAACTCTGGATAAGCAACTTAACATCTTATCTATAAAATGTGTAGTTTGGATTTCTAAATCCTATGATTTAAATCATAGCTCTAGATCCTATGATCTTCAAAGGCAAAGTGGAGAAGTTGGGCTTGGAACTAAAAAGATCTCAGTTCAAATCCCTCCTTAGTAATTTCCCTTGGCAAATCACTTAACCTCAGGCAGCCTCAGTTTCATCATTGGTAAAATGGGAATAATAGTACCCACCTCACAGGACTGTTGTGAGGAACAAGTGAGGTCATATGTTACATGATTTGTACACCATAAGCAAATACTAGCTATTACGGTTATTCCTAACAACTAGAAATCTGAGAAATGCATAGTAAGATGATTCCAAAGTACTACACCTCATACCCATGAAATTAGTGGAGATGGGAAAATTAGGTGCTGGCAGAGCTGTGGGAGAAAATAAGCATGTTCACAGATGGTAAGGCCCTCAGTTTAACCGATTATGCAAGAAAAATGACTAAATTAGTAGGTTCATACTATCAGGAATATTTTTTCAATCAACTAAAAGCTGCCTTCTGTCCATCCCTTTTCCCCATCCCTGCTAAAGACAGAAAGTCAAGAGAAATAGGCTCTACACTGGTCATTTCCCAAAATATGTCTCATTCTGCACTGTATCTGGCCACTATCAGGAGGCTAAGTAGCATGTTTCCTCCGGAATCATGGTTAGTCATTCTGTTGATCAGAATTCCTTATCTTTCCAAGTTGTTTGTATGTACAATACTGGATAAACCACTGTATAAATACGGTATAAACGATTCTCATCACTGCATCAGTTCATACAAGCCTTCCCAGGTTTCTCTGAAACCACCCGTTTTTTTCTTACAACAAAAAAGTATTCCTGGGGCAGGTAGGTGGCGCAGTGAGTAGAGCACCAGCCCTGGGAGTCAGGAGGACCTGAGTTTGGATTTGATCTCAGATACTTGACAACTAGCTGTATGACCTTGGGCAAGTCACTTAACCCCAATTGCCTTGCCTTTCCCCCTCCAAAACAGGCAAAAAACACTCCTTGCCCTCAAGGAGTTCATAATCTAATGGGGGAAACAATGAGCAAATATGTACAAACAAACTACATGCAAGAAAAATGTTGAGAGGGAAGGCACTAGAATTGAGAGGTTAGGAAAAGCTTTCTGTAGATGAGATTTTAGTCAGCCTTTGCCCAAATGGACACTCCTTCATTTCCAAGTTCTTTGCCACTGCCACAGATATGGCTGTAAATTCTGTTTGTTTTGCTTAGGACTACTTATCACCTCTTCTATCTCCCTACCCAATAATCTTGCTTTTCTTTCCTTTGACCAGTTCAGATGAACACAACCCAATCCTCCCACTCCTTTCTTATTTGTATAGACTTCTAACTCATTGTAATTCCTGATTATAATCCCCCCCCTTCACCAACTCCACCACCACCACATCATCACCCATTTCCTTCTCTCCCTATTCTTAAGATTATCAAAACATAACTACTCCCAGATCATGTCTAATTACAGTTACTTTGTGACCCTTTACAGGGCTCTGAAAGGATACATGCATCATCTCCCCAGTTTATCCTTGTTTAAATCCCTTATGTTTACTGTTTTTTGTTTCTCTTGACACCTGTGTTGGTATTTCAAAGTTCCTATACAGCTCTGATCTTTTCATCAGTAATGTGTGAAATTCTTTAGAACTAGGTTCCAATTAATGTGAATAATCATCTGAAGTTGTCTCATGTATTTGAATTTATACTGCACAAAAAATATAAAATATTGCAATTGGTGCTAGCCTAATGGCTATATGCAAAGTGAATTCAAATAATATGAGCAGCTACTTCAGGAGACTTGTTTGAAGTAATTGGTACCTAACTGTATCTCATTAAAGGTCCATTTTCCCCACATAGGATCTATACTGTTTTAATGGATAAATCGTTCTTGGTTGTGTTTCTATCCCTTGCCTTTTGAATTATGTTCTAAGTTCTCTAATTCTTTATATACTGTTTGCTAAATTGTTTGTGATCCTAACTATGGCTCACTCTTCAATTTTTCTTTAACTTGTTACAAGCTGTTCCATTTAAAATTTTTTTCCATTTCTTTTTAGCTGAAAATTTGGTTTTTACTTTTTTTTAATTTAATTTTTATTTTAAGTGTTACTTCATCTCTCCTAGGAAGCTGAACTTATGCCCAAGTTGTGTAGTTTCTTTGAGGCTCAGCTAATAGATCATTTTGGAGTCATTCTCTTCTGAATTTATCTTGAGTATCACTATCACAATAACAGCTTTTTATTTTGGGGGATGTTTTTTGCTTACTCATTCTTCCAGTGTACTTTTTGACCCTGGACTTGTCAGGATCAAGTTCTATTCATTTCTGCACAGAACATCTGAGTTGGTCATATTGCTTGTTCTCTTATTCCAGGATTTCAGCCAACAGCTCAAGGCTAAGGACCTGCAAGTTTTCAGTACTCCCAAAGTAGTCTTGAGCCAGGGCAAAGTCTGCTCTCTGATGCCCTGGTCTGCGCTCCACATGTTCTTGAACTGGTTTTTGTTCTAACAACATAGCTGTGGGCTTGCCCCATTTACAGTTTTACTAGACTGCTATTGGATTCAGCTTCTCTTTGATCTAGGATTTTTACCCCCATTATTCCTGCATAGACTTTAGATCAGACTAGAAGTTGGAACTGAGCTCCTCCTGTGTGCCCAAGGTCAGAGCCACATAACTGCTTCCTGCTTTTGAACTTTATCCTTATAAAGGAGCCTAAGGTCCATGACCACTCTGCACCCTGGAATGCCACCCCTAGTTGCAAGTTCCCTACTCAGTCTGCTTTGGATCTGTGACCTACAACTGGGTAGTGAACATGGTACATGTTCCTGCAAGCCTTCAGAAGTTTAGGCCCCTCTGTGCTGGGATCTCCTCTTGCCCTGATGGACAGCCTCTAACTGACCTAGATGTCTTCACGCAGCAAGCTTTTGACTAAAGCCTGTCTCCAGTGTCTGCAGACCTCTCTATCTCTCTATGCAGATCTGCGCTGGAAAAATTACTCAGAGACTTCTTCTTTGGTTTTCCCAATCATGATTCTGTCTGGTGTGTTTTCTAGGTCTGGGTGGAAGTTCTGAGGCAGAGCTTGACTACTGCTTCAGCATCTTCCATTCTGCCAGATTTATACCAAGGATCTATAAGATACTCATATCACTTATCATTTGTATTGGCAAAGGACTGGAATAAAAGTATGCTGTAGCTGTGAGTTATAGCAAATGTGTAAAGTTAAAAAAATATGAGATGACTGGTATGAAACAACGAAGTAAGCCACAAAAAGTATTTACCATTAATGTGAATAGGGAGAATGTTTTGAATAAGGCAACAAAACCCAGACCAAATGAAAAGAACAAGTGGATCAAGTTTTTGCTTATTCATAATCAAAGTACCAATAATGTAAATTATCCAAGAAAACGTATAGCAAGAAAACAACTTTATTAATTTTTTTTTACAGAAATATTTGACACAAAACTATTCCCAACAAACAGCCAAGTGTTTTTGTTGCCCCCCCCTTAGCCAGGTCACCAAATCTACAAAAAGTTAGAAAAAGCATTTATACATTGTCGCCTCTATGCCAGATTCCGTGCACTTTACAATGACTGATCACAAAATCCCACATCCAGTCCTACCCCTAAGTGAAGTCACTTCACTCACCTTGAAGAGAATTTTTTAAAAAAATGCAGAGTGGGAGAGGAGGAAAAATGAATGGGTAGCATTTGACTTGAGCCTTGAAGAAGGATATTTTAAGCATAGAGAATGCTATTGGCAAAGGCACTGAAGGGGTAAAACCTACTGGTATTACTATAAAGAGATCTGAAATCGTAAGATCAGGACTTAAATCCTCATTCTCAATGCCAGTTTGACTTATTGAGCAGTTTCCTCTTCTAGAAAATTAAACTGAACTCACATGTCTTCTAAGAGCTCTCCCAGCTCCAAACTTATTTTCTTGTAATCCATGGCATGTTCAGGAGACAAAAGTTGTAGTCTACCCGGAATACTGAATATATGGAGGCCAAATGATTCAACATTTAACAAATATTAAATATTATGCTATGTGCAACACGCTGGGAATACAATTCATAACATAGTCCCTGCCCACACCAAATTTTACTAAAGTTTTCTGAGACTTAGGAAAATATATGAAAGATGGACTGGAGAAGAAAATGACTGACAACAAGGAAACCAATGAGGTAATTATAATAATCTAGGTAAGAAATGTTGAGGGCCTAAACTAAGGTGATGGCCATGGGAATGGACAGAAGGGACTATATGTGGAGTTAATTAGGCAAGTAATTATATGAGAAAAAGTACAGGTATCACTGAAGTTTTAGTCTAAGAGACTCAACTCCGAGTTAACTTGTCACCAATGGAAATAAAGAAGTCTATAAAAAGTACAAACTGAGGTGGGTAAAGATTAAGTCAAGTGAGCATCCAGAAACTATCTGGAAATGTGAGGCTAGAACTTAGAGAAGATGAGGGAGTTGTGTTAATATAAAAGAATAAGATCAGAAGGGCCCAAGAACTTTGAGAATATAAAATGAATGATACAACAAAAGCAACTAAAGTCAGTAATAGTTAGGAAGAGAACAAGAGGGGAGCAATTTTACAAAACTCGAAGGAGAAGTATACAAAAAAAATCAAAAATTACAGAGGTGAAACAGGCATTGAGAAATAATATTTTCTCCTCTTTGAAGAAGTAAGTTGATAGTTTAGAGAAGTCAAGTTGAAAAGAATGGAAGCCAGACTGTGTTAGTTAAGTAGAGCCAACAGGCACAGTTAATTTTTCTGGATATAAAAGGGAAAGGATTGGGACAATGTATAGGGTCAATTTTTGTTCTATTAATTTTTAAAAAGATGCAATTCAGAGCATGTGCATAGATAGCAGAGAATGAGGCTTTACACATAGTGAAAGGGAAAGGAAGACAACGGAACAAATTACTGAGCTCCAGAGGAGAGAGCTCACCTTTTTCTTAAAGACTAGAGAAGGAAACTCACAAATAGGAATTATAACTTTGAATGTGAATGAGATGTTTATAGCAGCTCTCAGTGGTGGCAAAGAACTGGAAATTTCTGGGATCCCCATCAACTGGAGAATGGCTGAACAAGTGGAATGGTTGTGATGTGGCACTAAGTCTATGCTATAAGAAACAGATCTTAGAAAGCCATTTGTGAAAGACTTTCACAAAATGATGAAGAGCAAGTGAGCAGAACCAAGAGAACACTGTATACAATAACAATATTGTTTTAAGAACAACTTTGACTCAGTCATTTTGAGTATTATAAATATACAAATTAACAATAATTGACACGAAGACAGATGCTACCTCCATCCAGAGAAAGAACTGATCAACAGAAATATTTTTTGAACAATTTTACACACACACACACACACACACACACACACTTATTTGTGTCTAATGGTAGCCATTTCTAGGGTGAGAGGGAGTGGGAAAGAAGGGAAGAAAAAAAGTTAAAGAAGAAATTTGTATAGTAACTTTGTTGTGTATTTGTTGGGAATAGCAAGCTGTATATGGTGGATTTGCAGTTAAATGTTCATTCATCCTTTTTATTGTACTTGTTATGGAAATGCTTGTTTTGTTCCCTGAACTGAAAATAAAATAAATTAACATAAAAAAAAGACTGGAGCAAAGGAGGAGAGATATGTAGAAGAGATAAGGGAGCTCACCACTTAGGGTAACAAATATATGTAACGAAGTGGGCTCATCTGAGAAAAGAGGAGAGGGAGTGAAGGGGAACAGGACATATGCTAAGGCTGGTACTAAACACATTAAAGAGGTAGTAACCTAGAAGTTGGTAGCTAATAGTAGTAGGGACATCAGTAGGGTGATATAAACCCAAAAAGTCCAAAATGGAACTCATTTTTCTTATTCCATAAACCCACTCCTTCTCCAAACTCTTCTCTTTCTGCTAAGATTAACACCATTCTTCCAGTCATATAGTATCAACGCCTCCTTTCTCAAACTTCCCTTACATAAAATCAATTACTAAGCTTTGCCCTTTCTACCTTCATATAACTCACAGCTGTAAACTTCTCTCCACCCTAACACAAATCAAGAAACATTAAGCACCTACTATGTGCCAGGAGCTGTGCTAAAGAAAGGCAAAAGGCAGCCCCTGCTTTCAAGGAGTCTATCAGTCAAATGTGGAGAAAGCAAGAAAACTATGTTTTTATAGCAACTATGTTATAATATACAGGATAAATGATGAACACAGTAAGAAGGCACTAGAATGAAAGCAACTGGGAAAGACTTCTTAGAAGAAAAATAGTAGGTACAGGTGAGGGAGAGAATTCCTGGCATGGGAGGTCAGAGAACAAGGAATTGGAAGATGGGAGTATCACGTGTTAAGAACAGCAAGGAGACCAGCATCACTAGATCTTGAGTACACAGAGGAGAGTAAGGTGTATGAAGACTGGGGGATGTAGAAAGGGGCCAGGCTATAAGGGTCTTTAAAAGTTAAAATAAAATTTTATATTTGATCCTTAAGGTGGTGAGTCACTAGAGTTAACTGAATATGTCAGTTAAAAAGGGACGTGGTCAGTTTAGGAAGAACAACTTGGCAGCTGAATGGAGGATGGACTGAAGGGAAAGAGACCTGAGGCAGGGAGATCAACCAAAAGACTATTTCAATTGTTCAGGTTTAAGGTAATAAGGGCCTCAACAAGGTGGTGGCAGTGTCAGAACTGACAGGTACAACTGACAGAACTTAGGAACTTTTTGGATATAAGGGCGAAAGAGAGGTTACGAGCTGGTTGAGTGAGAGAATGGTGATTCCCTAAACAGTAATTGGGAAGGTAGGGAAGCAAGAAGAGTTTAGAGAGAAAGATGAGTCCATTTTGGACATTAAAATGTCTATGGGATATCCATTCCAAAATGCCCAACAAGCATTTGGAGATAGAGGACTAGAACTAGATAAATAGACCTGAGAACCATCTGCATAGAGATGACTGTTGAGAGCTAATGAGTTCACCAAGTGAAACAATAGAGAAAGAAAAGAGAACATCAGACAGAACCCACAGGATAATCATGATTAGGAGGCATGATCTGAATGAAAACATCCAATAAAGGTGACAAAGAAGCAATTTCAGCAGATAGCAGTAATCACATGGGAATGGACAGAAGGAGTTATGTGGAGTTATTTAGGCAAGTAATTAGATGAGAAAAAGTATAGGTATCACTGAAATTTTAGTCTTAGATTCAACTATGAGTTGACTGTCACCAAGTGAAATAAAGAAGTATGTAAAAAGCCTACCCACTGTAGGATATTTGGATTGGGAATTTTAAAAAGTTTTAAAAGTTCAGCATCTGTTACGTACATTACTTCCCCTTAAATACTCTATACTATAGCCAAACTGGCCTTTTTTGTTCTCTACATACAGTATGCTATCTCCTATTCCCACACCTTTGCACAGCAGTCCCTCATATATGGAGACTGCCTTTGAGAGCTCTGAGCTCCCTTCAAAGCATACTTACTTAGTTCTAACAATACCAGTTGTTAGTTCCCCTACACCCCAAAATTACTTTTTATTCATTTTGTTAACACATTGTATACTCCCCCAAGAGTATAAGTTTCTTGAGGAACTCTCTTTTCTGTGTCGATTTTTTGCATCTATTATATGCTGCCTGATACATAACAAATATTCTTGATTGCCTGATAAAGATGTAAATTATACAGATACAGAACCTGCTGAAGGAATGGCCCCAAAGCAAGATCAGCCTCAACTAATCAGCTGATGTAAGCTTGAATGTCACGAATAGATTGTACTAAGATTCTGTCCATGGTTCTGTGCAGCTCAAGATTTTATAATGAACTGGATGAAGGTACACATGTCAAATATGCTGGGAGGGATTGCTAATACACTGAATAATGGATAGATATAAAAAATATCTTGACAAGTCACAATAATGGACTACATTTAATAGGAATAAATATAAAGTTGTAATCTTGTGTTCACAAAAATCAACTTTGAAAATCTAGGATGAAAAGGGTAAAGCTAATAATAGTTCACAAAATCTGGAGATTTTTGTGGACTGAAAGCTCAGTGAGCCAAGAGTGTGACATGAATTGCAACCAAAAAAGCTGATGTTCTCCACTCAGGCACTAAGAAGCTTCAATCAGAAGTATTTCTAACGAGGGCTCTCTCAGGACATACTGGCAGTACTGTAATCAGTTCTGAGTGCAACAGTTTAGAAAGACGTATGCTGGAGTGTACCAAAGACTATTACCATAAACTACAACCCATTATTTTAAATAATTATAAATTAAGTATTCAGTATATTACGCCAAATGCTAATGGAGTAAGAATTAAAGTCAGAGTTTCAGAAAATCTGATATATAAAACACATGTATTTAGAATGATAATCTGGGTGTTACATGTAAACTTGACCTTAACTATAGTATCAATGCATTAAATACTTTATCCCAGGTATAAAAAAATAAGGAACTGAAACAAAAAAAACTTAAAAGACGGCATTTATTTTAGTCAAAAGAATTTATTGGAAAATATTATACACTACATAATTTGTTTAAGATAGTACTATTTTTTAGTAGGCAGCACTCCAGCCATATGCTACAAACAACACAGACCGTGGGGCAGTCACTGTGATCCTGACAAGACATTCAAGCAGTAGGCACAGTGATCATTTCAAAGAGTGTAAGGGGGCAACTCAGTAATTAGCAGAAAGGTACACAAAACCTTTATAATTCCAAAAATTAATGGTCACTATATATCTTTAGTTTCTAAAAATAATTTTCTTCAAAATCTTGGGAACTTTTTGGCCCAGAACACTTGCTAATAAACACTATTACATTTTGTTGTATTTAGACCAAAATTATAAAGATGAAGTCTTAATAGCAAAAGGAATTAGGAATTAAGGGTGATGGTAGAATGCACATCATATATGTGCAAAGTAAATTTAAATTTCTGGGAAAATAAAGGGCATATAAGGCAATAGATTTTGTTAAAAATATACATCATGCATTTTCTGATAAATTCTTAAATATCTCCAAGAAAACAAGAAAAAGCTTTACTCATCGCCTTCTAATTTATAAGACATTCTTAATTAGGAATTACAGATACAGCAGAGCTCCAATGTAACCACTGCCCCAACTAGAGATGGCAGCTACCCTTATTACTTCCCCAAGCAGGGTACAAAAACACAAAAGAAAACAAAACAAAAACCCTTCTACCCTAAACCTAAATTTTATATCCTTATCATACCTGCCCTTCTGTTAAGCCCTTTTACAGGTTTGCGAGAGTCATCTGGCAAAGAGACTCAAATATATAAAGCAAGAGAGAGGGAAAATGTTATATAAACAACTCCAAAAACTCTTCGAAGGAAAATGCAGGAAAATACGCACAGCGTGTGATTAATCAGCATAGGCATAGCAATTTGCTACAAATTTCTTCAAAGTGCTAACCAGTTTTAGTTCAAAACAGATTCAAAGTTCACACAACTGCTGCCACAGGTCAAAAACCAAACTGGGGGAGAAAGAGGGCACTGTGGAAATCTTCAAGACATGGTTTGAGTGTGTTTTAGGGAAGGAAAAAAATCAGTATCAAACTCCACATCCTATTATAGTTTAGTTATGATGAGCTTTTAAACAAACAAAAGATCAGAAGAATGATAAAATAAAGCTATTCAAAAAAATAATGCAAAGGTCATTATTTTTCAATGCCTCAGGATGTTCCTATTAAAATCTGACAAGGGTGACACAGTATTAATTAGATCCTACACATTTCAAATAACTGTTCCTACCAAAGCTAGGACCAGGCACACACACTATACACCTAAAATTGAAGAAATGGAAAACCTTTACTCTAAGACAGCATAGTAATAAACAGTATTGCTCAAGCTGAAGAATTTAACAAATAAAAGGTTCAAATTTGACTCAATGAAATACAATCTTGCTTTAGAATATAGGACTGTTTGTCTAAATACCATTTATATTGCTTGATTTCTATCCAAAGCTGTTCCTGGCTGGAAGTGGAGGGAAATTTTGCACTGTACCAGTATCATCCTTTAAAGAAAGGAAAGAAAACTAATCTTTAAGCCAGTATTTCCAAATCAGCAGGTTTGATACCATTTTCTAAGACAATAGGTCTATAGTTCCAAAAAACATTATTAAAACTGTACTACTCTCTTCCCTTACCACAAAACAAAGTTTCATGCCTAGGATTTTACAACATGTTTAAGTATTTCACTCCCTGTGAAATACTGTAAAATTCCACAAGAATGACAATAATACCATTTCTTGACCTATGTAAGCCAAGTTACCAAAAAGTAAATTTATATTATACCCTATTTCCAAGTAAAAGGTCAACACAGAAGTCCTACACCTAAGTATAGATCTCAGGTGGCACAATCTGCTGCCTCTGGCCAGTAGAGGATGTGAATAAAGAGTGCACTATTTCTAAAGCGTTCTCTGGATTGTCCTTTCAACAAGTGCAGTCAGAGACTACGGCTGCTAAAATTCTAGCAATCATAAAATAGTTATGCTATTTCATACTAATAACCCAAAAGCAATGGGGGTGGGGGAGAGCACAAAATAAAAACAAGCAGCAAAATCTTTATTTGGTGTCAAATAGTATCCCAAAACTTGAGGAGCTGAAAAGCAGTACTGTTGTCTGATTTTTCTATCTAAACATTTTCTCTATTTTGACAGTCATGTGCTTTTTAAAAACATATATGTATATGTATATGTATACACACACATATAAACAAACATAGAATGAATCCAGCAACCAGTCTGTCTAGTTCTGGGGTGGGGAATCTGCAGTCTCAAGGCCACATATGACCCTCTAGGACCTCAAGCATGGCCCTTTGACACAATCCAAACTTCACAGAACAAATCCTTGGACTCAGTCAAAAGGCTACACCTGAGGACTTAGAAGGACACTTGTAGCCTGGAGGCTGCAGATTCTCCAGCATTGGCCTAGTTAATATTAGAAATAGAATCCATGGAAACACATTATTTTAATTTTTACCACAATTTAAGGAGGGGTAGACATAAGGAAGAATATCCTACCTTAATATATTTAGGCTTATAGCCTAACATGTACATCTCTCTTCCGAAATCAATGTACTTGTTTCTAATTTATGCACTCCACCATTCAAGTCAAAATGCTGTATATCTTCTAGTATCCACACTATAGCACATTTCTAATTAAATGCACTCTCTTTCAAACCTTTCACTTTCTTTTCATTTGTTTTTGAAAAAAGAGATAAAGAAGTTGCAGTGCAGAACTCTATTCATTTAGAACAAACCATTATATCCTACATTGAAAAAAATTTTTTTGTATCAAACCAAATTTCAATCACAGTTGTGTATAATTTTCAGTTAATGGTACATGTTGAAATTGCACTTTGCAGATAATCTTGATAGTGTTCTTAGCATTTCCTATTTCACCCTATTTTTTTCTCAGTCGAAGCAGGTTCTTCCGGGTTTTTCTTTTGGCTCCCCTTCCGTGAATGTTTGTATTTGTCTACATAGGCTTTAACCAGATTTGCCACTTTAGCAGAATTCACTTCTCCACTCTTACTATGACAAACCTACAGCAGGAGTGAGGGGAGGAAAAGATTTTTATTTGTAAAAAGCAGTAACACTAACCTTTGACCTGAACACCTACAGCCAACCAAGCTTACTGAATGAAAAATGGAAGGTTTCATGAAAAATAAATGACTTCAAAGTATTATACTTTATAATTTAACTATAATGCCCCATATTTATCTGGAAAATGAGCTACGAAAAGATCTAGGAGATTTTAATACTTATTTAAATATATTCAACTGCAGATAACTCAATCTTGTATCACACAGAACTACAAAAAGGGTATAACTTACTTTATCTACTGCCTTCCGCACAATTTCTTTATATTCTTCCTTGGTAATATCTTTATTTTGGTAAAACGGCTTAATGGCCAATTTTACCTCCTGTGCTGCTTTTTCTTGAATTTGCAATTTCTAATAAGAGAAAAAAAATAACTGGCTCAATTATATGTTGCCAAAATCATATTTTTAAAAATATATCTCAAAACACTGGAAACTCATAATATTAAAAGTTCTCTTCAAAAATTAGTTTTAACAAAAACAAGGTTTCTATAGGTTCTAATAAAGCATTCATATTTGCTCATTCTTATTAAGCACTATAATAACTATCATGTACAAAATAACTTTGAAAGTTCAAGGACAGGAAGTTGACATAGTTTAACCTTTACATTTTCAACATCATAGAATTAAATATGAGTTGCTCTCAATTTTGAACTTGCCTTGTCTGTCTTCGAGCTATCTGCGCTGGCTTCCACCGTAACACTTACTTTGCTTTCTGCCAATTTTACAGCAGCATTAGGAGCTTTGCTGTGACTTGATGATGAAGCATTACCAGAACTTGGTCCCTGAAATGGTCCAATATTTCCAGGGGTTGCTGCTGGAGTAGGCAAACCTGGTGTACTCGTGTTATTACCTACATGAGAAGCACTAGGAATACCCTGTTTTAAAGAGTTAACAGCAGTTAATGAATTATTTTTCAAATATCTGACATTTTACAACTTCTTAAGATATGGAAAGATCAACAATATACTATGTAATATACATTTAATTTTAGAGTCTCATAGAACTTAGAAAATACGTGTTTGAGGACATTTTATTACCTGTATGTAAGACTTCCTGAAGACAAATGAATAATCTTCTGAAACTAGCTCACAGCAAGGTTTTACAGTTAAAATATTCAAAATTATTTAAAAGATGTATCTGCATTGTCCTATTCTAACAACACTAAAACAACTTGACAAATTTAGAGAACAGTACCTTTATGCTAAGATCTTTCAAGAAAATTAACTCATCACATCTATGAGTGAAAATGCCCTTTTTTTCTTAAATGATGAAGGAAATGAGGCATTAAGGTCAAATGAATTCAGTAGTCATGAAGATAAAAAACATCCAACACACTCTGAAACACCAAGTCCTCTTCTTTCCACTAAACTGTGATGAATTATTGTCAGATTTCTAAATTTTCTACAATGCAGATATAATATTAAATTTTTATATTATAACACAGTAAGAACTAAAATAGTAGTCTTCTGCAGAAACAGCTGCACGAAAACAACAACAGAGTACTTATTACCATTCATGCCAACCTTTACACAGGGCACTAACTGGCCATTTCTTTTTTACCTTCCCCCTTGTTTTCATATGAACATGAAGGACAGACATTAACGGATAATGAACATATTTTTCTAGAGTTTGTCCGAACAAGACAATACAAGTTTCATCACATTATTTTATCACCAAGTATTTCCCGATATTGTGGAGACATTAGAATAAAGTACAAGAATTTAGACTTCAACTTGATTGCAATTTTTAATCAAAATAATTGTTATTTTAAAATGTGATTATCAGAAATCTGTGTGAATAAATTTAAATTTTGGAGTTCATAAATACATTTTTGTATCAAATACTGGGGGAGAGAGAATGGTTGGGATTAGTCAAAACAATTTTTTGTATGTCAAGAAGCTTTTTCTTTTGACATCTGACACCATTAGCCAAATTTTGTTTCAAAGTGACTGTGCTGACTAAATCCTAGTTGCTAAAAAAAAAAACATACCTGTGATTGCTTTCCATCTGTCTGTGAAGCAACGTAGCTGACTTGCTGGGAGGGCGGGGGAGGGGGTGGTGGTGGTGGTAATCCCTGAGACATATTGGTAGGAGCAGCTACCTGCATGAGAGGCACTCCTGTATGGAGATGCATGGGTAGCTGAGGATGAATGTTAAATGGATTACGCTGGATGTTCATCAAGGGGGCATGAACACCCACTGGATATGGGAAGATATTCATAGTTGGGTGCTGTGCATTCATCTGTTGCTGCATTACATTCATCTGTTGCGGCATCATAGTTACAGGAAGCTGAGTATTATCACCTTGTTGGCTGATCTGGTCTTGGAGGTTTTGATCTATCAAAAAAAAATTCCCTTTAAAAAATGTCGTAGACACATTTTATTCCACAGACGTACCCCAACACTCATATAATTTCCCCCACCTTGACCAAGAATGCTCCCTGAAATAAAGTCATAATAAAGCCTCCCGAAAGATTATTTGCAACTAATAAAATTCAAAATACAACTCCTTTAGAGAAAAACCACTAAATTCTACATTCAAACCTCATTTAAAAAAAATTTATCAGGAATCTATTAAAGTTGTTAACGAAATCTAAACTTTGGTCAGTAGTATGACCACCACCAATAAAAATCCTAACATTTGTAATTTCTGGTACAGATCGTTTTCTTATGCCACCTTACAACAACAAACAAACAAAAAATATATGTATACATATATATATGTATATATATATATATATATATATATATGTATGTATGTATGTATGTATGTATGTATGTATGTATTATGAAACAGGTTCATGTGGTAGTAACCCATAAATGTTGGATAAGAATCCAAAAAATTTATTTATTAGTCAATGGAAATATATGACTTTATTAGGTTTTAGCTTAAATTTCAAAATGGTCAATTCTGATTTTAGCTGTGTTTTTCTCATTCTATTTCTCACACAAAATATAAAAAAGACTATTTACCACAAATTTAAGGGGAGAAATGATTTCACATTTGTCTGACATTTAATAAATGCTTGTGGATAAAATGATTTCAAAACAGAGAAACTATTTTCAGCAAGTATCAGTTTTGAATATAAGCTATAATCAGAAATATTTTTAGTATACCCATCTGAATAACACATAGGTTAAATACTGTTTAATGAATTCCACAAACTGCTCAAATTCCTATTACTTTACATGACAAATTTTATAAGAAATAGATTTTGGTACCAAGTTTTCTTGTACTGAATATTGCTTGAATTAAGTAGGGTTTTGAGAAGACCTGGAAAATATTTTGTTAATTAGAAATTTTTAGAAGCAGAATTCAACCTTTATATTACAATTTAAGTGTTTCCTAAACTATAAATGATGCTCCACTTTAGTTCACTCTCATAAATAAATATGTAAGAGTAAGAGGAATAATGGTAGATAAAATTTTTAATCATCACCTTCTTTTAAAGTGAACAAAAAAAAAATTAAAATAAACTACCTTGATCAGGTGTTTCCTCTTCTTGCCTCATCCATCCAGACTGTGGGCCTGAAGAATTCCTCCCCCTTCTTGAATAATAATTCTGTACATCAGCAGGCAAAGTCTTTCTTACCGCCCAACTAGATGCAGAAGTCCACCCTGATCTATCAGCAGGTGTGTCAAATGAAAATTCTTGCTCACTTTTACGCCTATAAGGTTGCTGTTCAACAAACTTTGATGACTCATTCTCTGAGCTATTTGAATTCCCTGAGAGGGGTTTTCTGTTTTGCCATCTATTTTCATTCTGCTCAACATGTCCAAAACCTGCTCTGAAGGTACCTCTGGCCCGGTTGCCTCTGCCCCGGTTGGACATCCAGCTGGACCCAAAGTTTTTATTCCAAGATTTTCCTGCATTATCATGTCTATTTTCTTCCCAATGAGACTCTTTAAATTTCTCTGTATTCCTAGTCCTTGGGTCAGGACCTGAATTTATTCTTTCCATTATCCAATCTGGACAATCATTTCTATGTTTGTCAGTAGACCCCTGTTCATCAATATCTGGATTAACCTCATTTTTTTCTTTTTTCAAATTTTCATTTAGTTTGTCTTGTTCATTTTTCCTGTACTTATCATTTCCCCTGGGAAACCTCCAGTTATCATTTGTCCATCTTTCCTTCCATCGAGGAGAGTAACTGTCTCTGTCATTTCTACTGAAGGAGGCCTTATTACTTTTTGTTCTAGATCTTGAACATGATCTAGAACGAGATCTGGACCTAGACCACCTTCTGGCTCTCCTTTCCCTAAGACGATCTCTCCTTTGCCCATCTCTATCATTTTCTCTTTCTCTGCTTCGAGACCTAGATTTCTCTCCTGGGGGGGAGTCTTTTGTTCTTGACTGAGACCGTCTGCTTTCTCTTGAAGTCTCTCTCCTAGGAGAGAGGGACTGAGACTTCCTGCCTTCCTCTCTTTTTGGAGACCAAGACTGAGATCGTTTCCTTTCCCTTGCAACACCCCTCTTTGGAGACCTAGACTGAGACCGAGATCGCCTCCGACCTCTGGTAATTTCCACTTTGGGAGATTGTGAATGAGATTTTCTGCTTTCCTTTCCAATGTCTTTTTTAGGAGACCGAGACTGAGATCGTTTCCTTTCCCGTACAATGTCTTTGCTAGGAGACCATGTTGTAGATGGAGAATGAAATCTAGACCTTCTAGTTCGAGGTTTTTTAGCCTTATCTACCAAAAATGCAGAATTTTCAGTCTCATGAGTAAGCTTTGCACTCTTTTCACTTACAAGATCAGAATCATGTATTTTATCTTGAGAATTTTTCTCCAGTTTGGTTTCAACATTGACAGTCAGTTCACCTTCAGATTCATTTTGGTCACCGCAAAATGAGTCACATTCCATAGGTATTGTTTCATTATTGTCTTCATTAAAATGTTTGAGGAATTGTTTGGTATCTAAGTTAGACAAATCTGTATTTCTGTTTTCCTCAGTAAGAAATTCAGACTTTTCTTCTAAAGACTTGTCTAATTTATCACTGTCTAATGGAAAGTTTTCTTTTAATAAACTTTTACTATCTTGAATACTTCTAAAATTTTCGTTATTTGAACAAACTGTTGTACTTTCTTCATTTCCAGAGCAATCCAGTTCAACAGATTCCATACGATCAAGTAATTCAACCTCTGGGCTCTTGGGAGTATGATCTTCTTCGGGTAATGCTTCTTCACACTTGGGGGACTCAGTCTCAGAACTCCCTATACATAGTATTTTTATCTCAGAATCAACATGGCTAAGAGTATTCACTTTGAGACTCTCTCTATATTGTTCTTCACTGACCTTTGATTCTGTACTCTCCAATAACTCATCTCTGAGACTAGCACTAACCTGCTGTACATTCCCTTCAGATTTTAAATGTGTACATAATTCATTTTGAGGATTTTCTATGTGTGCACCTGCCTTTAACTCAAATTCTAAATGCTCAGGTGTTTTAAATGGAGATTCTACTGGTTCATCTATTTTCTCAGTAATATTCTTAGAAAGCTCATTTTCTAAATACAAAATATCAGCCTCAGTACCCTTGCTCTCAATTTCCTTAATTCCTTTTTCTTCAATTAGCACAGAAGGTTCTTGGTTACAGGAATCTGAATCTGACTTCTCTACAGTATCCAGTTCTTTTCCAGAATTTTCTTCAATTTCCTCACTGTTTTCATGTTCAATGAAACTTCCCAAGCCATTAGCAGATTCTTGTTCTATTTCTGTTTGCCTAATACATGAGTTGCAACTTTCTGTATTTGAGATATATTCTTTATCCAACATAGGGATTGTGTCAGATTCTACAACTTCTTCATCTGCTGAATCACTAGAAGATGACTTTTCAGGGAGAGATGATGAACTTCGAAGCTTCTTTTTAACTACAGATGCCTTTCTAGTTCTTCTCTTAGGCTTTCGTTTTGGGACTGGTCTAATCTGCTTCTTTGAATCTGCTGAAGTGGAAACATTAATAGTTGAATTATTGCTACCTGGGGCATCACACTCAGAGGTATTTGAAATAGGTGAATTCTGGGGCTGACTGACAGTTTCGGTTTTCATATTACGTGTAGATCTTCTCCTAGGAGTTGTTTCTGTGGGTTTTCTTCTTGTTCCTCTACTATTTGATGTGCCAGAAGTTTGCTTCTTCTCCTCTCCCCCTTGTGTATGTGCTAGCACATATTGCTCACAAGATGATCCTAGTAACAAAATTTTAAAAAATTATGTGTATATATAAATTTATTATTTTAAATTTATTTTTATTCATTTTAAATTTAACTACATATAATTATATATAATGTACAAATTCAATATTTACTGAATAAAAAATACCTGTAATAAATATACCTAACATAATTTACATAACAGTTACATAAATATTACAAAGCAACAGATTTTTTTAAAAGTAAAATATCTCACTAACAATCCAAATTAAAGTTTAGAAATATATTCCTCAACCTATTTAGCAATAGTATTTAAATCACTACACATTCATTAGGCATCATATTTTAGTCCAAATGCACAGCTATATATGGGAAAACAAATGTTTAGTATGGATCACTGGCTTCATGAGTTATGAAGAAGAGACTAATGAACATGCAGAAAAAGTTCTAAGTAATTTACTCAAAAGTTTAAAGAAATTAATAGGGGCGACTAGGTGGCACAGTGAAGGGTTGGCTAGGTGGTGCACTGAATACAGCGCCAGCCCTGGAGTCAGGAGGACCTGAGTTCAAATCCGGTCTCAAACATTTAACACACACACACACACACACACACACACACACACACACACCCCTAGCCATGTGACCTTGGGCAAGTCACTTAATCCCAAATGCCCTCCCAAAAAAAGGTAAAAAAAAAAAAAAAAGAAATTAATTATGGAAGCCATCACAATTCCTGTTGTATGACCACTGAAACAGTGAAGGCATTCAATATCCTTTGTCAATAAAAAAAGGTAATGGAGGTGGGCTTAAAAGTTTGAATTCCAGCTTATATTGTTATTATTTTTAATGAAGGAACATTCAATCAGAGAAAGTCTAAAGTCAATCTTTAAATTTCTTCAGAAACAAAATTCACTGTCAAAAAATTCAGTGAATGGTGTTTTAAGATTCAATGTAACTTACTGGAACTATTTTGTAATGTCTTTCTCTTTTCCTCATTCCTTCTTGGTTTCTTTTTGCCTTTCTTTTCTTTCTTTCTTTTTTTCCTCCTGTGGGTCTCCCTATCTTGCCCAGACTGAAAACACAATGCCAACTCACAGGCCAGATCCCACTACTGATCAGCACAGAAGCTTTGAACTTTTCTAATCTGGGTTCATTTGCTTCTCTTTAGGCAGCTGGTCTACTGCAACTCAAATTTTACAAGCTCAAGCGATCCATCAGCTTCAGCTTCCTCTGTCGCAGGGATTACAAGCATGCACCACCATACTAGCTATTTTTTCATAATTTATCTTTTTCCACGCAACTGTAAAGGAAAAGCTTTTTTTAAAATAAAAATTATTTTAACACTTTACCAAAATCTTCCAAAGAAACAGTATCCATTGGAAAAATTGCTCCTGGCAACATAGAGGAAACAAGAGGAAGGATTTCAGCTCCAGCGATCCAGGGAATGAAATCAATTCTGAAAAAAATTGAAATACAAATTGACATTAACACTCAAAAATATACCAAAATATATTCAAATCAAGATGACATATATAATTATTAAAATATAAGAGGTTAACATGAAAATATATGCCAGATGATAAGTGATCAATAAGATCTACAGACTTAAAAAGTTATTTGTCAAAAGGCCACAAATAAATTAACTATGGCTTAATTATTTAATTTAATTAATTTAGTTAGTTTATTTATTTAAATTATTTAAAAACAATTCAAATATTTATAAACTATGATTTAATAATAGTAATTAATAGTTATAGCAGTTTTTGTTTCTAAAGACATTTAAGTTATCATTATCTGTAAACATTTCTTATGTACAAATTACTTGGTACTAAGCAATAAATCCAATATGGCTTCTTTCTGTGACAGCAATGGCCATGCATGTGCACTTTTACTGATACTGAACTTACAAAGAATGTTTGACTGCATGCAACTAGATCAAATTGATTTCCTCACATCCAAATGAGACTGGATTTAATGCCATGCAAACATATTTCATTGATCTCTTTTGTTGTGTTTTCTTTGGTTTTAAAGAACATCAACAAATAAGGTGGTCATTCTTTTTCATTTTTTGCTTTTTTCAGAGGGGAAGGCAGGGCAATTGGGGTTAAGTGACCTGCCCAAGGTCACAGGGCTAGTTTTTTTTTTTTTTGTTAAGTGTCTGAGGCCAGATTTGAACTCAGGTCCTCCTGACTCTAGGGCCCTGCTCTATTTGCTGTGCCACCTAGCCACCCCATAATGTGGTCATTCTTAAGGAGCACACTTCAATGACTGTAAAAGTTACTGCAGTGGCTACTGGTGTGAGGAAATCAAATGTTTCAAAAGGAATTAAAGCCCATAATGAAACCAGTTGTGTTGCACAAACTGAAAAGAAAAAGGTGTGGTCAAAAACAAAAAAAAACAATACCAAGAACAAACTATTGTTTTTAAATAGCCTCAAAGTTCTCAGAGAACAAGAAAAGACTTCAGAATGACCTGGCAGTTAGAGAGGTTATTAGTGATTCCTGTATACTGCAGCACAGACATCTTAAAGTTGGAAGAAAAGTAAGAGCAGTCTTGTTTTTAAACTGCTTGCTATCAACAAGACAATTTAATAAACTGGAGTTCCAAGGACAAGAAAGAAGTAATTTTTACTGATGAAATTTATTCTTCATCTGAGCCTATACCAAAACTGTTTTCAGAACAAGTACAGATGACACAGTAAGGTTATCTTTGTCAGACTGTGAAACATTCACACAATAAAATGTTTCTTGGATTTTTTTTTTTACTTCCAATGTGCCTAAAAGTCTTGTCCCCACTGAGGGAATAATGAAGTCTGGTAAAGTATATTTTTGCTGAGAAGAATTGTTTCAGAATTACAGAAATTCTCAAAAGGAGATAATATACTTCATCATGACCTTGTACCATGGCACACATCAAAAATGGTTAAGAAATTTATCTAAGAGATACAGATAAAGACGCTTCAATGTCTTAAAAGGGATAGGGAATCTGAGGCCTCAAGGCCACGTGCGGCCCGCCAGCTCAAGTGCGGCCCTTTGACTGAATACAAACTTCACAGAACAAATCCTTTTATTATGAGTCTATAATCAAAGCTAGAAATGGAAAAATGGACTGTTTATCCAAAACACTGAATATTCCACATGATAAAAGTGTGGTTTCATGATGAAGAATTACAGCATGAATGTCAAAATTAAGCAAACTCAGTGTCAAATCATATAAAACAAGTGACAGGAACAAAGGGATATATTAGGTATTAAGTTTTCCAAAGTTATAAAAAGTTGTAAGACTTAATGTACATTATTTAATTTCATTATTTCACTTTGTCCTAGTTATTTTGCACCCTTCTATAAATATTTTGTTTCTCTTATGCATCCAAACTATTCACTCATAGACTGACTAGATCCTTTAATATTCTTTGCATCTTTATTGGACCAACCAAATAATTCACGACTGTTGACTGCAAACAGTCCATTTTGCCTTCTCTTTCTGTTATATTCTGAAAGCTAATTCTGGTCTCCTGATTTAAGACTGTTTCTTTCAGAACACAAAGATTTGGCATTTGGGGTGATAAAGAAAGGCTCAAAAAACAAATTTTATACATTATGTATGTACAAAAATACAGAGACATACAGCAAAGAATTTATTGTAAAGAATGTTTTAGCTTCTCTATTTATTTAATTTTAATTCCCACCTTCCATAAATGTGCCAATGATTCTTGCAAGACTGTCATGGTTCTATGCCATACTATAGGAAAACCAGCAAATAAAACTAGTTCTTGAGTATATTTCAGACAAATTTATTTGAGTATATTTCAGAAAATAACTGACTTGGAAGCCATTAATTTCATTTGCTTTGGCTTTAATTTAATTCAACATTACTGAAAATTTAAGCACAATGCTTAGATACAAAAAGACATTTTTTTTCTTGATTATGCAAGCATGAAAAGAATAAATGATAAAATAAGGACATCACAGGAAGAAAGAATTAATGTCTCTTTTGCTGGATCTTCATACATGTCATGTCTACTAATTACCAAAGCTCTGTCTTGTGTCCTACTCTTTATTCTCTATATTCTCCAGATTGGTGATTTTACCAACTCCCATTGGTCCAATTATGACTTCTGCAAATGATTCTCAGACCTATATATCAGGCCCTAGTCTCTATCATTCTCTTGTGCTCCAATCTGACCCCACAAACCTCCCACTGGACATTTGAAAGTAAATATCCTAGAGGTACCTCAAACTCAACATGTCCAAGGACTTAAAAGTAGGTCTTGAGTCTTGAAGGATAGATATGTGAACAATGTATTCCAATTGAGGAAACATTGTGGAGAAAGGCATAAAAATAAAGAGTATAAACTGTGGTAAGGATAGATTAAAACATTGGAGACAAAGTTAGATAGAAAGAATAGAACCAGTGGATGAGTTTGAATCTAGTTCCAGTAACCCAAGAAGAAGCTAAGAATTCCATCTTTGACTCACCCCTCAGTTGGTTCCCTTGCATTCATTTTTTTTTCACTGCCATCACCCTCATTATCTTGTCTTTTACTCCAATTTCTTCCCTTTCCAATCTATTATCATACTATAGCCACTGTAATGCACAGGCATGACTAAATTATTTCCTTCTCAAAAACCTTCAATTGCTCCCCACCAAATAAAAGCTCTTTAGCATTTCAATGCTCTCCATATCTGAAACCCAATCTAATTCTTTAGCCTTTTTCACACTATGGCCCAATCAGTAATTCTACATTTTTCCCAAACTGGATTACTTATAAACACTGTTCCCAGTGCTTGGAATGGACTCCCCAAATACCTCTGCCTACTGAAATCTGCATTTACTTATTTTTTTTAAAGTCTTTTACCCCCAGCAGAACTCTACCTTGAAGGTAGAGATTGTTGTTCACTTTTGCCCTTATTTTATAGTCTTGGAAAGATGAATGGCGCACTGAGAGGGTAAGTGACTTTCCCATTGTTATAAAACTTAAGAGACAGAACTTGAACCTTGCTCATCCTGACTCCAAGGCTGGACCTTAACCCACTATACAATGCTGTCTCCCATCTGACACAGAGCAGAGGCATTTAATAAATATATTTTTAAAAATTATTACTGAGGCAAAATACTTCTCATCTTTCAAGTCCCAGTTCAGTCTCAAAGTCTTCCATGAAACTTTCTTGATTCCCTTTTTAAGAAGGTCTACTTCCAAAAATCATTACGGAAAAAGGAAAAGAGCCTATATGTTCTAAAATATTTATAACAGCTCTCTCTGTGGCGGTAAAAAACTGGTTGAACAAGTGATGAAACACTACTGTGCTATAAGAAATGATGAGCTCAATGATTTCTGAAAAACATGGGAAGACTTGCATGAAATAATGATGATCAAAATGAGCAGAACCAAAAGAACACTGATTACAGTAAGAGCAAAATTGTTTTAAGAACTTTGAGTGCATAAGTTATTTTATCTATTACAATAGTTGTTATCTGTGCATCCAGAGAAAGAACTGATGAACAGAGAAGTATGTATAGAATAATTTTACACGTTATTTGTATCTCTAGGATGGGGGGGAGGGTAAGGAGGAACGAAGAAAAAAAATTTACATGATAATTTTGTTACGTATTTGAAAGGAATAACAAGTTGTGCACAACAGATTTGTAAAATACAATCATATCTTTTTTACTGTACTATACTGTACTACTACAAGAAATGCTTGCTTTATTCATAAATTAAAAAATCAATTTTTTTAAAAAACAAAAAAAAGACCTCTCCTCTTTGAATCTTTTATGCCACTCTCTTTGACACTCCTCTGTCACATTTCAATATGCATAATTGTTAGTTGTGAGCCTTTTCTTTCCCTTACTAGACTGTATAGACTCTATAGAGGCAGAATTTTCTTTTATCTTTGTATCTCTAGCACGCTGTGCCTAAATAAATGTTTGAACTGGATTTAATAGGAAAGTGTAGGTTTGAAGATAAAAACTGTGTTAAACAAAATTAATCTAGAGTTAGTATCTAGAATGGCCCAACAAAGCAGGACACATTAAACAGGAACTAAAGGTAGAAGGGGGTGGCATAGAGGATACTACAGTAATTATCTATGGATGAGTTTCACCACCCAACTGTATGCCACATCAAAAATACAAAAATCTTCTTAAACAAATTATTTAGGTAATTAACAATTGTTAATAACATGAAAGAGCGTTTTAAGTAACAAAACTCATTACTGCACATACCTTGAACAGCAACTATCTGTTCTGCATTTTAAAACTCTGATTTATGTGTAATTTTTCAAGAATATACTTGTTTTATTTTAATTCTTTAAGTTAATAAGTCTTATTTAAATTCCTTGATTCACTGTCAACATTTTGTTGTCATTGTCAGTTGTGTCAGTTGTATCAGCAAAATTTTTTATTTTACCTTGTAATTCCAGGTAATGTATCAGGGAACCATGACAACTGCAGTTCTTGTCTCTTTTGCCTAATCACTGAATTAATTTCAGTGACTTCTGTAAATTCTGTACTAAAAGACAAATTTTAAACATTTTATCATTATGAAAAATAAAATTAATTTTGCCAAACCCTACAGTGTAAGAAAATTTTTTTTTCATTAAAACTGCCAAAATGAAAGGAAATCTTTAAAGCACAATTGATCATACAAAAAATTATTTAAACATTACATACTAACACAGTCAATACAAGTTTCTGACAGTTAATGCAAATAAGGCAATAAATACAAAACTCGCATTTCTATCCACCACAAGACACAGGTAGCAAAAGTAAGTTCTGTAAGCAGACAATCTCACAGGGGAGTGAAACTGAAAAAGGATACGTAATCCCTCAAAACAACTTATTTTAAGAGAAACAGACTGCCCAACTACTGACTGTCCCCAAATCCAAAAAATAAAAGCAAAAAAAAAAAAGTAATTTTACCACAATTTCCCAGCGGAAACTAAGTAAAACAGAGGAGGCATGCAATGGAGTCTACTGTTTGCTGTAATGGGTGTGTGTGCACACAGCAACAACTGTTGTAAACTCGCTCAGAATGCTTTACTTCTTTGACAGCGTCAAAAAACTAAGCAGAAATGCCCTATTTTGACAAGTACTTGAATTGGGTCATCCTTGTTTACCACTACATATATAACTAAACATTTGATCTCTGACAGAATCTCTCCTGATTTCTATTCTTTTACGGATTAGTCTCTAGAATTAAGCATATAATTTACCTTTCATATCACATGGAAAAAAAATCCACATGCAACAATAACTCACGTTTTTAGCCATGTCTTAGAATTAAAAAAAAAAAAAGGTAATGAGCTCTCTCTCTCTCCGTGTGTGTGTGTGTGTGTGTGTGTGTGTGTGTGTGTGTGTGTACACACAAAGTGTCATTGCCCACAAATAAAACTGGCTTCAAGATCAATTTAAGCTGGAAACAACAAATGGCAAAGAGGGAAGTTGTATACTTTATTTTTAAATTGGAAACCCTAATTTAAATTTATGTAAAAGCTTGTTTAACATTACTGAAACATCACAGGTTACAATCAATGGAAAATACTAACCAGTAACTTCTAAAGGTACAAGAAGATTCTCCAGTGTGTTTATCAGAAGAAAATACACTGGAAAAATAATTTCGGAGGCAGTGATTTAGGCAGTTCTGTCTTTGAGGCTAGAAAAGTAAAAAGTTAATATTATAACAGAGTCAAATAACAATATTTATATTAAAATTAATTTATATGTCAAGAGAAATGTTTCTTGTATTCCAACAGACCTTATTTATCCTAATTGATGTGGCTTTCCTTTTCCTTATTTCACCATTTGAAGTGTTTCCTGTATCAAAAACACAATGAGGTTGGTAACCTTTTCTTAATTTTTATTTTAGGACAATAGCATGGTAATTTACTTATAAACTAGTTACAAAGATTAAAAGTATGTGTTACCAGGCTAAGATTAAAATTCCATGTAAGACCTTCTTATTTGTATTAGGTTTCAGAGTTTCCAACCTTTTGACTGACTAAGAGATAATGGACCAAAGGTACAGAAGGAAATACATGGCTATACGAATAGCAGAGGTGTTAGAACAACCCTAATGAAATGTAATACACACTTTAAAATTTTTTAAAACATTTTTATTTACAGTTTTGAGTTCCAAATTCTACACCTCCCTTCCCTCCCCTTTCCGAGATGGTAAACAATCAAATATAGGTTATACATGTGCAATCCTGTAAAACATTTCCATATTAGTAATCTTGTATAAGACTCGAATAAAAGAAAAAAAAGAAAGTGAAAAATAGCATGCTTCAGTATGTATTCAAAAAATAACAGTTCTTTCTCTGGAGATAGATAATATGCTTCCGCATTAGTCCTTTGGAATTGTCTTGGATCACTGTATTGCTGAGAATTGTTAAGTCATTCACTGTTTTTCATGGAACAATACTGCTGTTACTGTTTACAACATTCTCCTGGTTTTGTTCACTTCACTATGTATCAGTTCATGTAAGTCTTTCCAGGTTTTTCTAAAACCATCTTGCTTGCTACTTCTTATAGCACAATGATATTCTATTACAATCATACACTACAGCTTGTTTAGCCAGTCCCAACTGATAGGCATCCTTTTGATTTCCAATTCCTAGCCACCACAGAATATATGTATTTTTAAAAGCCTATATAAAAGTCACTGTGTAGCATTCAAGCCTCTTTTTCTATTCTTTATTACACAGGAAACATTTGTGTTGAGGCTGATCAAGTCTACAATAGTAAGTGATTTTTTTAAATGGAAGAAAATAAAATATCAATAGAACAGAACTGTATTATTAATATATTTGGGTTTTTGCCTGTTAGTGAAGTTAGCCCTCCATGCCTTAAAAAAAAACTTTTCCTACTATGTATCAAGAGTAGGATAATTAGTGTAATTCCATTATGAATAATTTTTCAAAAAAAGGAAGGCAAGGGTCTAATCTTTATATGTTACAATTTTAGAGATATCACTACACAGAATCCTCTTAGATTTTTATAACCTACAGACTAAAGTTACTTTTCTATTAAAAGATGCTATCACTAACATCCCCACTATCCTCAACATGCACAAGGATAGCATTACAAACCAACCAGCGACTGCTCAAAAAAGGTCACTCTCTTAACGCTAGACTTATACTTTTTACTGTTAAGACTACACACAATAGAAGAGTGTTTCTTCTATCTTACTGGTTGATAATAAAGCTGTAATTATTCAAAAGCAATAATTTCATATCTCTTTAAGCTGATCATACAAAGCAGCTGCTTAACTTTCTATTAATCATTCTGCACAGATATACTAGATAGAACCATCTGTATAAAGATTAAATGTCTGAGTTCCTGAGTTTCAGAGTTGATTATTCTGTCTTGCTCTTTGATGTTAAATAAGATTTTTAAATAGTATTGATAAAACTGTTGGAACAACTAGTATTAACATCTGTGACCAATCAGATCTCTGAAGGATTACGCTATACATCGATCAGTGGAATTCATTAGGTACACAAGATTCAGAAGCAAGATAGTGGCTTAATGTTTTATAAGAAAAAAGACTCAAACTACTGGGATAAAAATTCATTATCTGAGAAGAATTGCTGGGAAACTGAAAAGCACACTGATAGAATTTAGCTTCTGAACACAGGGAATTCTTAATCTAGAGAGTGTGAAATTTATAAAAAAATATTTCGACAATTGTACTCCTTTTTACTCCAATTTTTTTTTTGACATTTGCATTTAAAAGCAAAAGAGTTGGGCGTGCACATACAAAAATGTATAGTACTGAAATTTTTACTGCAGCAAAGAACTAGAAATAAAATGGAATAGGTCAACAAATTATGTTATTAATATAATGGATTATTAATGCAAGGGTGAGAAATGATGAAAAAGACAGATTTCAAAAAAACCTAGGAGGAATTCCAGGTGAACTGATATGAACTGATACAGAGTGAAATGAGCAGAACCAGAGAACAATTTAAGCAATGACTAAAACACTGGAAAGGGAAACAACTCTGAAAGACTTAAGAACTATGAGCAATCATGACTCCAAATGATTAATGCTGAATCATAGTTGTCACCCCTTGGCAAAGAGGTGACTGATGAGTCAAAGTACATAATGATACATTTTCAGACACAGCCAATATAATGATTTGCTCTGTGTGACAAGTGAGGGCTTCATTTCTGGAGTAGAAAGAGAAGGATTGGGGGAATGGTGAGGAAAAAAGAACACCAACTACTCATTTTAAAAAGGTGCTGGTTTAGCTGTCCTATGTTTGGATAATGATTATCATTTATCATCCTTTAAGAATGGAGTTAATATTAAATTGGTACTCCCCCCAAAGAGTATCCTGGTTCCTCATTTAAGTTATATTTATAAAATAAGCATTTATCTAATACCTATCATGGACACAACATTAATTTACTTCTTGTTCTAATAGTACGTTATTATAGCGCTATCTTTTTAGTATAATATTGGTCTAACTTTTAGGATTCTGTTCTGGATGAAAACAACACATAATTTTCCATCCAATAAAGGATGGAATAAGACTCAAGGTTTATTTGGATCTCACTGTACTATATTTAATCTACAACTTAGTCCAAAACCCTGTTCATAAGTGTTTCTTCCATAGTTCTAGAAATCATTGGCATGTAGTAATATGCTAAGTGATTTTCTCAAGATCAGTCTGAAGGTCTTCTAAAGGGGCCCTTCAAAAAGTGTATATTCTTTGGTGAGCACAGTAGCATTGTTTAAGTCCTTTAAATGTTTGCCTTTTGGTTCCTCATATATATAATTACCACTTGAAAAGCACAATTAAGTAGCAGTTTGCCACTGAAGTATAAGACCAAGATATGCTACCTTTAACAGCTAAGTTAAAATTCATAGGTAGCCTATAAACTGTCTGGTCATTAGCTCTGTCTGTAACCATGAATACAAAGGGTAAAAGGCATAGAGCTGAAAAAGAGATGTAACTCCTCCATGTGGAATGAAGATGAGATCTATTCTGTTTGCAAAACTTGGGCCTGATGTCAGCAAAATATATCCTAACAATTAAGAGTCATCCAAAGAGGGAATAGGCTTTAAGAGTTGATGGGTTCCTATTGCTTGGAGGTCTTTAGGAAGAGGCTAGACAACCACTTATCAAGTATGCTGTGCTGCAGATTCCTTTTGTGTGTGTGCTGAAACAGATGGATGCTAAGAAGCTTCCAACTCTCAAATTCTGTGATTCTGTGACAAATGCCAACCCATATGCCTACTTATAAATTTACATACACTTCATATGGGAATAATCCTCACAGCAAGGGTAGCTTCAATAATAATATTTATTAGGAAATAGGCAAGATTTTACAAGCCACATTCCATAGTGGATAACATCTATTCCTTAACACAACTGGCTGAAAAACATAAATACAAGATCCTATGAATGTTATTAGTTGATAATAAATAGCATGTGATTTGATGATGGCAAGATGCCATCTTACTGCCTCACTTCCAACAAAATCATTTAAAATTCCTAGAAAGACACCACAACAAAGATAAACTCATCTGATAACCCTCTACAGGATCATAAACATCCTATGAGACAAAATGAGGAGACATGCTCACCAAAGGTTTGTTCAACTCTGTGAAAAATATCAGGGGCTGAGGAGAGAAAATAAATGCTTATGAACTGAAACAAAATTTTTTATTAGAAATAGATTCCCTGAAAATTACAGTGGATCAAACAAATCAGTCTCCATAAAACCAGATTAACCTCAAAATAAAGTAGAAATTATGAGGTATCAGTCAGCTGTTTTAATTCAAGGAGAGATAATGGAAAAATCATTTGACTGCCTGAAGACCACAGAACAAAAAAAATCCCCAACAAACCTTTCATTATTCAAGAAATCATAAATTAAAACTGCCTAGGTCTATTAGGGCAAAGTGAAAGCTAAGAACATCAAAATGAAAACCCCCAAGAATATAACAGCCAAAACCTACAGATTCCAGGTCAAAGAAATACTGTCTGCCAGGAGCTAGAAAGATTGACTTCAAATACTGAGGAACCATATGAGGCTATGTGGGAACACTTTAAAAAAAAAAAGGAAAAAATTGTCAAATATGGTATTCCAAAAGAAAAAAAGACAAAGGCTAACTAATCCTACAAAACTGAGTATAATCCTATTGGGGCAGAGAGAAAGGAGGACCTTTAAGAGGACATGAAAAACTTGAAAAAGCATGCCGGAGAGAATTCCTTTGGCTTAAGGAGCTAGAGCAAAGGAGAAAAGAACTGAAATGTAAATACAGGTGGAACCAAGAGAAAATAAGAAAGGTAAACGGAATTTGAGTACATATAAGGTGTTATACAATGATTAAGTACTTATATAATAATTAAGGGCTAGATGAAATGAATGACCCCGCTTGAAAACTTAAAAGTCTTTCAAGGAGAAAGAGTTAATACAAATAAAGGAAACACAAGTGGTTTTGTTCTGTTTTGATGGTCTCGAAGAAAAAAAGAGAGAAACGAGATTATACTAGAAAGAAAAGGAGGAAAAAAGGGAAGAGAGATAAGGAATATGCACTTAAAGCACCTACTATGTGCCAGGTAATGTGTTAAATAAGCACTTTTTTCCTACAATTATCTTATTTGATCCTCACAACAATCTTGGGAGTCAGTTGCCATTCTTTGAACTCAGGTCTTCCTAACTCTATGCACTGTGCCACCAACTAACTCTTTAAAAAAAAAAAGGAAGAGTACAAAAATATCTATAGCACTTCTTTCTGTAACTGGGGATGCCCATCAATTGGGGAATGGCTGAACAAATTGTGGTATATGAATATAATGGAATACTATTGTGCTATAAGAAATGATGAGGAGGTAGATTGCGGAAAAACCTGGAAAGATTTACATGAACTGATACAAAGTGAAATGAGCACAACCAGGAGAACATTATACACAGTAAGAGCAACATTGTTTGATGATCAACAATGAAAGAAAGACTAGTTCTTCTCAGCAATACAATGACCCAAGACAATTCCAAAGGACTCATGACAGAAAATGCTATCCATATAACAAAAAAAGAACTGATAGAGTCTGAACGCAGATGAAAGCATATTATTTTCACTTTTTTTCTGGTGTTTTTTCCTTTTATTCTCTTTCTTCTTTCACAACACGACTAGCACGTAAACATGTTGTACATGACTGCACATATATAACATATCAAATTGTTCAGAATTTTACCTACGGGAAATGGAGGGGGAAAAATTTTGAAGTCAGATTTTTTTTTACATGAGGGGCAGGAACAAGATGATGGATAACAGGCAGGGAGGGATTTGTTCTGTCAAGTTTGGATTCAGTCAAAGGGCTGCACTTGAGGACCTACCTAGAGGACCATACCTCCCTCAAAACCACAGGTTCCCCACCCCTGGACTAGCCTGAGCTCTCTCCAAAGCTCCTCCAAAAAATTTTAAATAATGTCTCAAAAACCAAAATCTACAGTGGCAGAAGTCACAAAAGAATGGAGTGAAAAATTTTACCAGCTCCAAGAAACTTAGAAGGTTGGCTAGAAATTACTGTTGCACTGAGGTGACAGTGGAGCACAGTCCAGTTCAGGCCACATACAGCAAACCAAGAGTAGGCCATAGAATAACTGAATTGGAAGCACTGCCAATTTCTGGGCCTCTCAGCACAAAGAGGGTAAGAGGGCGAGATAACTGTGATTACAGGGGTCCCTTTACTGGCACAGGGGGGCATGACTCTGTTACACTGTCCATATTTGGATCTAGATCTCAATCCTGGGTCTCAGTCCAAGGAGAAGAACAACACCAGAGCTTGCAACTGCAGGGCAGTTAGAACCTGGGTCACAGTTCCAGGGCAGAAAAGGGTGCTTGTGGTCACTTACAGAGCAGGGAACAAGCAAGGAGAGTAATAAACACACCTCTTCCTAGATCACAGCACCTTGGAAGAACTGAAAACTTTCATATCCCCAGAAGCACATCTGAAAACAGCTACATAAAAACCTGAAGTTTGGGACAGTACCCCTTCCTCTCTGGAAGCAGAGCTCTACTTTAGAAGTTAAAAGTCAAGAAACAGACTGGCAAATGAGCAAACAGTATTAAAAAAAAACCTGACTACAGAAAGTTACTATGGTGACAGAGAAAATCAGAACACAAACTCAGAAGAAGAAAATGAATTCAAAACTGCTACACCAACAGACTCAGAGAAAAATATGAATGTGTCTCAGGTCATGGAAGATCTCAATTTTAAAAGTCAAATTAGAGAGGTAGACAAAAAAACTGGGAAGATAAATGAGAATGATGCAAGAAAATCATGAACAAAGAGTCAATGGCTTGGTATAGAAGGCACCGAAAATATATGTGTGTGTGTGTGTGTGTGTGTGTGTGTATACACACACACACACACACACACATATACCCCTTAAAAAAACAGAATAGGCCAAATGGCAAAAGAGGCACAAAAATCAAATGCAGAGAAGAATGCCCTGAAAAGCTAAATTGGCCAAATGGAGAAAGATACACAAGAATTCACAAAAGAAAATAATTCCTTAAAAATTAGAATCGGTTAAGTGGGAGCTGATGACTCTAGGAGACATCAAGAAAAAAATCAAACGAAAAACAAAATATAGAAAATATAGAAGACAATGTGAAATGTCTAACTTGAAAAACAACTGACCTGGAAAACAGATTCAGGAGAGATAATTGAAGAATTATTGGACTACCTGAAAGCCATGTATAAAAATAAACCTAGATATCATCTTTCAAGACATCATCAAGGAAAGCTGCGCTGATATTCTAGAACCAGGGGGTAAAAGAGAAACTGAAAGAATCCATTGACCGCTTCCTGAAAGAGATCCCAAAATGAAAACTACCAGGAATATTGCAGCCAAACTCCAGAGTTCCCAGGTCAAGAAGAAAATACTGCAAGCAGTCAGAAAGAAACAACTGAAATATCATGGCACTACAGTAAGGATTACACAGGACTTTACAACTACTAAATTAAGAGATCAGACTATGATATTCTAGAAAGCAAAGGAACTATGTCCATAAACAAGAACCACCTATCCAGAAAAACTGAGTATAGTCCTTTGGGAAGAAAAATTGACATTTGATGAAACAGAAGACTTTCAAGCATTCCTGCTAAAAGGACCAGATCAAAATAGAATATTTGACTTTCAAATACAAGACTCAAGAGAAGCATAAAAAAGTAAATAGGAAAAAGAAATAATACGGGATTCAATAAGGTTAAACTGCTTACATTCTTACTTGGGAAGATGATCTTTGTAATTCCTAAAAACTTGCTCATTATTAGAGCAGTCAGAAGGAGTATACACAGAGGGAACAGATATGAGTTGAATATAATGGGATAATTAAATAAATAAATAAAATTGAGAGGATTCTGGGAAGATGGTGGAGTAGGTCAGAAAATTCCAAGCTCTTAAGATTTTCCTCGACAAAAGAGTTAAAATAGATGGAGGCAGAGCCAAGATGGCAGAGTAAAAACAGGACCTCTGCGTGGCTCCAGCTCCCACTACCTCCAATACATGTAAAAAATATGACTCAACAAATTTTATAGCTACAGAACCCACAAAGTAACAGAGAGAAACAACTCTCCCGCTGAAGCAGTGACTCAAAATCTTGTGGAAATCAATGTTGAAAACTAAAAATAAATAAACTAGAAAAGAAAAAGAATTAAAATAGCAACTTAGGACAAACAAAGTGAGGGTGGAGATCAATTAAAAATAGGGGTACAACTGGGGTCTTCCTGGGACAATTTGAGAAATCAGAAAAATAACCCCAGGATGAGGTTTGGTCCCCATGAAGAATAAACACCTCCAGGCTAGGTTCCATTTTAACAACAAGCCAAAAGTCCTGGGGTTAGTTTGAGAGGCTGCCTCAGGCCCAGCCACAGGAACTTTTACCCATGGGATAGTGAGGGGAGTTGGGCATCTGGGCCCATGAAGACTGAGTGGAGCCTTTGCTGATAAGGAATACCAGAACCAGCTGTGCTGAGAAGAGCAGCAGGGAAGAGAAGGAATCAGCACACACCCAGTGAGTACAGAAGCAGCGAGACAGAAAGCCCCTGGCTGTGGGCACTTACAGGAGGTTGGAGGTTTGGCTTTGGTTCCAGTCTAGAGGGCAGAACCGAAGATCTGGGGAAGAGGCACCATTTCCTATAACCCAGGCCTAGAGGTGATTACAAAATTTAAGCTATTAAGACAAAACCATGCACAGGTCAATGAGAAAGAATTCAACCATAGAAGGTTATTACGGGAAAAGAGATGACAGGGGTTCACCTTCAGAGGAGGATATTGAAGTAAAGAAACCCCCAAAGAGTAATGTCAAATGGACCCCTGCCCAAAAAGAATTCATAGAAGATCTTAAAAAAAGACATTAAAAATCAAAAAGACAGAGATGGAAGAAAAATTTAAATAAAAAAAAAGAGAATAATCCAAGAAAAACAAGAAGAGTATGAAAGGAAAGTCAACCAATTACAAAAACAGATCCAGAATCTTAAGGAAGAAAATGACACCTTGAAAATTAGAACTGGGCAAAGTGAAGCCAGGGAAATTATAAGAGATCAAGAAATTATTAAATGAAATATGAATAATGTAAAAATAGAAGTGAAAGATCTTATAAGAAAAACAATAGATGTGAAGAACAGATAAAGAAGACAAAATATAAAAACAATCAGGCTAACTGAAAGTTATGATTTAAAAAAAGATTCTTGATAGAGTAATACAAGAAATAATTAAAGAAAACTACCCTGAAACATTAGAACAAGGAGGGAAAGTAGAAATTGAAAAAAATCCATTGATCACTACTTAAGAGATCCTATGAGGAAAACTCATAGGAATATCATAATCAAATTCTGAAACCCCCAGCTCAAGAATAAAATATTAAAAGCATCAATATTAAAACAATTTAAATATCATGGTGTCACAATTAGGATTACACAAGACCTAGTTGCAGAGACATTAAAGGACTACAGTTCCTGGAACACAACATATTGAAGAGCAAAGGAACTGGGGCTCTGGCTGAAAGTTAGGTATCATCCTGAATAGGGGGGGGGGGGGGAAGGACATTTGATATACCCTCAGACTTTTCAAGACTTTGTTAAAAAATCCTGAACTTAATAGAAGATTTGACATACAAGAACGAAGAGAAATATAAGGCACATACAAAAAGCCCCCCATAACGGATGACAGAATGTTTACTTTTTATATATGTAAAATGTATGTCTAAGATTAATAACTGAAATTGGGGTAAACCAGAAAAGCTGGGGTAAACCTGAATATCACATAAATTCAAAGAGTAAAATCATTTAGGAACAGCTAAAAAGAGTAATTATTTGATACAAATGAGGTGCAAGAGGAGGAATTAGATGCGGGAAGAAAGCTGGTAGGTCTGATAACCTACTTTCACTGGGAATAGGTTTAAGAGGGAACAATACCTATATATTTAGAAGAGTATAAAAGTCTTCTAAATTCAGATGAAATAAATAAAACGGTAGGGGCATAGGGAGGGGGGAGAGGACACAGGAGGGATCTTTAGAGGGGAGGTTGATGGAATAGGTAAAAGGGGGGGTATAGAATGAGGGTCTTATGGGAATAGAAGAAACAAGGGAGGGGTGCTTGGAGTCAGGATAGGCAAGAAATAGGAGGGTAAGGTAGTGACTAGAAGTGAAGTAAAAGAGGCAGAACGGACAGGAAACAAGAGATATGCACAAACATAAAAACAAAGATCAGGAGTAGAATATGTTTAGGAAACTATATGTCTATATATGTGTGTATGGATGGATAGATAGACAGATAGATAGATATGTGTCTGCATATATTTATAGCTAGAAAGAAACATATCTAAACTTTATTGTAGCTTTCAAGGGGAGGAATGGGAGAAGTAAAAAAAAAAGAACCAAGTAAAAAAGTGCACAGCAGAGAACAAAAGAAAAACTTACAAGGAAGCAAAGAAAAGACACAGTTCTCAACAAGACGTATTATTTATCATACAGGCTTTCTTGAAATGAAAATTTATTGTTACATATTTTGAATCCTCTCATTTTCTGTTATGTACATGACACGCTTTTTCTTTCTTTGTATTTAAGTTCAATTATTTAAGTTTATGATACGCTTTTCTTTCTTTTCTCTATTTTGTATTTGTGTTCTGGCTTGAGTTTAAAATAAAAATAAAATAAAATAAAATAAATTAAATAAAATTAAGGGTAAAAAAGAGAAGAGCACTGGGAGAAGGGGAAAGGAAGAGATAGAATGGGGTAAATTATCTGACATAAAAGAGGCTTGAAAGAGATTTTATAGTAGAGTGGAATATAGGGAAGGGGGGAGCATGTCAATGTTACTTTCATCATAACTGGCTCAAAAAGGGAATAATATACACTTAGTTGAGCATCTATCTTAGCACACAGAAAAGTGGGAGGGGAAGAGAAAAAAAGGGATTGGGGAGGAGGATGATACAAGGGAAGACAGGGAGGGGAGGTCAAAGTCAGAAGCAAAACACTTTTGAGAACGGACAGGGTGAAAGGAGAGAGTAGGATAATCAGAGGAAAGTAGAATGAAGGGAAATACATAGCAATTATAACTATGAAAAAAAGTTTACAGCAAGTTTCTCTGATTAAAACCTCATTTCTGAAATTATATAGAGAACAGAGTCAAATTTCTAGAAATAAGAGCACTTCTCCAACTGATAAATGATCAAAGAATGAAGTAATCGAAGCTATCTACAGTCATATGAAAAAATGATCTACATCACTATTGATTAGAGAAATGTTTATTAAAAATAACTCTGAATTACCACCCACCACCTATCAGATTGGCTAATGACAGAAAATGAAAATAATAAATACCAGATGGTATGTGCGAAAATTGAGACACTAATGTTCTGCCGGTGAAGTGGCATACTAATTCAATCATTCTGGAGAGCAATTCAGAATTATGTCCAAAGGGCTATAATCATGCATACCGTCTGACCAAGCAAAACCATTACTACGTTTATATCCCAAAAGGATAAAAAAACAAAAAGGAAAAGGACCAATCTGTACAAAATTATTTATAGCAGCTCTTTTAGTGGTAGTAAAGAACTGAAAGTGAAGGGATGCTTATCAATCAGGAAATGGCTGAACAAGTTGTATGTGATTATGATGAAATATTATTGTGCTATAAAAAATGATGAGCATGACTGCTCTCAGAAAAACCTAGGAAGTGTTACATGAACAGATGCAAGATAAAATGAGCAAAAACAGGAAAACACAGTACAGTACAGTAACAGCAATATTGTAAGATGAATAAATAAACAAAACAAACTCCAAAGTCAGAAGGTACAGAATGATGAAGGGATTAAAAGTAAATACAAAAGAAACAAAGGGAAGAGAAGAGGAAAGGTAGTGAAGTGGAAACATTCTGTTTTGTTTACAAATCATTATTACAAAGTACATTCCTCTTTTACCATCTTTTTCTTTCTAAAGAAGGGCATTGTGGGAAAAGAGGGCAGGGCAGGAGCATGAGAGAGGGAAAAGGGGGAAGAAGAGTTTAAGAAGTTCTGATGGAAGAAATATACAACTGACATCAACAACCATGAATATAAACAAGATGGACTCACCTATAAAATGGAAAGGAGAGCAGAACTGATTAGAAAGCAAAATCCAGTAACATATTTATTTACAAGGAACACACTTCAGACATAATGAATGATTCATAAAGAGTTAAAATGAAGGACCAGAGGAAGATCTATTATTTTTCTGGCAAATTCAAAAGAGTAGTAATAGTTGAGAAACCAGTGATTGACTAATGTGATAGAAAAGAAATATGATAAATGCTAGAGGGTGTGTGGAAAAATTGGGACACTAATGCATTGCTGATGGAGCTGTGACCTAGTCCAAACATTCTGGAGAACAATTTGGAACTGTGCCCAAAGGACTATAAAATTGTGCATACCCCCTGACCTAGCAATACTACTACTAGGTTTGTTTCCCAAAGAAATCAAAGATAAAGGAAAAATATCTATTTGTACAAAAATATTTACATCAGCTCTTTTTGTGGTAGCAAAGAATTAGAAATCCAGGTGATGCCTATCAATGGGGAAATGGCAGAACAACTAGCATATGATTTGTGATAGAATATTACCATGCTATAAAAAATAGAAGCAGGATAGTTTCAGAATAACTTAAGAAGTTACATTAACTGATGCAAAGTGAAATGAGTAGAAGCAGGAGACCACAGTACACAATAACGGCAATATTGTAACAATGATCAACTGAAAAAGATTTAGCCCCTCTGATGAGGACAATATTCCAAGATGATTCCAAGAACTGATGAGCTCTGAGTGAAGATTGAAGCATACACCTTTTAAATTTTATTTTTCTTGTTTTTGTGCATGTGGGTTTTCTTTTATAACATGGCTAATATAGAAATATGTTTTATATGACCTCACACATATAGGTATTATCATACCACTTGTCTTCTAAAATGGGTGGGGGAAAGGCAGGAGAGAGGAAAAGAAATTTGGAATTCAAAAATGTTTTAAATAACAAAACTTTTACATGTTAAATAACAAAATAAATAAAATACAACTTTTTTGGGGGGGCAAGGCAAATAGGCTTAAGTGACTTGCCTAGCGGCACACAGTTAAAACAGATTTTTTTCAAAAACGAAAAAAGCAAAAACAAAAAAGGAGTACCAATTAAGATCTCAGATCAAGTAATGGTTTAAAAACAAGATTAAAAGAGATAAACAGGGAAACTATCTTATGCTTAAAGGCACTATAGACGGTATTACAATATCAATACTGTGTGAGTGTGAGAATGTGTGTGTGTGTGTGTGTGTGTGTATGTATTTATATATGAAAGAACCAAATGCTACAGCATTTATAAAGGAAAAGTGAATTGAATGACAAGGCAAAATAGACAAAATCTAGTAAGCAACTATCTTTACCTTATTCATCTTTCTCTACCTGCTAAGTTCAATCTAAGTACCTTTTTACTTTCAAGTTGCACCTCTTCCTAGAATTTTGGATTCATTATTCTACCCACCCTGGAAACAGTTCCAAGTAACCTATATGGAAACTCTTGATTTATAATGAGACAATTATCATCAAAACAGGTAATTAACATCATGTGTAATGTAAAAACTAAAGCTTAAAATGCTAAAATTCTAGTTCTTTAGAACTGAAGAGAAGGGGTATACAGGGTAAAATTTAGACAATGTTAAAAAAAATATATCAAAAAATAAAAAGATTTTACTCAGTCAAAATTCTTAAAGTTCTATTTTGACAAATGGTATGTTCTGAATAAGTTCACTGGGAAAAGAGTCCAGTTTAACAAGGTATTTTCCAAATATATCTTTGTTAATGCAAAGCAACTGTGGTTCATCTGTGTACTAAGCAGAAAGCAAACATTGCCAGAGATAATTAGTACATAACAAAAGTCGTTTTCTAATGACTTCACAAGACAATTTAATATGAATAATACATTTAAATTAAGAATTATCTTAAGAACAAAAGCATGCTCAAAACAAACAGCATCAAAAAATGTAAATAGTACCTTAAGTTTCAAAGGTTACAGATGACAATAAATCAAGAAAATTAAAGCAGACAAAAATCACTAGCATCTTCATTTGGATGTTAAGTTGCTTCTATCTTAGAAGATTCATATACTAACGTAACAGTGGAATGGGAGGGTCCAAGCCCTCAAGAACATATAGTCTCCTCTGCTTGGTAGCAGCCCATATTGATGCTTGGAGAGGCCTACCTCCAAAATACTGGAATGGATCCTGCCCTCCATTTCATATTATTTTATGATGACAGAAATACTAATTATTGGCCAAAACTGAATAGATACTCAAAAGGAATCAATAAGCCAAATTTCTCTTTCTTTCTTGTTGGCCACTAGATACAACACTACTTTCTGAGCTCTGAAGAGCTGCTCAGGTCGGGGATTGAGTACTCTTCGACCTAAGGGCTGATCCCAAAGCATACGGTTTCCCAAGCAAGCCTGGGTCTAAGAAAGAGCTGCCTCCTCTTTATTCTTCTTTGCTACTGGACAGGGCAAAGCAGGATCTCAAAACAAACAACCTACCTTCCAAAATGGGACAGTCCTTGAGAAATGACTTGTTTGACCTAGCCTACCAGTGGACTGGTCTGGAAATCAAGGTACTGTTGTCAAGTAAGCAAAGAAACAATGTGTTCAAGCTATATATATATCACACCCAGAAATGAACTTAATGATAAGAATATTCATAACTACTTTAAATTTTAAGTTTGAGCCCACTCTCCTCAAAGACTTGTAGATAGAAGAGAGTTTGCTCCAGTTCAAGGGGGAAAGTTTTGTAGTTTGGTTCTTGATATATTTTTACAATAAATATCTATATAAAACTAACTGATGTTAATTGGTTAATTGATATTCTGGAAATACTTAGCTGGGTAAAATAATAGTGGGGTGATGATCAGTGCTGGGTGATATCAGGAGACAGGGTAGAACAGGGAGCCAATATTATTAGGAAGACATCAACAACCTCTGAGGGGTAGGTACTGAGAAGTTTAAGATTGTTCCTGCATCATTTTCTTATTAATCCTATTTACAATTAGTTGATTTCGTCCTGTGACTAAGTCATGATTCTTTGTCTCGGAACTCAGTTTATAGTTCAGTTGGCCTATAACTGGTTAAGTTTAAAAATCTAGCTTTTTTGCCTCAAGGAATTTAACTGACCTTGGAGAATGTGAGTAAAATAAGGGAATTGGGCCTGATATCTTCACAAAGCTACCCTTCAAGGATGTCTGGTTTACTGTCCAAAACTCTGGGCTGCTATCTTGCATCTGGACTCAAACAATAGGCACTTCTTAGTTTCATGAGAGAAGGGAGGTCATTGCAAGCACCTATTACCAAACTTCCAACCAATAATGTTATACCCTGTGCCTCAGCTCTGTAACCAATCATGTTGCTCCTAATCCTATGATGTCATCTACCCTGTTCTGTTCTTTATTTTGTATTCCCCAAAACCTACATAAGATGAATTGTCCCCTTGCTTGGGGTCTTTGGCATAAATGGAGGCAAGTCACTGATCCATTTATGAACAGGTAGGATGCCCTTGCAAATAAATATTATCTTGTTGTTAAATTCCAATTTCTACAGTATCTCTAGTAAAACCCTGAGGGAGAGATATCTGCTATCTGGAGACCTAACTTGTGAATGTGAGAGAGTTAGAATGAGAGACCCTATAGTTTTCATGGGCTATACTAATCAAGCACAGGTCACAAAGTTTAAAACTTGCATGGTCCAGTAAGCTTCACTTTCTTTTATGGTCACAAGTAATTCACAATCATTTTCTGAGTACATAATACATTCAAGGCAAAGTAACTGATAAAGATGCTGCCTCCAGAAGGATATTATAATCTAGTTGAAAAGGCTAGATATACACATGAAAAAACAAAGAAATGTTAAATGCCTTTACAACTAAGTAGTACAGATAGTAGTTCCTTTAAGAATTTGAACAAAGGAATTACTTCAGGATAGGCGGGTCAGTCATGGATTCACAAAGGAAGTGAGAATTAAAGTGAGCCTTGAAGTACACGTTCAATATTGAGGAGAAGAAAAGAGGACATTTTAATGAAGGTCATCAGTGTAAGCAAAGGTAATAAAAAAGGTTCATATGGGGTAAAAGAGGAAGGTGGAAAGGAAATTCAGATGCATAAGGGTCTTCACCATATAACTAAGGAATTAATGGGGAGTTAGTAGGGAGTCACTGAAGGTTCTGAGCAAAGGAACGATATAAAAAATGTTATTACACAAGATGAAAATGAAGTTTGTCTTGAGTCAGTAACATGACAGAGAAACTGGCAAAGGAAAATCAGTTATGAGGCTACTTAAAGAGCCATAGCATAAAATGTGTAAGGACCAGAATTAAGAATACCAAAACAGGAATGATAAAAAAGGAACAGAACACCAAAAATTACTTACTATGTGTTTTCTTCAAATCTTTATAAAACTTTGTACTTAATAGATCTCTTTTTATATCTGCTCTTTTCCTGTGAATATCAAGAAAGAAATGAAAACTATGAAAAACTAATGGTTTATTTTTTTTATATTACTATGTTACTATGACAGTATACTATAATGTTGGAAAAATTCTGTGTATTCAGTCTCATTAATTCTCTATATAATACTCAAAATTTAAAAGTTAATGATTATGAAAAATGTAAAATAATTATGTTTCTAAATCCCTCTGCTGAAAGAATAATTTTATGCTTAAATAATATATTTCAACTTAACCACCACATTATATAGCACATTATGGTTTACAATATATATATTTTGCTAGATAGATGGATAGATATAGATAGACACATATAGCAGAGCCTGTTCAGGAATGCACTATCATTTCAACTTGAACACAAGAAAAAAGCTATGTGCATGGGACATATGAAGAAAATGATATACCAAAGGAGAACATGGAATAGAACAGCTCACACTGTAGTCCCTAGTACAAAAAAAGGAAACTTTTACTTAAGTAAAATTCACAACTGATTAGAATAAGAGCTATCTAATCTACTATCACTAAAAGAAAGAAAAGAAAGAAAAAAAAATTTCAGCACAAATCTCCCCGTGGAATACCCTCAGTTTTACCTTTGGTTACCATTATCTTTTGTTGCCAAAGAGATAGAGGATATTTCTACTCACCTATAAAGGTTATAGGTAATGTACCTTTAAAATATCAAGGGCTTAAAAACATTCTGCTTTACTCATTTAAGAGACTGCATAATACCTAAACCAAGATTTTCTGAACAAACTTCATTATGGAACCATGCCAACTTAGTTTCTATTTCTGGAATTTATCACTGACCTCATCCAGCTTTTAATATATACAGAACAGGAATCCTGTTTCTTAAAGGAGCATTCATTTTTCTTATCATCTGTTTCTCTTAATTGTCTCTCTATTTGAACCTATAAAGAAAATCAAATTCATAGCATTAGAATTCCACATGATTAAAAAAAAGTGCTAACTTTGTCTATCCCAAAATGGTACAAGACATGAGAACTAGTGTTTTCACTGAAAAAAGTTGCCCAAATATTGACTTTTAATGATATGACTTGTGTATCAACAGTCAGGAGATAGAAATTATTGTCCCTATGTGAAATATGCTTTTGGAACATGAGTTATATCAATCTAAAAATGGAAAATACTTGGCTTTAGGTACTTAGAAAAATATCTTTGAAAGACTGATTGTTCATGCTAAGACTGCTTTACCAATTATCATGTGACCTAAAGGAACATAAAACCTCTACCAAACTAATCACATTTGAATTATTTTAAACCCAGAGTCAAACCAGTATATATAAGTGACCTGTTAAACAGTTTAAGAAAATTATTAATATTTTTACATTTAACTTGTTAAGATTTGCATTTATGCTAGCAATTTACGTGTTTAAGGGACTTTCATATTTCTCAAGTTACACACATTCAAATTATCAATTTCAAATACAAATGAGAAGACATTAGCACATTGTCTCCCCTGCCCCCAGGCCATTCGTGACAACAAAATTGTAAACTACCCATCTTAGTATAGGGATTCTTAAGCTTTTTTATGTCATGGAACCCTTTGGCCATCTGGTAAAACCTATGGATCCCTTCTCTGAATAAAGTTTTAAAATAAATTAAAAACATATGATTACAAAGAAAATCAAACATAACTAGTTATCAAAATATATTTTTTTAAACGTTCAGAGGCCCCATATTAAGAACCCTTGAACTATTATGATTCTTTAGTAAAGTATACTTAAGAGTTTCTAATAGTCAGATGATACTCTATATTCCCTTTTTAAAGCAAAATAAAGTTATTCTTTAATTTTAAAAATATTATACTTAATTCAAAAGATGCTAATTTTTGCTATTGAAAGCCACATGCCAATTACTTCTGTCTCTTTTGCTGACTTCTTTTCTTATGACTGACCCATCAATTTGAGCCTTCCTTAAAGTTCTACCCTCAGTCCACTTACCTTTCTCTCTTCTTACCTCTTGGAATCTCTGGCTTCCTTCAAGATTCAGCTAGGATAAGACCTTCAATAGGCCTTATTCCCTCCAGTTTCTAGAACTTTACCTGCCAAGACTGCCTTCCACTTACCTTTCAAGATCTTTTATCTATTTATGCTTATCTTTTCTACCCTATTAAACAGTAAGTTCCTTGAGGACAAAAACTATCTTTGCTTTACAGAGAAGGAGGGGGATAGGAATGATCAGCATGCAGCATAATGTCTGTAAGAGAACACTTTAATAAATGCTGTTTGACTAATTTCCCCTAGTGACCGTTCACATAATTTGAACTAACAACTTTGTGCAGATTATTTCCAAATACCCATTTCCAGCTCTCAGTTACCTTTCCTGAGCTCCATAGAGGCCTTTACAAGTACCAAAATAGGATGTTTCTATCTAGATGTTGCAGAAGCATAGAGCTGGAAGAGACCTCCGTGGCCATCTAGTCTAATTCATACACAAAAGAAATACACTTAAATAAACCTGACAAGTAGTCAAAGATTCAAGCTTCAATTTAAAGACCTTAAAAAGAAGAGGAAAACACCCTCTCTTGGAAAACCAGTTTTAGACCTCTCTAATTGGTATTAAGGACAGAAAGAAGGGAAATGGAGATTAGGAAAGATAGAGTTGATTGGGTGGACAAAGCAGAGAGCACAGATTCACAAGGAAAATAAATTTCAACATCAGAGGATATATCATAAAAGGGGAAGGAGAGGAACTAAAAAGAGAAGATTGTGATCTTAGTGAGATGGGGAAATGGAATAGGAAAAGACTACCAAATAACTGACATGTACAGAAGTATCTCCCAACCTTTTCCCTATCCTTCACTTGAAGCAAGTCTCAATGGCTATTATTTCTTTGCAGCAATAACGTTTAGTTGTACCAGCCAAGATGGCAGAGTAGAAGGAAGCAGTACAGCCAGGTACCACTCCCACCCACCCACTCAATTATTCTACAAAGATTCAGAAGATGTACCAGACAGAATCCTAACTGGAAAAATCCAAGGGTTAAAAAAAATCTTAATGAGTCATTTTTCCAGCCAACATCAGGAAAGATAGAAAGGCAATTTGGGAATATGGCAGGGTAGGTAAGAAAACTTCAGGCTCTACAAATTTCCTCCACAAAAAAAAAAGATAGAACATTGCCTCAAGGGAAAGTAGAGCAGGAGAAACAAAAGTGGGGAAAAGCAGTGGTCCTAAGACAACTAGAGAAGATCCCAGGAAAGACTGGACCTCCAGGGGTGGAGGTTTTTGGTGCAAACACCTAGAGGCCAACTCTGTAGAATCAACAAACAATAAGCCCAGCGAACAGCTAGGTTGGGTGGCAGTTTTAGCCTATTGAACTTTCACCTCAAGGACAGAAAAATGATCACTGAGTAGGGAAACACTGAAGGACCTTTCACTATTAAGGGACTCTAAAAGCAGTTATGCTGAATAGATTTGGTTCCAGGATGAAGAGCTAGCACCTGCATAGTGACTATGGTAGCATACAGGGCAGGGATCTTGTTAGGTCAGCTGAAGATCACCTGAAGGCCCATGAGGAGTAAGAGCATTTGTGGGACAGCTTGGATAAGGGCCCTTGCCCTGGCTCAGGGGTAGAAAGAAGTACCAAGTTTAGGCCCCAGGACAGAGCTCAGAAAATAACACGAAGCCTACAGTATCATTCCCACACCTCAGGACTAGAATCTACTTAACTATGAACTGCTAATAATAAAACAAAAAAAATGAAATAAAATAAAAATGAATAAGCAAATGAGAAAGAAACTAACCACAGTTACTATGGGGATGGAGAAGATCTGGGGTCATATTCAGAAGAAAATACTGAAGTTAAAAAGCAACTCCTTTTTCAATGAGAAATATCAAATGGTCACAAGTTCTTTGAAGAACTTTAAAAGGACTTGAAAAGTTAGAAATTAGAGCAATCAAAGAAAATCAAGAAAACTATGAAAAGAAAATCAACAAGAAATAGAGAATCAAAAACTTAAGAAAATAATTCCTTGCAAACTAGAATTGGGCCAAATAATGATACCAAGAAATAATAAAACAAAATCAAAAGAATGAAAATAATAGAATAGAATGTGAAATATGTCATCAGAAAGACATTTGATCTAGAGAACAGATTGAAGAGAGAATATAATTGCTGAACTATTTAAAAGTTAAGATAAAAAAAAAGAATAATTCATACAACATTACAAGAAATCCTTAAAAGACAATTGCCCTTAAGTTCTAGATGAAGATGGTAAAGCAGGAAAAAAAAATCCACTGGTCACCAAGATCCCAGAAGGAAAACTTATAGGAATATCATAGTCAAGTTGCAAAGCTCCCAGGTTAAGGAGAAAATACTGCAAGCAATGAAAAAAAAACAATTTAAATATCAAAGAGCTACAATCAGGATTACAAAAGACTTAGCAGCTTTCTCTGCTGAAGGACCTGAGGTTTTAGAACACTACAGGTTACAACCAAGAGTAACTTACCCAGCAAAGCTAAGTATAATCCTGAATGAAAAAAAAGGGGCATTCAACAAGTTGAAAGACTTTCAGTAATTACTGACAGAAAAAGCAGAACTGAATGGAAAATTCAACATATAAGATTGCGGAGAAATATAAAGTAAACATTAAAGACCAATTAAAAGTGACTCAATAAGGTCAAACTGTTTACTTCTTATATGTGAAAACATTGTCAGTACTCTCAAGAGTGTCATCATTATTTGTGTAGTTTGAAAGATAGTCTTGGGCTAAATTGTGTATGATGGAGTGATTCTGAAAAATAAATTGCATATGGAGAGATAAAAAGGAGCAATTATCTCAAACAAATAAGCCATAGAAGGAAGAACTGGTACAGAAGAAGTGGGGATAGTATGGGGGATGGCAGGATAGTGCTAGAACCTTACTTGCATCAGAAATGGATTAAAGAGGGTGCAACTTATACATCTAGAAGAATATAAAAGTCATCTAAATGTAGAAAGAATTAAAAGAGCAAGGAGTTAAGATTAGGGAGGGACACCTAGAGGGGTAGACAGATTAAAGAACAGGTGGGCAAGATAGTAGGTAAAAGTAAATTAGATGAGCGTGGAGGCACAGGGTAAATAGGGCTATAAGATAGAGAGGAAAAATAGGATGGAAGGATATACAAGACAAGTAATCATAATTTTGAATGTGAATGGGAGGAATTTACCCATAAAACAAAAACAGAAAGAATAGATTAAAAATCTGAATTAAAAAATATGTCATTTTGAGGAAACACAATAGGTATAAGAGACACAGAGTTATAATAAAGGGCTAGAGTAGAATTTATTCATATAAAAATAGCAGGAGTAGTAATCACGATATCAGATAAAATTAAAGTTGAAACAGATTCAATTAAGAGAAAAATAACACTGCGTCACCAATATTATTCAATATTGTCTTAGACCATTTAAAATGACTATATAGTATAAAATATGAGTATACACCTGCCAAAACAGAGGAACTACACGAACATTAACATAAAACACTCCTTATACAAATAAAGTCAGATTTAAATAACTGTAGAAATATTCATTGTTCATGGGTAAGCAAAGCCAATATAATAAAAATAATTTTACCTAATTAATCTATTTATTCAGTTACTAAAAAACTGTTTTACTGAGTTAGAAAAAATAACAAAATTCATTTTGAAGAACAAAAGGTCAAGAAGTTTAAACTAAGGGGAAAAATGTAAAGGAAGGAAATTCAGCAGTAAGGAAGCAAATATCACAACTATCTGGTACTGGCTAACAAATACAAAGGTAGATTAGAGGAACAAAGTAGACATACAATACACAGTAGTAAAGCATTATAGTAACTTTGTGTTTGACAAATGTAAAAATTTAAGTTTGGGGGATAAGAATTCATTATTTGGTAAAAATTGTTGGGAAAGCTGGAAAGTAGACGGGCAGGAATTGGGCACAGACCAATATAATACACCACATATCAAGATAAGGTCAACATGAATACATGACCTAGATATAAAGAAAGATACCAAAAGAAACTTAGAAGAACATGGAATATATCATACTCATGAATAGGAGAATAATATATGAAAAAATGAGATAAACATTGTTGAGATGTAAAATGGATACTTCTGATTATTTTAAATTAAAAAGTTCTTGTATAAATAAAACCAATGTAACCAAGAGTAGAAGGTAAGCAGAAAATTGGGGAAAAAACTTTCACAGCCAATGTCTCAGAAAAAGGTCTAATTTCTGACATATATAAAGAACTTAGTCAAATTTCTAAGAATATGAGTCATACCCCAACTGATAAATGGTCAAGGGATATGAACAGACAATATTTCGATAAAGAAATCAAAATTACATGCAATCATATGAAAAAATGTTCTAAATCAGTATTGATTAGAGAAATACAAATTAAAACAACTTTGAAGTACTATCTTACATTTATCAGATTGGCTAAAATGATAATATGCTCTTCAGTTAAAGAATGTACATATGTGTGTATGTGCATATGTGTTCATTTACAGATATATGTATATGTCTACATGCGTGTGTATTTGCATTTAATTGTAATCTTCTAGGGGGACGGGAGAAAAATAAAATAAAATAAAATAAAAAGTGCACAGCAGAGAACGAAAGAAAACCTAGAAGGAAGTATAGAAAAACTGGGTAGCTTTAAAAATAACGTGTAGTATTTATTACATAGGTTTTCTTGAAACAGAAATATATTGTTTTATAGTGAATCTTCTCATGTTGTTCTGTTCACATGGAAGGGTTCTTTTTTTTTTCTTTTCTCATTTTGTATTTAAGTTTAAAATGAATTTTAAAAAAATTTTAAGAGAGACAGACACAAGGGTCTGTGGGCAGCAGGGATGGGCACTAGCCAGGAGTATGCCATTTGGTGCTAAAACTTAAAAAGGCCTACCTGCAGCCATGCACAAGGGAAAGAAGAGAGCCTAGATACAGCACAGGGGGTCCTACCCTTGCATAGGAAGCAGGTACTTGTGCCAACACTGGTAGCTCTGTTGCTTATTACCCACTCACCGATCTACAAATCTAGTGAGGAGGGAGACCTGCCTCTTCAGGTGGTGGTCCAGAACAAGGAGTAATTGCAGGCTCTAGGCTCTACACTGAGTGAGAAACAAGTATGAAAGCAAACGTCAGTTGTGTGATTTTGATCCTAGACACAGTTACAGATCTCAAATATATGTCTTCAACCCAATCTGAAACCTGCAATGGCCATTACATTTCTTGGATAGAAGCTATAAGGTATCACCATTCAAAGTTTCAGCTATGGCAGCAGATGTTTTGGAAGATAAAGAAATCATTACAAAATAATTTGGAAAAAAATTTCACCTATCTCAACACCTAGCATAAAAAAATTACCTGTGGAAAAAAGGAAGTTAGTGTGACAAGCTGAACCAGACTTAGTTGAGAGCCATTCTACAAACAAATAACCATCTCTTCAAAGAGACAACAGTCAGGAAGGACTGGGGACATGGAGGTTGGTGGTCAAAGGGAAGGATAAGGGATTTGAGAAAGCATCAGGGGCTCCTGTGATGCAGCTGAGGAACTAAATGATCATGAAAAAGTCGGCAAAACAGTAGCCAAAAAAGAGATCTTTTCAAGGGGTAATTTAAATATTTTTAAAATGTCGAGGAGGTAAATGATGCACTGATAGAGACACATTGAGCTTAGGGACAGAATATGGATTTGATTTACAAACTTACATAACTCAATTTTCAGACTCATTGCTAATCAGCAACAATTCTGGGGAATAATGGAAAGGATAACTTCCATTTTATAACCTTTTTTGGGGGGAAAACACTAGCACTAGTTTAAAAAAAATATAGTCCTAAGGAGCCAACTTGGGAATTGATTTTTTTTAGATGCAAGGAGTAGCTGTGCAATGACACAGAAGGAAGGGTGCTATGTGTTAGTAGCAAAAAAGACCATAATGAGACTAGGACAATTGATAGATTTAAATGTGAACAACTGAGTGATAAATTGGTTCTCTAACTAAGGGATTGTTTCTGTGCTGTGTGGTATGAGTTAAGGCATCTATTTTCCTTTAGATAAGAGGACATTTTTTCCTTCAGGTACATCCTCTACCTCAATTCAAAGGGAGATCAAGATCAGACCAAAAGTTACCTTCAGAAGTCTATCTCTAAGATGGACCTTATTTTATAATGTTCTAACTGAACACGTGTTACACAACCTATCCGTACAGGAGCCGCTATCTGCAAACAGGAACTTGGCCATGAATGCATCAGGAGACAGAAGAAAAAGACCTTTATATGCATTCCCAGGAAATTATGTCAACCTTTGGGATCTCTGATGATTAGAAACTGGCAAGAGTCATCTACTTAATGAACAAAGAAAGTCACAAATCAGACCTATTTAATGTTGCTGTTCCTCAAACTAAAACAAAAGGTCAGGTCATATAAAACAAAGCAACACCTCCTTCCCCCATTGTGTCTAATGTACTGGCATACACAATTTCTGATTCTTCAAATCTTAACCAAGATTTATTTTATGTGTGTGTAAAAACAGAAGTATATGTAAATAAACATGTTCTACACATATACAAAAATTGGTAAAAATGGTATGGTTATTAACAGCTTTTGATTCATGCATAAACAGGATTTAAGCAAGACAGAGTTGCAGGAAGTCGTCGGCCTCACTCTCTCCTCCAGAGCTATCAAAGTCCAATGGCACAAGAGGTGATGGATAGTTCAAGATGCAGTGGATAACCTTGGAGTCTTAGATGTCTAACCAAGCTCTAAGTACTCCACAGCGCCTGCTTCAGCTGCTTTCATGGCTGCTAGAACAGACTGTTCTTATCTGCCCATTCCACCAGGGGAAGTCTTCGCATGCTTGGGGTAGACACCCCCCCCAACTCACCAACAGGTTTGAGACCCCTCAGTTACCCTTAACCTGGTTTAACCTGTTTGCTGAAATAGTTTACTGGGGTGTGGCCAATGAACATGCTATAGCTTCTTGGGAGTCACAAGCAAGAGTGGAATACCAAAAGTAGAAAGCAGCCCTGAAAAGGGCTCAACAGCCTTCACATCAGAGGTACTAGTTTTCCCTAAACACACCCTACACCCCATACCCCTATGTGCAAGATTATGAATTTCTTGGGAGGTGGGCTTGAAGGCAGAAATGAATAATAGACATTTGCTAAAATACTGTATTACTAACCAGGTACTGGGCTAAACATGGAAAGGTTCATTTTTTGATGGATAAATTGATGCTGACTGAATTACTGCCATCTAGCACACTGCCTGGCACATAAGTGAGTACTAAATAAATACTATTATTATCATTATTATTTTTTTATTGCTAGGATTATTTCTTATACTTACTGAATATTATGGTTATTTCAGTCTTATGCTAAAACCCAAGAGAACAACAGCTCAGTTTCTGGTATAGGGTATATACTGAAATGTTTACTGATTAATTAAAGTATACTTTACTTAAATGTTTATCTCTACTACCAAAGTACCTTGAATACTGGAGACCCTTAACGTTATAATGCAATGAATGAAATGTTACAATTTACATTATAGCTTTTGTGAATAGGCAAGAAATCTTTAAAATACTATTTATAACTATGAGGAAATGCATGCCAAATTATTCTGTGTTCTAGCCACCCTGTAGCATCAGAGGGAAAAAGGACAGTAATATCGTCTAGTTTGCTTCCACTGCATTCATTCCAGTTAAAGTTTGCTAAAGTTATAAAATGTTAATTAAATGCATTCAAACTCTTAAAAATGAAAAAAAAACTCCCTATAAGAAATCTAGGTGAGTAGATTATAATGCTGAATCTGGACTCCAGAAATCTTGAACTGAAAACTCAGAAACTAAATTTCTGTCTGATTCAAACTAGTTTCTTTATCTGTAAAATGGGAATAACAGCACCTACCTCCCATAGTTGCCATGAGGATAAAATAAGATCAAAGCAGTTTGCGAAACCTAAGTACTATATAAATGCTAGACTATAAGTAAGACTATTCTGTTTGGAATATAATATACATATTTACGTCTCACCCTCTCTCACACTCACACACACACACACACACACACACACACACACACACACACACACACACACACGTATTCTCAGACTTATCTTAACACAACCTTCCAGTGCAATGAATTTACATACTGCCTGAAAAGGTTTTCTATCAATTGGACATGAAGAAAAAGTCAGAAATGGAATTGTTAGCAAATTAAAATTTCACAATTTTTACTATATCTTTACTAGAGTAAGTTTTCTACAAAAAACAGAAATGAAACATTGTTTTCCCTCAACAATTTGAAATCTATTATCAGCTTCATTTCCTGCTGATAGTGTGGTAAAATGTGACACAGTGTATAACCACTTTTGATACAGAGAAATCTGTTAAGGACACAGTGCCCCAAACAACTCTTTAAGAGTTTTAAATTACAGTAAAGTTGTTGATCTGAGGGAGTTTCCTCAAAGGGAATGCACTGTAACTCAAAAGATCACAAGTTTGGATTCAAAAAAAATTTTTTTTAAAGATCTCTTTGGTTGATAAGGAGCAAAAGTTAAGTTTCTACTCTGTGACCTGGAATCATGAATCACTAAACTAGGCATCAAAACTATGACTGGGCAAATCATTTCCAGTCTTGGGGCTTTGGTTTCCTTATTAGTAAAATGAGGTGAGGCTAGATGATCACTTAAGAATGTACCTGCCAGATCCAAAATTCTATCATACAGTCTATGATAAAACATAATTAAAAAAATGTTCAGCAGGACACACACACACACACACACACACACACGTACTGTGTATATGTGCATGGATGTATGCATGCACACATGGTGTCTATATGTGTATACACACATATGCATATATATTTCCTACTTAATTTGCTGGTGTATTTTATTTTCTATCATGTATGTATGTATGTATATACGTATATTTAGCAGGCCCTACCTCTCTTCCTTTTGGCTGACATATAATTTTATAGGCATAGCAAAATCCCAGTCTGTAAACTCTCTCCACAGATAGAGATAGGCAACCAAATATACTTTAAAAAGTCTTATAGCAAACTCAAAGTACTGAGTAGTTATTTAACTCACCTATGAACAGTCACAGAGATAATATCTGTCAGAAGTCAGGACTTGAACACCAACCATCTAGATACTATGCTACACTGCCTCTCATTTCCTGCCTTAAAAAGATTAAATTTTATTCAAAGGAACCTGAGAATAGATCTGTGACTCCTTTTTGTCCAAAAAACTAATTCCAAGACAGCATACAAAAGAATATCTATTTTTCAGATTAAATATGCTTCACTTACAATTAGATAAAATAAAATTTTTTCTGCAATATGATAAAAGTTCTTCAAGAATTCATTAATGTATGTGCTCCTTCCATCAATACAACCTTTTTACAACTAAGCTGCCGGTTTTCTAAAGCTATAATAGTAGCCCCAAAATTCATTACTTCAGTCAACCTGATAACTACCCTCCTTTCCCCCAGAAAAACTTCTTTGGCCTAACATTCAAGATCTAAATAAAGGTAAGGCTGAAAAATTATACACATATATATCGTAATACATCACACACACATACATGAGATTATATATACATAGAGAGCACAACAGCAGGTTTTGAGCCGAATTTGGAAGTAAACAAAAAATGTTAAGGCAGTGGTAAGGAGGGAAAACATTCCAGGAATAAGGGACAGTCAATGAAAATGTATAAAGATGGGAGATGGTGAATAGTGTGTCAGGACCAGCAACCAGGGCTTTACTGCTAGATCTCAGTATATGTGGACGGCAGTCAGATGTTAGAAGAATAGGATGTGGGAAGGGACAGGTTGAGAAGGGCCTTAGATGATGAATAGAGGCTGTTATATTTGATTCTAGATATAAAAGAAACCACTGGAATTTACAAAGTAGAGTGATAAAATGAGACATTCTTTTGGAAAATCACTGATGTGTGAAAGGATTGGAGTAGGAAAAGAAATGAGAGACAGAGAAGAATGAGAACGCTTTTGCAATAGGCCTGTCAAGAAGAAAGGAGGGCAGGAACTAGGGGACATATAGGAGATAAAATAAGAAATGGTAAGATGGCAACTGATTGGATATGGAGTTTATGAGAGTAAAGTAACACCAAGGTGGTTAATATAAGTGACTGAAGATTGTAGTGCTCTTAGCAGTAATACAGGAAAGGAGTGAAGTTAAGAGACAGAGTAAAAGCAAGCAGTACAACTCAGTACTCCACCAAACCTCCAAAAAAAGATCTAAAAAATAAACTAGACCAAATTCTGAGCAGAAGATACAAAGAAAATATCACAGTGAGTCACTTTTCTAGCCTAGAGTGGCTAAAGGAGATGAAAAAGGGTGCACAGAAGGATCTAGAAATCAGGGATCAACAGAGGGCACAGACTAGGCACCAGGACAGGAAGAAAAGGGGCAAAAAGAGATCCTAGGGAATCCATGTACTTGCATAGGGTGAAAGAACAAGAGCCATTTGGCAGCTCTGTACTTCAATATCTAGTTTTAGGTCACAGACCCAGTGCAGAGAGAAGCAGGCACAAGTTTGGGCCCTGGTTGTGTATGGAGAAAGGAAAAAGTTCTGGAAGCAATAGCAGCTATATGGCTCTAATCACAGGAAGTGGCTTAGTTCCTCCAGTCTCACATGAATCTTGCAGTGGAATAACCAAGGCAAAAGACCCAGGTGAGAGAGAAGCCTGATATCAGTCACCCTGAATCTATAGTTTCCCAGTAGAATAGCAGTGGAGGATCCCAACAGCAATCTACTGAAACGGAATAGTAGGGACAAATCAACAGACCCAAATATGGATTAGAAAATTGCAAAGCTCATACCAGGAGGCCAGTATTTCACCATGGATGACATGACTTTGGGAGCACTGAAAGTCTGTAGGCCCCAAGCCCAAGTTGTGAAAGCAGCAACAGCAAGACAAAAGAAGACAGAAAATCAGCTATACCACCAGAAATGTACAGAGTTCAAGCACTAACGTAAAATCTACTCAAGAATTAGGCTGGAAGAATGATCAAATAAAAATTAACCCCACCACAAAGAACTACACATAATCTTTCCACAATGAGACTTTCCTCCCCACTGCAGTTTCAATAAATCACAGATAGGTATAATAAATTATTGTAAATGGGAATTTTGGGGGAGTTTTGCAGAATTTACATTATTTTTACTTAACACTGACCTACACATAGCCTATGGCCAAATATTTAACCCAAATTTTACAATAAGGTGCTGTGTAAACAACACATAAAAGAAAAAAAAATTCAGACTTATTCTCTGTTACAACGGGAGGGTCAAAAAATTTAATGAAGATTTTCCAAATCATGGGGGCACCATGCCACAAACTCTCAGCAATATGCAAGGGATAACTGTATGTGGCAAAGGGAAGTTCAAGACCTAAAACCAGAAGAAAAGAATGACATCAAAACATCTACAAAGATTCAAAGAAAAATGCAGCATCTACACAAGTCCAACAAGAATTTTAGAAGAGTTAAAACAGGAAATTAGAAAGAGGGCTAAAGAGCGACTGAAAAACTGGATGAGAACAGTAGAGAACAAAGTAAGAAAAGAAGTGAGAGCTACGGAAGGAATAAGTGAAAAGTAATTTAATAGCTTAAAAAAAGGTATAAATCCTTACTGAAGACAATGACAACCTGAAAATTAAAAGGGGGAGGGGGGTCAGAAACATTAAGGAAAACAACTGATTTGGAAAACATATTGAGAGAAAATATAACAATCAATTAGATTATCTGAAAGTCATGAACAAAAAAGGAGCCTACATATCATACTTGAAGAAATCATAAAAGAAAACTGTCTAGAAAACTTTGAATCAGAGAGCAAAGTAGAAACTGAAAGAATCTACCAGGCACTTCTTGAAAGAAATGACAAAATGAAAACTCCCAGGGTTATAGCTAAAATCCCCCAAGTCAAAGAAAATTCAAGGAAGCTAGAAAGAAAGAATTTAAATACAAAAGAAACACAATCAGGGTCACATAAGATTTAGCAGCCACCATTAAAAGGAGAAGAGAGCCTGGTATACTATACAAACAGTTCATACTTTATACAAATTCAGCTTCCTGGAAGGTGGGTGGCATGGGTCCAGGCTCTGGCTCCCCGCAGGTAGAATGGAAGCAGAGCCAGTGTAGCTCCTCACCATGTGTCCTCTACTCTAGGCACTGAAACCAGATACTCTGATTGTGGAAGCCCCAAGCACTGAAGCCCCAACAGTTTTAGGAGCTGTAGAACTGCGTAGGAGGCAGAGCCCCACAATAGAAGTGGAAGTCTGCAGAATAGTCTACTTACATTAAATGAGAAATAGCTATATTTCAAAACAGTGTTGAAAAACTCAAACAGAAACAAAGCCTTAAGGGGTATATATTAAGGAGTACATTTTTATCTGGCTGGAGACATACTCAGAAGTTTTGTAGGCTACTTGGCCTATAAGGACTAGGTTTGAAATCTCTCTTGCAAAAGCAAAGAACAACTAAGACTAGACTTAGAACTGAGGAAAACCAAGTATAATCTCCTACAAGGATGAACCTTTAGCAAAACAGGAGAATTTCAAGCTTTCCTGATGAAAAGACCAGAGCTAAATAGAAAATCTGACATACAAATACAAGTCAAAAAAAAAACAGGTAAACATGAGTGAGCAATCATATGGGACTAAACAAAGTTAAACTATTTACATACGTTCCTGGAGGGAATACATGAAACTCCACAGAATTGAAAAGTCTAGTTAGACAGAGGGGCTGAGAGCTACAGTTACGTTTTGATGATCTTGAAAAGAACAGGAAGGGTTGGCAAGAGATGAATACATTGTGAAATAGGTAAACAGAGATGAAGATATGAAAATTATCTCACGTGAAGGAGATGTACAAACAGAAGTCTATATAATAAGGAGAGGGGAGGGAAGGGGAGCAGATGACACTTGAATTTCATTCACTCATAAGAACTGGTCAAAGGAAGAAGTAAATATACACAGAGAGAGAGAGTTGGGTACAAAAGTGAAACTTGCCAACAGGGAAAAGAAAGAAAAGGAATTCAGGCAAAAGGAGTAATAAAAGGAAGGTCAGATTAGGAGAAAAACTAGACAGAAGCAAAACGAACTCTTAAAGAAGGACTAGGGAAAAAGAGAAGGTTAAGTATGAATTTGGGTATAAAATGGAAGAGGATAGCAAAATGAATTAGAAATTAGAATCCAATAAAAAAGTTATTTACATGAAACATACTTGAATTATATTCACATGAATTGGTTGTTTTGTTTTTTAAAGAGAAGAATAAACATACAAACACAGTCAAGTATAGAAATTTATCTTACCTACCAGGAAAATAGTAGGGAAAAGAGTTAAGAACAAAAAAAGAGGGAAGGGGAAATAGGAAGGAAGGAGAGTACACTAAAGGAGACATTATTTAGAAGTACAACAGACTTCTGAGGAGACAGGATAAAAAAGAGAAAAAAAAGCTTAAGAAATTAGGATGGAGAGAAATACACAATTCTCACTCATAACTGCGAATGTGAAGGGGGAGGAACTTACTCACAAACCAGAAGATGACAGCAGAATAGATTAAAAACCAGAATCCAAGAATATATTGTTTAAAAGAAACACACTTGAAACAGAAACATACACAGAGTTAAAATAAGAGACTAAAGTATAATCTATTATTCTTTAGCTGAAGTTAAAAAAAAAGGAAGAGGTAGCAATTATGCTCTCAGACAGAAAAAACGAAAACAGATTTAATTAAAAGAGAAAAACAGGGAAATGGACAGCTAAGTGGTACAGTGGATAGAAGGCTGGGCCTAAAGTCAGGAAGATCTGATTTCAAATTCAGCCTCAGAAATTTTCTACCTGTGTGACCCTAGGCAAGTCACTTAAACCTACCTGCCTCTGTTTCCCATCTGTAAAATGAGCTAGAGAAGGAAATGGCAAACCACTAAAGTATCTGTGCTATGAAAAGCCAAAAGTGGTGACAAAGAGTGAAACAGGACTGAAATAACTGAAGAAATAGAGAAACAATATTTTGCTAAAAAGTACCGTAGGCAATGAATGATACCAACACTGAACATATTTGTACCCAATGGCATAGCATCAAAATTCTTGAAGGAGAGGGGGGAAGACATAGGAGAGAATAGACCAGGTGAGGGAGGATACACTGGGATGGCTGTTTTGGGGTGGTGGGTAGGGGAAAGATGGGGAGAAAATATGTAACTCAAAATCTTGTAGAAATGAACAATGCAAACTAAAATAAAATTAAAAAAAAAAAAAGAAAACAGACCAGAAAGGAAGGGAAAAAATAAATAAATAAATAGATTCTTGAAGGAAAAGTTAAATGAATTCCAGGAGGAAAAGGTAAAAACTACATTAGTAGGGGACATTTCAGGAGTAGGCAACTCTTGTTGTTCAGTTGTAATTCCTATGATAAAATGTAAAAAAAAGAAAAGAAAAGAAAGAAAAAAGAAAATGAATAGAATTCTAGAAGATTTAGATATGCTAGATCTCTGGAAAATACTCAAATAGAAAAGATTTCACAACTCTGCATGACACCTTCATAAAAATAGGCCTTGCCTTAAAAAACACCCAAAAAGCAAATGCAGAAAAGCAAAAATAGCAAATTCACTTAATTCTTGACCATGAAACAAAATAAAGATTAAGTAAAAATTACACTTAATGAAAGACTTTTGAGGCAAAGATTAAAAATTCATCGGAAATTAAATAAGCTAATCCTAAAGAATGAGTGGTTCTAAGAACAAATCATTTAAAAAATTAATTTCATTAAAGATAATGACAACAATGAGGTAACATGCCAAAATTTGTAGGATGCAGCCAAAATAGTACATAAGGGAAAATTTACATTTCTCAATGCTTATATCAATAGAAGAAATTAAGAGCAGAACAACAATTTGGGCATTCAATTTATTTATTTATTTATTTGCTTTTTGGAGTGGGGAAGGCAGGATAGTTAGGGTTAAGTGACTTGCCCAAGGTCACACAGCTAGTAAGTGTTAAATGTCTGAGGCTAGATTTGAACTCAGGTCCTCCAGGGCCAGTGCTCTATTCACTGTGCCACCACTTAGCCGACCCTCGGGCATTCAATTAAAAAAAAAATAAAAGCTAGAGGGGGCAGCTAGGTGGTGAACCCCAATTGCCCTGCCTTCCCCCCTCCAAAAAGGTAAAAAACAAAAACAAAGCTAGAGAAAGGACAAATCAAAAACCTCCAAACATCAAAAGAGAAATCCTGAAAATCAGAAAGATTCATAAAACTGAAAGCAAAAAAAAAGCAACCCATTGAACTGATAAATAAAACTAGAAACTGAATTTATGAGGGAAAAAATAGATAAATCATTGGCTAATTTCACAAAAAATAAGAAAACCAAATTGTAAATATCAAAAATGGAAAGGGTAAATGCACCACCAATAAAGATGAAATTAAACCAATTATTAGGAACTATACTGCCCAACTATATTTCAATAAAACTGTTAAAAAAAAATAAAGAATTACTAGATTTAAAAATTTTTGATAAAGTATTTTTATAAAAACTTACATATAAACTTTTGAGGAATCATCAGAGGAATCATTCAAATATCTAACAGAGTAATTTTTTTAAAATATCAGCCAAATAGTCTTCCTGGAAAAATTTACAAATAGGCTTTAAAAAAAATCCACGGACTAGAAGGAGTCTCACAATATTTCCAGAGACTCCTCTATAATTATTTAGCAAGATTAAAGAAAACCACCCTAATTGATAGGAGCCAATGCTGTTAAGATTCCCACTATCAGGGGAGGGAAGGAAGGAATAAGAAAGCACTTTACAAATGTTTTCTCATTTGATCATCACAATAACTCTTTGAAGTGTTATTAACCTCATTTTACATTTGAGGAAACTGAGGCAAAGACAGATTAAGTGACTTGCACATGGTCACACAGCTAATAAATGTCTGAGACGAAATTTGAACTCAGATCTTCCCAACTTGAAGCTCAGTGCTCTCGCCACTGCATCATCGAGATACCTATCAAAAAAGATTTTTAAAGTTCAAGTATTTTCTTATGGATATAGTATCTACAGAAAATAATTATTTAAAAAAACTTTTTACTTTTTCTGCATGGGTTTTAATTTCAATTTAAAGTTAAAATATTCATAATTTTTAAAATACTACTGTTAAAATATTAGCAAACATGTTGGTTACTGGAGAAAACGACCTCTATCATTTAGGCTTATTGTTTTAGATTCATAAAACAATTTTAAGTCTATTTTTAATGGTGACCTCTATTATTTTCATAGTATTAAATGCCTCGCAGAATGAAGATGGCTCATATCTCAATAGTTTCACAAGTATAACTAATTAGCTTTGGTAAATAATAACTTACTTGTTTTTCTGATACAGACTCAAAATCTATGTAATAAAGATGAATTAATCACTACTTAAAATGTCCATACATAAAATTCTCTGTTTATATATGTGTGTGTGTGCGTGTGTGTGTATTTATATTTTATCACACAAACCCTTTTCATTAAATGTTATATAGTGCATAGATAAAAATATGTGTCACCTTTAATATCAACCATACTCCCACAATGATATCTAACCAGAGGCCCACAATGAGATCTTTGAGGGGGAAAATTATGTAGTTTTAATATTGAAAAATGACACCAATTTATACAAGCCAGGTTTGGAGATTTTAGAGAATCCAACTTTGGGGAAAACAACAAGGCCTTTATTCTTAGATTATTCTTTATTTTAAGATATTCTTGGGCTTATCTGCTTACAGGTTTTCAGAACTTTTACTCATGGAAAGGGTAAAGTACCCTGTACAAAAATTTTTTTTAAATGTATTTCAAAATAAAAAGCAAGTGTTTGGAAATGTATGCCACTGTAACCCTACTTCAAAGCACTCCAAAGTTGCACTGTTCAACTCAATCCATAATTTATCCATGTTTTCCTATCACAGGCTACTTTTGAAGTTCTAAGTTATCCCAGCCTGATTTACTCCCTTCATCTCTCCCCAACCATTCCCAGTGTACTCTTGCCTATGAGCCACACAACCAGGTGTATGGTGGTAAATTTTTAAGTGTCTCTTCAGGTAAAAAAATGTACACAGGATATCCTTTTAAACTTAATTTGAATTAACATTCTCTCCATCACTTTCTTCGGTCTAGACAATCAACAAAACAATAAATCAAATCTTGATTTGTAGGATTTGCCCATTTCTCAAGTTAAATAAGCTCAAAGTGAAAATTTAACAATCAACTCTCACAAGATTCAAGCATACCTTTTTTGACCCAGCCCTCAATCAAACCACTTTCCTTAGTCAATCTTCTTGGCACAACTCTTAACAAACTTGGCTACAAATCTTAGGTTTGAGGCAAGGTTCTATGAATAGGAACCAGGCTCCCCAGCTCCTAATTTTTCAAAGAAGTTCTAAAACATTTATGGTTCCCAAAGAGCATTAAGAATTACTTCTGTAAACTTTTAAATCAAGTTAGGCTTTAAGAAAAATTAAGATTAAACTAGCCTTTTCATCCAATAGGAAAAAATGTATACATATACACATACATACATACACACACATGTATATAACATACATGCATACACACACATATATGAAAACACCACCTATTTTTAAAAACTTTTTTTGACATTTAAAACAGCGTTCCATTCTGTGTATTTTATGTTCCTGGTTTTATTCAGATGTACCCCATCTCCCAATTTAACTGCAATACAAACATCTGAATTTATTACAAAAATCATTAGGGAATATTTGTTTTACAAAACATTATCTGCTTTACAAAGGGAATTTGAAGGGGGCAAGGAAAGAATCATGAAGAACAGCTTCCCAGTACATCTAAATGCTCCCAAATAACTGCTTTGACAAAAAGGCTTAGCTTCAGAAAGAGAGTAAATTAAAACTCAAATTTCAAAAATTAAAAGTTACTTGTCACTGGAAAAACTGATTTCTAAAACATCACATAACCTCACATCCATTTACATATAGCAAGGCATAAATATACAAAACTACACTCAGAAATGGATTTAAGTGGACTGTGGAATTTGGAAACTCTTATTTATTCTGAGCAATTAGTTCTGAATGAAGTATTTACTCTCTAGTACATAAGCCTCATCTGTCTGTAATGAACACTACAATTTTAACATTCATGTCTGACTTCTTAAAGCACTACTTCACTGTGGTAATATTTTTGTAAGACAAATCACTACTTTCTATTTTATAAATTAAGATTTTCTTAAAACTAGGAACCACTTGTATATTCTGACTAGGAAATTCAAAGCATTTTTTAAAAATCACAAATTTGTGAGTTTAAATCATTAACAATAATCTCATATTCAAACATAGTGCCGAAATTAATTTGTTTCTTACAACTATGAAGAGTGCTTCTTGTGGAAATATACAACACTAGTACTTCAGTTGTGTTACATCATAATGGTGTCCTGTAACACAAAGTAATTCCCCAAAAGAGGAAGAATCAATAAGCAGATCATTAGAGGGAGTTTAGGGTGACCACACTAAGAACAGGACTTCTCTTAGACTATGCAGAGAAGACCTCCCTTTTTGTTTACTAATTTAGGTGGAGTAGTTTCCTTGACACTGATTTCTATGGGGTCTGTGACAGCAAACTGATCTCTGTTGAGTAATTCCATAAACCCTAATTTTAACTACAATACTTTTGTTTTACCATTGATATCAACTGTTATTTTTTATTTCATAATTACAAATGTGAATTAAGAAGATCAACTGCCAGTTAGAACCTCTCTCATTAGATGCTCATACATACACTGAATGTCTCTGACAGATTTGGCTAAAATATGAACGTGGGTTTTTTTTTTACTCCACATTCTTAAATAGAAACTAAATTTCCCTTTAGTTCACTTCTTTGATAAAACAAATTACATACAAATGGAAACTCACTAACATTATTAACTGTTAACTTTCTGTGAAAATGAGACACAATCCCAGGAAACTCCATAATTTGTTTTATCCATGATTTAAAGTTCCTCCATGTAGATAAGAGACATTTGAAAAATACCAAATTCAAAACTTTTCCCCAAAGATCTTGTTCTATTTTCATGCTAAAGATTAATTTATATTTAGTTGACATGCAAATAAACTATGCTATATTTAAGACCTCTTCTCTCCAAATTCAATCATGCACTCTATGTACTGTTACTCTCTAAAACTGAAACAACATTCAACTCTGAATATATCCTAATACACAGAACGTTATCAGTTTCACTGAAGCTTGCAGTTCATGAACATTTCTTTAATATGGCTAATATTTATCAATTGTTTGAGACAAAGTACTTGATATATGCCAAGTTATCTTCTAATAAAAGGTATAAACTGGTGGGACAGCAAACATTACAGTATTATTTGATAAAATGGCATAATTAATTCATAAATATGCAACAGGGTCCTTTTAATATTGCAGAGATAAATTTTAGTTTATTTGAACTTTGTCGAGAATTAAGTGTTTTGTTAATTATTTCTAAGATTCTAAGCTAAGAATTAGGCTGATCTATTGTTATCTGAAAGTACTTTCTGACTTAATAATATACATATCAATCAAACTTTTATTTCTTTAATCTTGACTACCAAAGAATAACCTCTGAAAGGTCTCTATTTCATATGACATTAAGAAGTTAGTTAATTAATTGTTGAAGAATGAAACTGGAAGAAGTAGCATTAACACCATGCTCAATTTTATGCTATAAATTTATGTGAGCTAATAACAAATAGGTTGTCATAAACAAGGTGATCGTACAATTGCTCCCAAATTGCTTCCCTAGTCCATTCACTACAGCTCTTCCAAACCTCTTCTACTGCTCTCTGCTGAAGATACTGATTCATATTTTGACAAAAAAAATTAAGACCATTCAATGAGAGTTTCCTCTTCTTACATCACCTCACATTCCTCTGACATAACCCTAAATTTGGGAAAATCAAAACGATTCTATTCTGTAACTGATTTCATTTTGTATCACTACCAATATTTTGTATAACTTATGTTTCATTTTTCTCTAAATTAAGTTTGGAAGTTCAGCTTTTCAGTAAATCATTTGTTGTCTCTGAGCTAAATTTAGTTCCATTTTCCTACAAATCGCTGTTCTATTCTTCTATCAAGGAAATCTATAATCCTTGAAGATTACAGGTAAACATCAGGGAGTTCGTTCTATCATCTCTGAAACCTTGGCTGTCCTTTAAGAAAGTCTGGCACAAACCAGACTTTCACTGTTTCACTAACTAGCCATGGACATGGACATCACCAAAGAGCTTTCACAGCACAAAATAAAAGGAGGTGTTGCTAGCCCTGCATTCCAAATTTCCAGCCAATCATACTGTCCTCCACATCTATGATGTTGCAGCTTTCTAACCAATCATATTGCTTTTCCCATCTATGATGCTGTCTTCTAGTTTGGGGATGTTCCTGTTTTTGTCCATAAAAATGATTCATTCAGCCCTCATTCAGGATGTTTCTTGGCTAGCTGCGGAGCTAAGAATCCCTTTTATTGATAACTGTTGGCCTTTAAACTGAATATGCTGGGGGGATTTATACCTCAATTTACCTTAATTTCTATCATGACAACCTTCACTATTCCGCCACTCCCATCTCAGATGAAGAGGCAACACTTTTCTTCATCAGGGAGAAGAGAGACTGGGCTTGATTGTTTTTGCCTTTCTTTGAATCCTCTGCACTTAGCACAAAGCTTGATACATATTAGGTGTTTTAATAAGTGTTTCCTGACTGATTCTTATGTCTATCTCCTGCCATTTTCTCCAGTAGATTTTCCCCACTTTCTCTATAATTTCTCCCTATCTACTTGCTCCAACACTCATTGCCATGCAGCTTTCATCCTTAAAAGACTCTCACTAAAGCCCACTGAATAAATATTTCTCTAACACAGATAATATTTACCAATTATTTGAGAGAAAGAAGTTGACCAAAGGTAAGTTATTTTATTAGAAGACAATTATGTCTCCTCCCCTTCTCTGCAAAAGAAAAGGTCCTCTATACTCAGGGCCTCCATTTCCTTTCTCAAGCTCTTCTAAACCCACTGCAATCTGACTTTTGACCTCATTCAACTGAAACTGCTTTCTCTAAAATCTCTACCAGTCTTAAATGTCAAATCTAATGGCTTCTTCTTGATTCTCATTCTCCTTGACCTCTCTGCAGCATCTGATATTACTGAACACTTTCTACTCCTTGATACTCTCTCCTTTCTGGGATCTTATAACCCTGCTCTACTTAGTTTTCCTCCTACCTCTCTAATCACTCTTTCTCAGCGTGTTTTGTCCTCCATTTCTGCCCTGAGTCCTCTTTCTTATCTACAATCTCTGACACAGAAATCTCATCAACTCCCTTTGCCCTCGATTAATGTGTCCGCGCAGATGAAGACCAGTTGTACCAGCCTAGGTTCTCTCTTACACTCTAGTCATGCATCATGACTGCCCTTTAGGCATTTCCAAATGGATGGCCCATAGGCATCTCAAATTTACCTTATACAAAACAGAACTCATAATCTCTCCTCTAAAACCCAAAACTCTTCTTAAGTTTCCTATTATTGTTAAGAGCACTCGCATCCTTCAAATCACCAAAGTCCTACTTTCTCTTTCTCTTCATATGTTTAATCCACTGCTAAATTTTGCAATTTCTTTCTCTACAGCACTTCTTGCACATAACCTCTCTACCATACAGTCATCATTCTAGTTCATTCTCACATCACCCTTTATTTGTGAATAGTCTTCTGATCCACTCAAAATGATTTTCCTAAAGCATAGGTCATGTTACCCCCTACTCCATAAACTCTTGAGGCTCCCTATTACCTCAGAATCCAAATATAAAGTCCTTTGTTTGGTCTTTAACACTCTTCACAACCTGACTCCTTTCTACTTTTTTTATCTTACATTCTATTGCTCTCTACACTATGACCTATTACCTCTCCATCTCCCATATACCTGCATTTGCACTCCCTATTCACCATATCTGGTACGCCATCTCTCCCAGCCTTCAACCCTGGTACTTCCCTTAAGACTCAGGCCAAATACCACTACTATATAACCTTTCCTGGCTCCACTAATTAGGACCATACCCATTAAAGGTGCCTTCCAGCCCCTCGGGATTTATACTGTATCCTATTATTTAGAACATGCATTATTTAATTCTCCTAGAGGACAGGAACTGATTTTGCCTCTACATCCCCAAGGCCTGTAGTAAGTACTTAGTGAATGTTTTTTTGATTAACAGAATGGTGCAATAGGAAGCAACAGACCCTGGAACAATACTATTTTCTAACTATATACTTAAAAAAAATCTAACTACTCTGAACCTCAGTTTTCTTATCTGTAAAATGTCTATAACAATAACTACTGTGCCAACCTCAGAGAACTGATGAAACAGAAAAAATAATGCAATGGAAAGTATTTTTAAAACTGTAAGTTTTATGCACTTTTTTTAAAATTTAATTTTATCTTTATATACTTTGTTAAAAGATTCTTCAATGTCAGTTGAGTATACTGAATATAATTTTACTTTACTTTCACCAGAGGTAATATCCGAGGTCTGTATATGCAGTTCCATGGAAGATTTACATAGTCAATCAAAAAACAGAAAAAGTTTTGAGAGTAAAAGAAAATTTGGAGGAAATATGTGAACACTGTCATTTGAAAAATCACAATCAAACAATGAAAAATAAATGGAAAAAAAAACCTGAAAAGCAGCATCTCCTTTTGTGAATGCAGATAAATATTCGATCTATATTCAGAAACTTACTACAATACATAGTTTATTTTTGTAAACAGACCTACCAACAAAGCATTAAGAAAAATAAAATTACTTTTTAAAGCAAATTAATACCAAGAGAACAATTGTCTAACTAATTTATAACTTTGATCAATATTAGAGCATTCAGGGTTTTAAGCTTTTTTCTCAGACTTACCTCTGCCCATTTAAGAATACAGGTAATGCAGAAGATATGATTACAGTTTTCAGGAAAACCAACTTCCTTCTCTAACAGGCAGGAAAGACATATGGGGCATCTATCAGCTTCTTCATATGGAATAACAAGGGAATGAGGACACACTCTATTTTCTTCACCTAATAATAAGAACACTGATGTGATCTCAAATTTCATATTTATTTCACATCTAAATTTTTTTCAAAGTCATATAAAAAAGAATGCAGTTTTGAGGACAGCAACATCTTTAAAAACTATTATATAAACAACCTTACCTTGATTTTGTAACCTAGGTTTTGCTGCTAAGTAGAAGAGAAATTTAAAAAAACAAACATACCTTCAATGTCTTCATGCTCCTCATGCCCCACATTTGAAATATTGTTATTTTTCTTCTTCATCTCTTCTTGGAAAGGAGTTCCTAAAGGATCAACCAGGAGAGACAATTTCATGACTACTTTCTCACAATTTTTTTGCCTAGTGTGAGGGTAATAAGAAATTTCCAGTAGGAACAGTAGTATTTATGTATTTCTGTACATGCCTAAAAACTGGTCCCTGCATTCAGTTTTTGTTAAGCTAGTGGTAATAAGGCACACACAAATTAAACAATTTAAGAAAACATCAATCAATAAGTATTTATTAAGCACCTACAATCTCTATTCATAATAAGCTCCTAAGTTAAAAGAAAGAAGAGAGAAACAGAGATTACATACAAGGTAATTTGGGGGAGAGGAAAAGGGAAAAAAAGGAGAAAGGGGGAAAGAAAGAAAAGGAAAGAGGGAAAGAGTAAAAACTGTGTGAGAAAAAGAAGACCCAGGTGAAGGGAAGTATATCATAAAACTGAACTATAGAATATCAACAGTAAATACAGTGAAAGTTTAGAGAAAAGAAAAATATGTGTACAGAGAGGGAAAAGTAATAGAGGGAAAGGGAACAGAGAAGGAGAAGAGAAGAAGACCCTAGAAAGAATCTGGAAGAATACCCATAGTTAGGTGGAAAAGATGTGGATAATGAGCCCGACAAGGAAACTGAGGAGGGGTCAAACAGGTAACAGTTAAAACAGAAGTAAGGTGATATGCAGGAGGAAGAGGGTAGTCAACACTATCAAACACAGCAGATAAGATCGAAAAAGATTTAAATTAAGATAATCAAATCTGGCAATTAAGAGAGCACTCGCTAACTTTTCACAGAACAGTTCCTATTAAGTGATGAGCTGGAATTCTAGTTGCAAAGATTTGAGGAGTTCAGGAGTGAAAGGAGGAGCAGAAAGTGAGGACAGAAAACTTTTTCACAGCATCTGGATAAAAAAGGGGGAAAGAGAGGTAGAGGGGATCACAGGGTCTCATAAAGATTCTTTAAGTATGAGGGAGACTTGGGCATGTTTTACAGCAGTGTATTAGGAACCAGCAAACAGAGGAAGATTGTAGATTCAAAAGAGAAGGAATTACTGAGAATACAACTTGTTGGAGGAGAAAAGAAACGGTGGGGATCAGATGTATATGTGGGACTGGCCTTAGGAAGGAAAAAGACATGTCTTTGGCAGAGAAAGACTAAGAAAAAGAGTCAAAAAGTTTTGAGATGGAATAGTAAAGCAAAAGGGTGAGCTCATGTCAGATAGCCTCAATTTTTTCAGTAAAACAAAGGGTTGGGTAAGTAGAGGAGGCTTCGGGAGATAAGAGAAGATCTGGAAGTTTCTGGGGGGAGAAAAGAAGGAAGCAAGGAGATATTAAAGAATGGTGTTCCTTCAGTGAGGCCAAGTTGAAGCTGGATAACATGAATTTGTAATGTACCTGTTAGCACAGTTTTGAGATTTTCCCTAGCTTCATTCAGCAGTTTGTATAAAAATGGAACACAGAACAAGGCAGGCAAAGAACTTAGGAGTTGAAGAGAATGTACAAGTGAAAAGGTAGAAGTAAAAGGAACTAAAGTCTCACCAAGGGTGAAGAATAGATATAAGAGAAAAAAGAAGTATAACAATAGGAGGTTTTGGTCGGAGAATATGTCAGTATATCTAAAGCGGAACAGCTGTGGGTAACAGTAAGTTCAAGAGTGACAATTCCCATGTGTATCTGAAATGGAATGAAAGTGGTACTCATGGAATTTGAAGAGTCTGAGAAAGTGGGGGAGCTGGTAAAGCTACATGAATATTAAAGTCCTTCAGAATAAAGGCAGAAGTTGGGAAACAGGAAAATGTTGATGCAGGTGCTAAAAAAAGAAAGAATGATTTGAGGGTCATAAAATTTTGATTTTATGTAAAATTTTCAATTTCATTTTTTAAAAATTTAAAAACATGGGGGGCAGAGTCAAGATGGCAGTGTAGAAGAAGCAAAACTCTGCAGCTCAACCCATAACCACCTCCAGATACCTATAAAATATGACTCTAAACAAATCTTGAGAGTTCCAGAATGCACAAAAGGACAAAGAAACAAAGTTCCAGCTGAAGGTAGCCCAGAAGGCAGATGGGAAGGGTTCATCCCAGAGCACTAGGAGCCCAGACAGCACCCCATGAACTCGTGGCTATAGCCCAAGGGTGGCCAAGGACAAATCATGGCTGGAGCTTTCAGGAGAGCGGATCACCAGCAGCTGTGGCGGTTTCCAGAATTATCAACCCATAAGAGATAAAGACAAAGGGAAAGGTCAGTGGAACTCAGCTAAATCTGGGGGAGAGGGTCTGGCCGGCTGCCCCCAGAGTGAGACGCAGTGGAAGTGGCGGCCCTGCAGCCACCTCCACTTAGCTGCTTCAGAGCTCCCAGTCTACAGACTGCAGGGGGGCCAAGTGATCATTCAGAGGCTGTGCTCTTGCCTTGAGCTGCCTGGATCGGGATTGCGGTCTTAGGTGGTGGTCCTGAGGTACATTTTCAGTGAGCCAAAACAGGGGGGGGCTGCAGAGATGGCAGCCTCCTAATAGTTGCAACAGCTGCAAAAACCCCAGTGATTTTGGGACAGAGCTCTCCCCTCTGAAAGATCAGTTCTACGGAGCACAAAAGCCAAGTAATTGACTGGCAACATGAGTAGGCAAAGGAAACAAAGCAAGCCCAGCAATCCAACTTTAGATTCCTTTTTTTGAGGACAAAAAGGATCAAAGCACGGAACGGTAGGAAGACAACACGGTCAGAACTCCCACACCAAAAGCTTCCAAGAAAAATGGAAACTGACTACAGACCATAGAGGAGCTTAAAAAGGATTTTGAAAACCAAATGAAAGAAGTGGAGGAAAAACTGGGAAGAGAAATGAGAATGATGCAAGAAAATCATGAAAAGAGAGTAAAAAATCTGACTGAAGAAAAAACACCTTAAAAAATAGATTAACTCAAATGGCAAAGGAGGCCCAAAAAGCCAATGAGGAGAAGAATACCTTAAAAAGTCAAATTTGCCAGACGGAAAAAGAATCTCAAAAGCTTACTGAAGAGAGTAATTCCTTCAGAATTACAGTGGAGCAAATGGAAGCAAATGACTTTATGGGAAATCAAGATACTATTAAACAGATCCAAACAAATGAAAAAATAGAAGGCAATGTGAAATATCTCATTGAAAAAAACCACTGACCTGGAAAATAGATCCAGGAGAGATAATTTAAAAATTATTAGAATTTCTGAAAGTCATGATTAAAAAAAGAACTTAGAAAGCATCCTTCAAAATTCTCAAGGAAAATTGCCCTGATATTTTAGAACCAGAGAGCAAAATAGAACTTGAAAGAATTCACCCATTATACCTCTTGAAAAAGAGCCCAAAAAGAAAACTCCTAGGAATGTTATAGCCAGGTTCCAGAGTTTTCAGAACAAGGAGAAAACATTACAAGCTGCCAAGAAGAAACAATCTGAATACTGTGTAAACACAATCAGGATAACACAGGATCTTGCAGCTTCTACATTAAGGGATCAAAGGGCCTGGAATGAGATATTCTGGAGATCAAGGGAGCTAGGATTAAAACCAAGAATCACCTACCCAGCAAAACTGAGTATAATGTTCCAGGGGAAAATATGGTCACTCAGTGAAGTGGAGGACTTTCAAACATTCTTGCTGAAAAAAACAGAACTGAAAAGAAAATATGACACTGAAATACAAGAAGCATGAAAAGGTAAATATGGAAAAGAAATCATAAGGAACTTATATCATAAGTATCAAACAACAGGTTATCAATAGTAAATACAGTAAGAGTTTAGAGAAAAGATTAATAAATGTAGGCAGGAACTATCAGGGAAGAAAAGTAATTCAAACTGAGCCTACAAGAACTAGCATAATTTAAAGCAGAGATAGAAGATGCAAGGGCTGGAATAAGCATAGTGCTTCAGGGTCATGTCACAGAAATGAGGATCATCAGACAACCGTATGTTGAATAGAGGGAAGGACAGTTAGGTAAGGGACAAACGATGAGGCAATGTGAATCCCACATTAAGGATTTTGGACTTGAGTTCTGTACCCAAACAATCTGGATTTTAGAAATGATTAGCATGATAAAGGTGGATATTTTAAGAAATCTAATATGATAAGAGATAAACAGATGGAAGAAACTAATGATCTCCTAGAGCCAGTACAATCTGTACCTTAGCTGTGAGATGAAAGGGGACTAAATTAGGGTGATAGCAGGAGAAATGAATGTAGATATTTCAAAAGAAAAAAACAGCAGAACTTTGTGACTAAGAGGGTTTTTTTTGTTGTTTGTTTTATTTTGTTTTTTTTAATGATATAAACTGAAGGAACTGGTACCATAAACAGGAAGGGAGAAGATAAAAAGAGGAATGGGTTTGGTGGGCAAGAAATGCATTCATCTTAACTACTTTAGACATTTTGTAGTTAATACTTATATTTATTAACAACTCCTGGTGTTGATTCCTAAATCTTTTTTTCCCCCTGGCAAGGCAACTGGGGTTAAGTGACTTGCCCAAGGTCACACAGCTAATAAGTGTGTCAAGTGTCTGAGACCACAATTTAACTCAGGTTTTCCTGATTCCAGGGCCTATGCTCTATTCACTGCACCACCTACCTGTGCCCTTGGTTCCTAAATCTTTACAAGGCACATAATTTAAATGAATTATCTGGGTATGTCTTGAAATAGTCAAGTTCTCATTCTACCACTCCTCTCCTGGACCACTTCCATCTCATGCCAGAGGGGCTTGCACTATGAGATATACCATGTAGGGTTATGAGAGCTCATAGTTGATAGTTCTGATAGAAAGTGATCTACAGGAGAGAAAAATTATAAAATATTCCAGGATCTTTGACAAGAAAACCCATGGACAGTATTAAAATGATAAATGATGTGACATCGGAAGATGAGCTTCCTCACGTCCAAAGGTGTCCAACACCCAACTGGGGAGGAGCAAAGGACAATCTTAAATAGCTCCAGGACACGGGCAGCTAGGTGGCGCAGTGAATAGAGCACAGGCCCTGGAATCAGGAGGACCTGAGTTCAATTTCAGTCTCAGACATCGGACACACTTACTAGCTGTGTGACCTTGGGCAAGTCACTTGACCCCAATTGCCTTACCTTCCCCTCCAAAAAGACCAAAAACAACAACAACAACAACAACAAAAATAGCTCCAGTACTAATAAAGCAGCTAGGCCAAAGTAGAAAGGAAGCTCAGTTACGGACATGTCTAGTGACAAAAGCAAAGTTCAATGCTGTAAGGATCACTGCACAGGAACATGGAATCTAAGAGTCAAGCTAAACTGGAAATATCAAAGAGCAACATCTTCAGGGTCAGTGAACTTAAATGACCAGAAATAGGTGAATTTAATTCAGGTTTACATATACTACTGTGGACAAGAATCTCTTAGAAGAAATGGAGTAGCCCTCATAGTCAATAAAGGGTGAGAAAAGCCAGTACTGGATATGATCTCAAAAATGACAAAATGATGACCATTCAATTCCAAAACAAATCATTCAACATCACAGTACAAGTCTATGCTTCAACTACTGGTGCTGAAGAGGCTAAAATCAATCAGTTCTATGTAGGACTACATCTTCTAGAAATAAAAAGATGTCACATTCATCAAAGGGGATGGGAATGCTTACACAGGAAACCAAAAGATAATTGGAATAACAGGCAAATTTGGCCTTGGTAGTACAAAATGAAGCAGGGCAGGGACTAACAGAGTTTTGTCAAGATAACTTGGCAGTCATAGCAAATACTCTTTTCAACAACCCTAAAGGCAACTGTATACATGGACATCACCAGATAGATAAGACAGAATCAGATTGATTACATACTTTGCAGCCAAAGGTGAAGAAGCTCTCTATACAGTCAGAAGCTCTGTACGAGATCTGAAGATGACTGTGACTCAGATCATGAGCTTCTTATGGCAAAATTCAGACTTAAATTAAATAGGAGAAAAAAATGGAAGCATCAATAGATTTTATATCCTTGAGCTCAAAGATCACTAGCGATGGCGACTGCAACCATGAAATTAAAGGCACTTGCACTTGCTTGGAAGGAAATCTACTGCAAATCTGGCCAGCATAGTGAAAAACAGACAAAATCTTGCTGACAAAAGGTCCATGTAGTCAAAGCTATGGTTTGTCCAGTAGCAATATATGACTGCAAGAGTTAAAATATAAGGAAAATTGAGCACCTTAGAATCAATATTGTCAAAAAAGCCTTCTTTGCACGCCTTTTTTATGTGAGAAAATTCCAACCTTACCTTCCCCCTTCTCCTACCGTACTTCTCTTTCTCAGCCCTACATTTTTTTGAGATCATTCCAACACAACTGATTCATGTTCATGCCCTCTGTCTACGCAGATTCCTTCTAAATGTCCTAATAACGAGAAAGCTCTCAGAAGGTACATGTGTCATCTTCCTATGTAGGCATGTAAACAATTTTTGACTTTATTAAGGAGTCCCTTATGATTTTTATTTCTGTTTACTGTTTATGCTTCTCTTGAGTCTTGCATATGAACATCATATTTTCTATTCTGTGCTGGTCTTTTCATGGGGAATACTTGAAAGTCCCTTATTTCATTAAATATCCCCTTTTTTCCCTGAAGGATTATACCAAGTTTTACTAGGCAGATTATTTTTGGTTGTAATCCTAGCTCCTTTGCCTTCCAGAATATTATATTCCAAGCCTTCCATTCCTTTCAGGTAGTCCAATAATTCTTAAATGACCTCTCCTCGATCTGTTTTCCAGGTCAGTTGTTTTTCCAATGAGATACTTCACATTTGCCTCTATTTTTTTCATTCATTTGACTTTGTTTCATTGTTTCTTGATTTCACATAGAGACATGAACTTCCACTTGCCAAATTCTAATTTTTAAGGAATTATTTTCTTCAGTGAGCTTTTGTGCCTCTTTTTCCATTTGGCTAATTCTGTTTTTTTAAGATCTCGTCTTCAGTGAACTTTTACACCTCCTTTTCCAGGCAAATTCTGTTTTTAAGGTGTTATTTTTTTGTGCCTCTTTTACCAAGTTATTAATTCTCTTTTCATAATGTTCTTGCATCATGCTCATCATTTCTTTCCCCAGTTTTTCCTCTACCACTCTTACCGCTTTAACTCTTTCAGGAATTTTTCTTGGGCTTGTGTCCAATTAGCATTTTTTCTTTGAGGTTATCCTTGTGGCTATTTTCATACTGTTGTCTTCTAAGTTTATGGGTTGGTCTTTCCTGGCACCACAGAAATTTTTTATGGTCAAGTTTTTGGGGAGTTGTTTTGGGTTTTTTTTGCTTATTTTCAATACTATTTCTTGACTTTGAACTTTATATTAAAGTTGAGCTCCACTCACCTGGAGGTGGTGAGACACTGTCCCAAGTTTCAGGCTTTTTTGTACTGCTGTTTTGTGGGAGGTCTACAAGTTTTTGGTGCTTCCAAGGTGGTGTGATCCAGTAAGAAATGTGATCACTGCTCTCCTGGTCTACCCTCTGGTCTTTCCTGGTCTGCCCTCTGGTCTTTATCCAAGAAGGACCCCTTGTTCCCTGGCAGCCACAAGTTCTAGCACTCCCCTTGGCCCTGGCATTGTAACCCAGAACTAGGTATGGGCAATATAGTCGTCAATTAGCCCTGGCTGCATCCAGTAATCAGCAAAAGGTCCTCTGTAATCTCTTTCTGACCAGTTGTCCAATCCCTTAGTGTCTCTGGGCTAAGAGCTCCTGAAACTGTTGCTGTTGCTGCAGCTGATGCATTCCAGGCTGGCTCCCACCCTGTTGGCACAGACCTCTCCTGCTGACCTTCTAAGTTGTCTTAGGCTAGAATAAGGTCTTGACCTTCTGTTGGCTCTGTCACTCTAAAATTTGATTTGAGGAGTTATTTTAAAGTTGTTTGGAAGGGAATGTGGGGAGAATTCAGATGGGTTGCTGCCTGTACTCTGTCATCTTTGTTCTACCTCCCACATATATTCATACACATATACATATGCTTAAGAGTATATTTGGGAAGTGGAGCAAAGATGGCAGAGTATAGGCAGCAACCCATGTGTGTGTGTGTGTGTGTGTGTGTGTGTGTGTGTGTGTGTGTGTACACAGATTCAAATGTATATATAGTATATACTCTAGTAGGCATACATACACATGTAGACATAATTACATATACTGACACACACCTAATTACATGTTTACATGTTATGTATAAAAATACACACACACATAAATTAAATGAAAAATTAACACTAAACTAGGAAACTAGATACCTGCATTCTATTCCCTTATCTAGCACTTAATAGCTATGTCAATTTAGAAAAATAATATATCATCTCTAAGTCTCTTCTCAAAGATAATTTAGAATATGTAGTTGCCTGGAGGCAATATGATCCCTTGAGGTCCTTTCTAGTTTTAATGCCCACAATTCTGTTTTATAATTAACATCACCAAGTCATTTTAAGACATTCACAGGAAGGCCTATGGAAAAGTTTAAATAAGAAATCAGGCAATCCAAGGTAAATTTTTCAAGACCCACATTTTTTGAAGTTGTGTTGAGATAGTTCCACATCTTTTGAAAACTGTTCTAACTTTATGGACCACACTCCCAATGAAGCTATTCTATCCATGGACAAATGGATTCACTACCAAAGGGCAAATTCTTTAATGACTTTATCTAGTGATATTCTAACATCCTTTGGCCACTCGAAAACAATTAATGCTAAAGCACTGGCTGAGTGCTCCCCCTTCTCTCCTCATCTTACCTTGATCAGGCATCCATCTTTCCCAACTTATTCCTCCTTTACTCTTGTCTCACATAAAGACGTAACATTCTGTGTTGAGGACAACTCTTTTACATGTCCTCCTGATTCTATCATCCTTCCTATCATCTCCAACAGACTGCCCCCACTATGATTCCCACTATCTCTCTAAATTTTCACCTCTTGCTAACTACTGGCTCTTTCCCTACTAGCTACAAAATGCCCATGTCCCCTCCACCTTTAAAAAAAAGCGCCCTAACTAGACTCCATACAGGCCCTTCTCCAGCTGCTGCTTCTCTCCCTCTTTGTTAAACTCCTCAAGAAAGTCATCTATATTTAGTGCCTCTATTTCCTTTCCTTGAACCCTCTTCTAAATCCTTTAGAACCTGACTTCTTACCTCATCTTTCAAGTGAAACCATTTTCTCCAAAACTATCAATATATCTTATGCCAAATCTAATGGACTCTTTTTAATCTCTCATTCTTTTTTTTTTTTTACCTCAGCAGCATCTGACACAGCTAACTACTTCTTTTTGAATGTTCTCTCCTCTCTGGGTTTTCCTGGCATTGATCTCTCCTGGTTCTTCTCCTAATTTGTCCAAAGACTCCTTTTCTATCTCTTCTAATGATCTGCATCACACCCACTATTACTTTAGGAATATCAGGATTCTCTCAATCCCCCAACTTCGGTATCACCTTCAACTATCACCTATCCTCATATCCCAAAATGAAGATTGAGGACCTTGAACCCCAAAAGCCTTGGAAATAGTAGCTCTTTTCTAACCCCC
>CM053581.1:422180234-422213283 GCA_028627135.1 Pseudochirops cupreus
TGTATCTTAAGTCCCGGTTGGATGTAGTTAATAATAATAATAATAATAATAATAATAATAATTGTATACATATACATATATATTTTTAACATCTGATTATAGAACTTTAAATTCTAGATTCTTTGTCTTCCTCCCTCATCACCCACCCCCACTGGAAGGACAAGCAATTAAATATAGGCTGTACATGTGTAATTACGCAGAACCTCTCCACAGACAACCCAGAAATTTAAGTTCAAAAGCTCTTGGAATAGTTTCACTCTCAGAAGAACAGTCCTACTCCTTCGTCAGCTTCTGCTGTAATAACTGAAATAATCAATTCTTGTTGATGCACGTAGCACTGAAACCGAAGAGGCTGGAATCCCTGCCTACTCAGCAGACACAGCTATAGAAGATCTAGAAAATAAAGTTTTCAACAAAGTCCTGGGCACTGTTAAATGGTTCAACATCAGAAAGAGATAATGTTTTTAATCAATGAAAATGACATGATGCACTTGCCAGTAAGCTTTGCCACTGTATCCTAAGGACAATGGGGTCTTCAAGCTGTCTTCCAATTGAGACCTACCCCTATAAGAAAGTGAGCTTCTTAATAATGTGAACTCCTATTTTTCTAATGGTATCCTCAATGATTAATAAATGTCTTCCCATTCATTCATTAATTTACAAATGCTAACTCAGTGACTGCTTGCAAAACCTTAAACAAAAAAACTCTCAGGAAATCATTAAAAAAATTGTCCAGAAATATTAAAATCAGAATGTCAAGTTATATATTACATGCATGCATGTACACACACACACACACACACACACACACACACATAGTCTCCACTGATCATCTCCTGAAACAAACTCCAAAATGAAAACCCTCAGGAATGCTTTAGTCAAAATCTCAAGATTCTACGTCAAAGAAAAAAATATTACATGCAGAATGAAAGAGTTCAAGTAGCGGGGAACTAGAGTTAGCTTCATACACAACTATCCTGTAACTACACTAAAGGGAGAAAATTTTAGAATAATAAATTTCTAAAGGCAAAAGATAAAAGGTTTATAGTCAATAATTTGCCCAGCAAAACTGAATGTTTTCATGGGAAAAAGAAAAATGATGATGTAATAGGGGACATTCTATCATTCCTGATGAAAGAACAGAACCAAGGGTTCTGTCCTAGGCCTTCTTTTCTCACTATATTGTGTTACTTGACAGTCTCATCAACTCCCATGAATTCAATTATTTATCTCTATGATGATGATTCTTAAGCTAGTTATTCAGTCTAAAACCACTCTACTGATCTGGAGTCTCACATGTCTAACTGCATACTATATTTCTTGAACTATACGTTCTATTGACATCTTAAATTCATAACATCCAAAACTTAATTATCTTCCTCCCCAATTTTCCTTCCTTCCAAACTTTACTATTACAGTCAAGAACCCACCCCCACCCTCCTCCCAGCTACCTAGATTCACAATCTAGGTTTGACTCTGAAATTTTCATTCTCTCTCCACTGCCCACCCCTCTCTACCCCAATTTCCAAACTGTTGCCAAGGTCTTTCAATTTTAGCTTATCACTATCTTTCACATGCACGCCCTTCTCTTCTGCCATTGTCACCACCCTGGTACAATTCCTTATCACCTTACACTTGGCACTAGTCTCCCCTCTCCAGTCTATCCTCTCTCAAGGACAGACTGGAGAGGTGAGAGACATGTGGCAAACTCTCCACTTCGCTACCAAAGTGCAATTCTGACCATGTCACCCACTTATTTAATAAGCTCCAGGTACTCCCTATCACTTCTACGATCAATTATAAAATCTTCTATTTGGCTTTCAAACACCTTCACAACCTATTCCTCACCTTTCTAGTCTTTTTTATACCTTATAACCCCCTCCTGCCCCCACATACTCTTCAGTCCGGTGGCACAGGCCTGTTTTTTTCTTCTCTGAACAAGACTTCATCTCCTATCTTCTCTGGCTAGCCCTCAGGGTTAGAATAATTCCCAAATTCTCTTCCTCTTTATATTCACCTCCAAACTTCCCTGGCTTCCTTCAAGTTCCAGGCATAACCTCACCTGCTAAACAGAAGTCTTTTCTGATTCCTCTTAATTTTAGTGCCTTCCCTCTGCTGATTATTTCAAATCTGTCCCGTAATATAACTTGTCTTTATATAGTTATTTGCATGTTTTCTCACTCATTAGAGATTGTGAACTCCTTGTGAGCAAAAACTGTCTTTTGTGCCTTTCTTTTTATCTCTAGCCTTAGCACAGTATCTGGGGCACAGCTGTTGTTGCTGCTGAGTTGTTTTTCAGTTGTGCCTAACTCTTTGTGACCTCATTTGGGGTATTCCTGGCAAAGATACTAAAGAAGTTTGCTATATGTCCTTCTCCAGCTAATTTACAGGTGAGGCAGACAGGGTTGAAAGACTTGCCCAGGGTTACACAGCTAGTAAATCTCTCAGTCTGGAACTGAAATCAGGAAGATGAATCTTTCTGATTCCTCAACTGTTGCTCAATCCACTGAAACATCTAGCTGTCCTACCTGGTACACGGTAGGACTTAATAAAAGTATACTGACTTATTAGGGAATATTTTGTAACGTGAACACAGAAACCAAAAGAAACAAAGAAAAGCTACTCATTTTAGAAATGAGAAGAACCTGTTAAACCATGAAGTGCTTATATTCTGAGAGAGAAAAGAGGCAAATATCCCCTCAGAATCTTAATGTCTTCAAAGATCACAGAGCTCAACAGGACAATCACAGGGTCTTCACATGGTTTTGTACTTTTTTAAAGTGAGCTTAAAAAGGGAAATAAAAGGAGCACAGAAGAATATCCCAGAAGACAAAGAAAGGAAGGAGTATAATTTCAAAAGTCTCATATTTGGAGCATAGAAGAGTAATATATAAAAACAGAAGAGAAAGACAAAGTTATCACATGAACATCACTTATCTGAAGCAAAGGATGGCAGTGTGCATGCTTGCAGTCTGAGAAAGTATAATAGTAAAACCTGCAAATAAACTGGCAGGGACAGAGGCGGAAGAAAAGGGTTTAATTAGGATAGTAGATCCAAGAAGAAAACAGTCACAAGCCAATCAAGCTTACAACTTCAGAAGATGGATCATAAATAGGGATCAAAAGGAAAGAAACAAAATGCCAAGAACCAGAAAACAGTCTAGGATGAGGAAAAAGAGAAGGGCAATGATGTGGAAGCAGGTCACTTTTAATTATGGATAACCAGCACTGACCACATCCTTTTATCTATTTTCAATTCTTCTAATGGATATGAGAGAGGTAAATAGTGAGAAAAAGTATAAGAGGATATGATGAGGGAAAACACACCATCATAAGGGAAGGTGAATGAGATCAACTCACCAATAAAATGGAAGTAACAGGAAAGATTAGAAACGAACGTCTAACAATATGTTGTTTGTTTATATGAAACATATCTGAAACATTTATATAGTTAAGAGGAAGATAGAGTAGAATTTAATAAGTTTCAGGCAACCTCCAAAAAGTAAACAATGAGATCCAGAAAGAATACACCAAATCACTTCCTTAAACTCCAAAAGGAAAAGCTGCAAGGAATAGCATAGCCATAATCCAGTTCTTATATATCAAAGAAAAAAATACTGCAAGCATCCAAAAAGCTACAATTAGGATCACACAAAACCCCTACACGTCTACTTATAGACCAGAGAACATGAATCTAACATTTCAAAAGGCAAAAGTTAAATCCTTATAACCAATAATAACTTACCTTTCAAAGTCATATACTACTACAAGATGAAAAAAAATGGATCTCTAAGACTTTCAAGAATTTCCAAAGAAAAAACAAGAGTTTACTGTGAGATGCAAACACACAAAGAGTTAAGAGAAACTTGGAAAGATATGTGTGAGAAACAGCAAGGGGATGTATGATGATGCAGTGCTAATATTTTAATAGAAGAAACCAGTGTCTCCTAATGCCTTCAAAAGGGAATTTAGAGAGTTAAATAAAAAAAAAAAAAACAGAATCTGGGAATGAACTAATTCTATTCTAAGGGGTAAAGTAAAAGAGAAATACATCATTGTAAAAACAAGTAAAAAGGGGATGGAATTTGCTATTTCTTATAATTGGGGTGTGTAATAAGCCTTATGTTTATCTTAAACAAAGAAGAGTTACACACACATATATACACACAAAATTTGGGGTTGAAATACATTAAACTCAAATGATAAAAAATGAGGGTGGAGAGGCAAAAAAGTCTTGATTCTTAAGGGTGGGATAAGAGAAAAAAATAAGCACAGAATTAGAACGCAAAGGGAGACTTAAATCAGGAAATAGCTGTACAAATCATAGCATATGAATATAACAAAATATTATATTGAAAGAAATGGTGAAAAATTATTTTAGATAAGCCTGGTAAGTATGAAGTGATACAGAGTGAAGTAAGCAAAAGGAAAGAACAATTTAAGAACTATGATAAACATACATACTTAATGAGAGGATTCTGGGAAGAGACTAAGGCAGAAAATTACCTGGCTCTCCCAAATTCCCCCACAAATAATTTAAAATGATACCCCAAAATGAACTTTAGAGCAATACAAATAAGTAAAAGTCAGGGTAAAGCAGCTATCTAGCCTAAAACAACTTGGAAGGACATTAGGAAAGACCTGACCTCCAGAGTGATAATCTGGTCTGATTAAAGTACACTCAGAGCAGATAATCACTAAATATGTACAGTATGAGGGTAAGAGGCTAATCAGGGGGAAGATTTCACGGGCCACTGGAGTCAGAGGCAGCTCAGCTGCACTGACCAGATTGCAGTTCTAGGTTATGACTGCATGCAAGGAAAAACAAGTATACATTGGTGAGTATGTGAGATCACAGAGGAGCAGGGACCCTGCAGTCTGTGGTGACTCGCAGGACAGCAGATTCCTTCTTGTATTCAGTTCCAGGGCAGAGGGGGTAAGCTGAAGTTTACAGCTGCTGGAAGAAGGGCAGGAAATAAGAGAGTCTGTAGTGACAGCATTGCTAGGGGCCTTAGTCTTGGCTCAGGAACAAAAAGGAGTACTTGAGGTCAGGTAACTTTTTAAAGAAAAAAAAAAAGGGCCACAAATAGCTACTATGGTGATTGAGAAAATCTGGATTCAATCTCAAAAGAACAGAGTGAAGTCAAAACAATTACTTATACTTCAAAGAAAAATGTAAAATGGTCACAAGTACAAAAATAATTCTTGAAAGAGCTTAAAAAGGACTTTAAAATAAAAAAAAGGGAGGTCAAGGAAAAATCGGGGAGAAAAATAAAAGTAATGAAAAAAACAAGAAAATTATGAAAAGAAAGTCAACAAATTGAAAAGAGATCTGAAAAGTTACTGAAGAAAATACTCCTTAAAAATTAGAACTGGAGAAAAGGCAGCTAATGACTTCATAAGATAAAATGAATAATAAAATAAAATTTAAAAACATGAAAAATTAGAAGAGAAAGTGAAACATCTTATTAGAAAAACAACTGAGAACAGATTAAAAAGACAATATAAGAATTGTCAGACTACCTGAAATTTATGATCAAAAAAAGTCTAGATACTCTACTTCAAGAAATTAAGGAAAAAGTATACCAAAGTTTTAGAAATAGAAAGTAAAATAGAAATTTTTTAAAAGCCACAAAGAGATCCCAAGATGGAAACTCACAGGAACATTATTATAGCTAAGCTTTAAAGCTCCCAGTCATGAATAAAATACTACAAGCAACTAGGAAAGAAAAAAAATTGAAAACTAAGGAGCTACACCCAGGATAACACAAGATTTAGCAGCTTCTACATTAAAAGACTGAACAGCATGGAACACAATATTCCAAATATCAAAGGAGCTGGGTTTGCAACCAAGAATAACTTACCCAGCAAAGCTGAGTATAATGAAAGAGGAACAAAAAAAGGATATTTAATGAATTAAAGCACTTTCAAGTATTTGTGAGGAAAAGACCAGAACTGAAAAGACAATCTGACCTACAAGAATCAGGAGGAACATAGTAAATTAAATATTTAAGACTAATTATAAGGGATTTAATATGGTCAAATTTTCCTAATAAGATCAGGAGTGAAACAAGGATACCTATTATTACCAATACTATTCAATAATATGCTAAAAATGCTAGCAAAAGCAATAAGAGAAGAAAAAGAAACCGAAGGAATCAGAATGAACAAAGAGGTAAAAAAAAAATCTCTTTTTAGAGATGATATGATGATATATACTTGGAAATCTTAAGAGATTCAACTAAAAAGCTGGTTAAAACAATAATTTTAGCAAAGTAGCAGGATATGAAATAAATCAGCAGTATTTCTTCTATATATCACCAACAAAGCCCTGTGAAGATATATAGTAAGAGAAGCCACACTTAAAAATAACCATAGACACAATAAAATATCTGGGAATACACCTGCCAAGACAAACCCAGGAACTCTACGTGAACATAATCATAAAACATGTTTTATACAAATTTGGTCAGATTTAACTAACCGGAGAAATAGTAATTGTTCATGGGTGTGCAGAGCCAATATAATAAAAACAACAATTTCACCTAAACGAACTTACTCATTCAATGCCATCTCGATTAAATTACAAAAAAAAATGTTGAATAGAAGAAATTTTAACAAAATTCATTTGAAAGAACAGAAGGTCAACAATATCAAAGGGGAAAAAAATCAATGGGAAAAATGTATAAATGAAGGAGATTAGCAGTACTAGCTCTTAAACTATATTATAAGGTAGCAGTTATCAAAACTATTTGGTATTGGCTAAGAAATATAAAGTGAATCAGTGCAACAAAGTAGACATACAACACAGAATAGCAAATAATTATTAATAACCTTGTGTTTGATAAATGTAAAGATTTAAATTTGTGGAATAAAAATTCACTATTTGGTAAATATTGCTGGTAAAACTGAAAAATAGTCTGGCAGAAATTGGGTATACAGACCAGTACCTTACACCATTTATCAAGATTAAGATAAAAATGGATACATGATTTAGATAAAGGGTGTTATCATAAGCAAATCAGAAGAACATGGAAAATATCTATCAAACTAAAGGATAGAAGAATTTATAAATAAACAAGAGATAAAGAGCACTGTAAGATGTAAAATGGATAATTTTGATTATATAAAAAGTTTTTGTGCAAATAAAACCAAGATAGACAAGATTAGAAGGAAAAGAGAAAATTAGGGGTGGGACAAAGGTTCTCTTAGCTCAAATATAGAGAGAATTTTGTCAAATTTATAAGAATATGAGTCATTCCCAACTGACAAATGGTCAAAGGATATGAACAAGAAGTTTTTGAAGGAAGAAATCAAAGTTATATATAGTCATATGAAAAAATGTTCTCAATCACTATTTTTTAGAGAAATGCAAATTTAAAACAACTTTGAGTAACATCTCACGCCTATCAGATTTGCTAAAATGATAGAAGGGGAAAATGACAAATGTTGGAGGAGATAGAGAAAAATTTGGACACTAATACACCATTGGTGGAACCATGGACTGACTGAACCATTTTGGAAAACAATCTGGAATTATGCCCAAAGAGTTATAAAACTGTGCCTACCCCACTGTTAGGGCTATTTCCCAAAATGATCAACCAAAAAGGAAAAGAATCTATATGCTCTAAAATATTTATAGTATCTCTCTTTGTAGTGGCAAAAACTAGAAATTGGAGAGATGCCCATCAACTGGAGAATGGCTAAACAAGTTGTGGTATATGATTGTGAAGGAATACTATTGTGCTGTAGGAAATGATGAGCTGGTTGATTTTAGAAAAACATGGGAAAACTTGCATGAAATAATGAAAAATGAAATGAGCAGAACCAAGAGAACACTGTATACAGCAACAGTAATATTATCCAGGGAATAGCTGTGAACAAATTAATTTATTTTGATTATAAAATACTTAAATCAACTACAATAGAAAGAAGGAAGACGCTATCTACCTCCAGAGAAAGAAATGGTAAATAGAAATATGCACACCACGGTTTTACACACACACACCCCCGTGTCAAATGGTGGTCAAGACAGTTCAGAACTTAAAATATAACGCAAAAGAAATTTTAATTAAATTAAGCAAACAAACAACCATAATTCCCACCTGTGGGCCTTGAGCTACAACCAATGACCCACCGGGCGTTGTTTCCTAGATTATCAGACTGTTCTTCAGCCCGGCACCCTTTCTGAAAACTGTGGTAGGAACTACACACTTCCTATTACTTTGTACTGCCTACTCTTCTGTTCCCTTTACTGTTCTTCTCCTTTTTTATTGTTTTTAACAAAAATGGGTGATGGATTTTGCCAGAAGCTTTGTCTTTATCTACTGAGATAATCTTGATATTTGTTGGTTTCATTATTAATACTGTCTTACTGTTTTCCTACTATTTAATCAACCTTGAGTTTTTTGTCATAAATCCATCCTAACAACTACATCATTTTCATATGTTGATGCATTTCAGACAATATTCTTTGTCAAAATTTATTAGGGAAATGGCCTCTCTGGTTTAAGAATGTATTTATTTCCTAAACGGTATTTGGGAGGATTCATTTTTTAAAATTTGTGTCGTTTATGCAATATTATAATTATTTTTTGAATGTTTGTAGAATTCACTCACAAATCTATCTGGTCCTGGTTTTTTCCTCTTTTTTCCTCTGACAGATCTTTTATGTCTTGTTCAATTTCTTTTTAGAAATTCAGTTACTTTAGTTATCTATTTCTAACTCCATTGTCTCCCCATCTAGGGCAGGGATTGTCTTCTGCTTTTCTTGTATTCTCATCACTTAGCACAGTATATAGCACCTCGGAGGCACTTAATAAATGTTTACTGGTTGGCTGATTGTCAATGTGGATATATTTCTTCAAATATTTTTCCATTTCATTTAAGTTCCCTATTACCGTCCATACAACTGGACAAAACAGATTCTAATGGTTTCTTTTATTTTCTCCTCATTTGTTGTGAATTCTTGTTTTCTATTTTTGATACTCATAATTTGGTTTTTCTCCTTTTAAACAACAGATGGATTCATGGTTCAGTCTATCTGTTTTTTACTTTCAATTTTGTTAATCTTCAGGCTTCCCTGGCTTCTTTTAAGTCCCAGGTAAAATTTCACCTTTTAAAGGCAGTGTTTACCAATCCTTTTTAATTCTAGTGTCTTCCCTCTGTTGCATTACTTCAAATTTATCCTGTAAGTAACATGCTCATACACATTTGTTTGCATGTTAGCTTTTCTCTTAAGGAAGGAGAACATTTTGGACACAGTGGCTAGTCAGAGAAAATGTCTGGACTCAAGACATGGAGTGCCTTGTTTAAAAAAACTGCAAGGAGACAAGTGTCACTGGTCTGAAGAGTATGCAGGGGGTAGAGGAGAAAAGAATAGAAAGATGGGGGGAAGGAGGCAGTTTATACAAGGCCTTGAACACCAAAGAAAAGATTTTGTATTTGATCCTAGAGGCAATAGGCAGCATTGGAGTTTATTTCGTAGGAAGGTAGTACCATGGTCAGATTTGCACTTTAAGAAAATCACTTTGGCAAAAGACTTTAGGGACCTCAACAGAAAAAGTTATTAAGCACTAGATCATTTCCATAGTAACTCTCCTTGGCTGGATTCTTTCCCCTTTGTTTGTGCATTTTTAAAATTTGTAGTAGCTTAGATTTTATAATCAACTCTACTCCTAGGGTATGGAAGATGGTGCCCCTGGCCTCGAATCCTCCTTCAGTTCACCCCTCTGGCTTGTAACAGGAACTAAGACACCCCCACACACACACCTCACCTCCCAGCAGTGTCCCCATCCCACTGCTTCTGCACTCACCAGGCATGTGCTGGTTCCTTCTCACCCCAGCTACGTTCCTTGTCAGCAGATGTTACCTCAGTCTTCCCCAGCTCTGCCACCTAACTCCCCTCACTGTCGTTCCTGCAGCTAGGGCAGAGGCAACCCAGAGACTGCCATTTGTTGTTTAAGTGGACCTATGACCTAGCCTGGAGGTGTTTACTCTTCATAGGGACCAAACCTTGTCCTGGGACTTTTCTTTAGATCTTCTCCTACTGTCCCAGGAGGACCCCTGTTCTCCCCCCGACTCTTCTTTATTTTTACTGCTCCGTATTTACAGTGAGATGCTATTTCATCTCTTTTGTGGGGAGAAAATCTTGAGAGCCTGGAATTTTCTGACCTACTCCACCATCTTCCCAGGATGCTGATGTTTAAAAATGTAGTATTATCTACATTCTACTGTATTTTAATTTATTTTGCTAAACATTTTCCAATTACATTTTAATATAGTTTAGGTCACACTGGAGTTTTGTGGGCAACATGCAGCCCATGGGGCCACACATTTGACACCTCTGCTATAACAGACTAAAGACATGGTCCTTCCAAAGAAAGGAAGGGAAGCCTAGACTCCACATTTTTGTGGTTCCCCCCATTTCATTTTTCCTACCTATGACAGGAGGACTGTCTAGTTATTTAAATGATGAAAGATACTGTAGAAGACCATTACCACCTTACCACAAAGAAGTGGAATATGACACAACTAGTGCTTTCCTGATTTAGTTTCCCTGACCCTGACAAAACTTGTTCCCCACCCCCAACATAACCTGATCAGCTTTCCTGATCCAACTTCTTGCATCTGGGGAACATAAAAGGTCCCAGCCACTTGTAATTGGTACTTCTCAGGCGGGGTGGGTGCCTAAAACCACACAAACTGCTGTGCCCTCATGACTGACCAAACACATTTTCAGATGGAAATGGGGGGGGGGGGGGTACATGTCCAGAGAAGCTAACTGTTGCTGTATCCTTATTGCATATCCTTGCTTTATTCAAGAAAAATAAACCACCTCTTTTTTTAAATGTTCAGTAACTTACCAGTCTATTTTTGGACATATATAATTCATGGAAGTAAAAAACAGAAACATAGGTCCAAATACATAGCAAAGTATTTTTGACAGAACTCTTTGTGATAATGAAGAACTGAAAACGAGTAAGTTTTCCCTTAATTTGAGAATCACTGAAAAAATAATACTAAAACTAAAGTTTAAATATTCTGGCCACATAATGAGAAGACAGGATTTATTGGAAAAGATGCTGATTTGGGGAAAGATTGAAGGCAAAAGGAAAAGGTGACGGCACAGAATTAGATGAATAGAAAGTGTCATGGAAACAATGAACACAAACTTGGACAAACTTCAAGAAATGATAGATAGAAGAGCCTGGCATGCTATGATCCATGGGGTCACAAAGATTTGACACAACTGAACAAGGAAAAAACTATTCCACCAGAATCTCACACAATATGATTTTGAAGTAAAAAATAACAAAATAAGAGACAACAAGGAATACTGGATAAAGACTTGACCTCAGAGCAATAAAGTCTTATTCACTAACACTACATACTGAAACATACTGGCGATATGCCTCTGGGCAAATCATTTAATCTCTTGAGTATTCCAAGCAACTCTGTAATTACCACAAACTGCAGAGAAGGCGTCAATCCATATTCAGGGTGGGAGTTGCCACAGAAGTACTTCCACACCCTAATTAAATCAAAGGACAGAATACTATGTAGACTATCAGATATGGACACCATGTAGAATGTTCTTGCTTAACTGTTTATCTTTGTCACAAAGGCAAATTCAATCTGGGCAAAAATGGTTGAAAGGACTGATATAGAGACAAAAGAATTCAAGAAAATGCTTTTTTAAAAAAAAGGAATATTCAGATGAGTGTGTGATCACATCAATTTCCCTTCAATAATACTGATCCCAACCTATCCAAGTCTGACCATCTTGTGCAATTTTTATCCAAATATCCCAAGAGTTCACTAGAGGGAATCTAATACAATATGCTTGACTGCATTTCTTTTTACACAAGGAGAAAAAAAAAAGGAACATTCTTCCTTCACAGCTAGGTTATGACTAATTTTGAGTTCAAGTAATGCAAAATACAATTTAGTATAGATTATAAAATGATATACCAGGTCACATTTAAAAACAGGATGACAAATCAGAATGCCTAAATCTCTTGTATAGAATATTATTAAAATGTCAGTGAAATAAAAGAAAAAGGCAAAGACATATCAATCTATAGTTGCAAACAACTACAAACAGAAGCATTACAATAATAGAAATGGAGCTTCTTCTACCTGTATTCAATTGAACATTGCAATCAAAGAATGGTATTCCTTTAAGAGCAGCCATTCTGACGTTTCAAATTTACAATACTTCAGGTAGTGGAAATGAGGTGGCTATATTGAAGAAAGTGACTGCAAGCTTTGGTTGGTTCAACATTTTAAAAATAAGTTCAATTTCATAATGTTAAAATTACCAGAAAAGTGACCAGTGCAAATGAGAACAAAGCAGCTAAATGTCCTAATGCTATGATAAAAATAATTCAGGAAGGTGAAGACACTAATCAACAAATTTTTAAGGTGGATGAAAATAGGCTTATTCTGTAAAGAAATGCCTTCCAAAATTTAACATTTGTAAGCAAGTAAAAACTCAACATATATTTAAAGAGTTTAAGGATCATCTAACACTTTTACTGGGAAGTCATGCAGAAGAAAAAACCCTTGTTTACTGGTTTCATAATCCTTGTAATTGAGAGAATTACTTCCAGATCTTCAGTGGGCAAATAAGAACACAAAATTTTAAAAATTACTGAATAGGTCAAGAGAATCATGAATAGGTAAACAGGAAAGAGAAATCGTAAGGGATTTATTAAAGCTGAATTGTTTACATTCCTACATGGAAAGATGATATTGTAACTCATGAGACTTTTCTCCATATTAGGGTAGTTGAAAGGAAGAGAGTTGAATATGAAGAGATGATATCAAAAAAATAAAACTAAGGGGTGAGAGAAGAATATATTGGGAGGAGAAAGGGAGAGATAGAATGGGATAAATTTTCTCACATAAAAGAGGCAAGAAAAAAGTTTCATAGCGGAGAGGAAGCGGTGTGAGATGAGAGGGAATGAGTAAAGTTTACTCTCACTGGATTTGGCTTAAGAAGGGAATAACATACACAATCAACTGAATATCTTAACATACAGGAAAGTAGACAGGAAGGGAATAAGGGGAGAGAGGCAGATGATAAAAGGGAGGGAAGATTATGGGAGGGAGTAATCAGAAGCAAATACTTTCAAAAAGGAACATGGTCAAAGGAGAAAATAGAGTAAGTGGGGGGCAGGACAGGATGCGGGGAAATATAGTTAGTCTTTCACAACATGACTACTATGGGAAGTGTTTTGCATAACTGTACATGTATAACTACTATATTGAATTGCTTGCCTTCTCATGAAGGGAGGGAAGAAAGGAGAGAATTTGGAACTCAAAGTTTTAAAAATAAATGTTAAACATTGTTTTTACATGCAACTGGGAAATAAGATATGTAGCCAATGGGGTACAGAAATCTATCTTGCCCTACAAGAAAGTAAGGGGAAAGGGTATGGGGAGGAGGGTTGATAAAACTGAGGGCAGACTGGGGAAAGGGTAATCAGAATGCTTGCCATCTGGGGTGGGGCAGAAGAGAGAGATGGGGAGAAAATTTGGAACTCAAAATCTTGTGGAAATGAATGTCAAAAACTAATTAATGAATTAAAAAAATAAAGTAACTTGAAAATAAGCTGGGTCACCCATGCTTTCTTATTAAGACTATCAAAGAACTAGAAATGACTGGTGATTGTATCCTCTCAGAGTATGATCATTTTGAGAATAATAAAGTAATATGTTATTTGTAATAAATTTGAATAAAAATACATTCTTATCCTTTTTGGTTATATTACATTATTAAACAGAAAAAAGTCACTTATTTTTACAAAATTTTCACTGTATATATCCACAGAGCTGGAACCAAAGGCCACATTTTACATAATTATAATTTCAAAGAGAGCAAATTCAAATGTAATTTCATGGGATTCATTATTCAGATTAATAGGGACTTAATTGTACATTCTATTACACCCACCATCTATCTTTCCATTGCCTTCTATGTAATAATGACTTAATAAGAATTATACAAAGAGGAAGTAGTTGTTGCCTCACTGCCACAAAAGCAATAGCAAGTAGAATGTTAGTATTAAATATATAGGCCTATGCTTTTATGGGTGGTTTGGCTTCAGTAAAGATGCTGTGGAATTTCCCAAAGACAATTTAGTCACTCTCCTCTCCCTTTCAACTCTCCTGTTCAATTTTTGGTCCAACTCATCCATCTATACTATCTGTCTCAGACATCTAAGTACTACAAGATGTTTGTCCAAAAGCTTATTGAAATCTGGGAAACACACTTCAACCACTTGGTCATTTCTATGTGGATGATCAGGTCAAGTTTCTTCCAGTGATTACAGATTTCTTACAGGAGAAGCTGCAATTTTCTAGGGCTTAAAGTCATTAGCACAAAGTCATCCCCACATAGAATTATCTGGAGGACCTCCCCATCCACAGAAATTCTTTCTTCCACTGCAATTTTGCAATGGATCTCCTATATGACAAGCATACATCTCCTTATTTTATGCTTTATCTAATGTGTATTATCAGAGGTTTGTTAGATAGGGTTATTTCTGTTGCCTACCTTCCAAGCAATCTACTAATAACTTTGAGGCTGTCCTTTGCTCATACAGAGATGTCTAAAAGATTTTGGAAAGATGGGAGAGGAAACATACAGGTCGGGAGTTATTTGACATTCTTTTGGTCACCTTTTTTGGTATTCATAATGTATGAGTTTTTTCTACACTTTTGGTATCTTCCCATTCTTCAGATACCTTCAATGTTCTCACAAATTAATGACCTCTAAGCACTATCTCCATATTTATTTGGTTCAAATGAGGTAATTTCTTCATATTTGTTCTCCTACTATCTTTTGTACTTCTGCAGTAAGCACCTCAAGGGCACCCCCCAAAACATGGGGATTCCAACATCCTCAACAGAGAAAACAATGTTAGGATGATTTTTATAAATCTTTTTTTCCCCAGTTGTCTTATATTTCTAGTCTTCCTTACATTTTTATTCTTGAATATCCTTGGTATGTAAACTTTGCTTAACTGGATTTCTTAACTAGATTACCTTCCATTGGTTTCTTCTACTTTATAAGATAATGTTGTTCATTAATTGTCTACTCAGGACTTTAAAAATAAGTCCATCTTCTAATCTAGAGTTGACTGGGACCATCATCTCTCTCCATTTGGTTATCAGATATCCAGGAAGCTAGGTGGTACAGTGGATAGTGCTGGACCTTACAGACAAGAAGACATGCATTCAAAATCACTTCAGACACTTTCTAGCTGTGTGACTTTGGGTAAGTCACTTAACTTTTGTTTACCTCTACTTCCTCAAGGTTTCCCATGAATCCTGTAATAAGTAAAGTGCTTAGGATAGTGCCTGGCACACAGTAGGCACCATATAAATGCCAGCTACTACTATGTTAGTGCCCTTCCTCTCAAACTACTTCACAGTTAATTGATCTGTATTTGTTTTCTTTATATATTTTCTATACGTACTCTGATAGGCTCTTGTCTGTGCTCCGTTAGAACTTAAGATCTTTGGAAGTAGGAACTGTTTCATTTACTGCTCATGTAATCCCAGTATTTACAACAGTGCCTGGCACACAGCAAGAACGATATAAATGCTGTTATTATCATTATTATTATAACTTATTTATGCAGGATAAAGTAAATTCTTGATCAACTATGGTCAGTGTCAACGCTATTTTTGAGATCCATTTTAAAATTTTCATTACTTGCTTAAATAGTTCAAGGTTTACATGTTCCAATTGCATATTATATCCTTTTCTTATTATTGTCCTTGTTTTAAAAGAATGCTAATCTCAGCTCTGACGGGTCAATGGTCTGATTGTCTACAACTGCTGAATCAGGACTAACTCCCAAATAAGTCTTTTCCTGTCGGTTAATATATAATGTTTTATTTCTTATGGTGTTATTTGGTACTCACCATGTGTAACACCAGGCAACTTTTTTCTCCAAGGAAGTGTTAATGATACCGAGTAGGCCTGATACAGTGGAATGAGGCCTCTGTGAAATCAATGAGACTCTGGGGTTTCATTCCTTTTTCCTTGAAGCATTCTTTCCCATACTCCCATCCTCAAATTTTTTCCACCTTTGCATCAAAATAACCAAGTATCAGAGGATATATTGATTTAATTTGGCACTTCTGCCTCAACAATCAATGTTGGTACCTAAGCTGCAGATTGTGGTCTTTTTGCAAATACTACAATTGTTACTAAAAGATTACCCCTGAAATACATGACAAATCTCCCAAGAAACAATGCTTCTTGTTGCCATTTGGCATACAATAAAAACCATTCTAACAATGCCTTTCTTTATCTAAGTTGTACCCATGACCCAATACTTTGGGAGTAGCTTCTTTTTTCTGCTTTTACTTACTGCAAGAATGTCAAGATGTGATTCAGTTCCTCTAGCATGTGACCCTTCACTGCTCATTAGACAAGATGTTCATATTCAGAATACCAACAGTCAAAATAAAGTTTACTGAAGATCTAAAAATTACATAATTCTTACTATCCTCTACCCCCTTTGCAACTACTCTGGCAACCTGTAGAAATTCCTTGTTCAATAGGTGGGGAGAAAAAAAAAGAAAAGAAAGAGAAAAAAATAAAGCCAGTGATTTTCATCTACTAAAAATTGTTTTCCTCTAGTCACAAAACTTCTACATCAAAAATAAACTTCCCCGTAGTCCAGATCTTTAGAAAAATTATAAAGGGCTTCCAACTAATAACAAAATTAACCAGCTCCAATTTCACATTTTATTTTTGCCCTTGCTCAGCTAAAAGAAATATTAATGGGTATTGAAATACCAAAAAGAGCAGGCTCCAAAGAGGCCTAGATAAACAACTGTTTTTCTTTTTTAAAAACTGGAATCCTATAGTTATGTCCTACAAATAATCACGAATTCCAAGTAATTATTTTTACACATACACCACCAGTTTCATTCAGATCAATTTCTAAATTCTTTGCCATTTTACTATATTCCTTTTAAAGTCTGATCTCCCCAAATTCTACTAATCAATGAATGGCTCTAGTTAACAGTGGAGGTTGAGGGTGGAGAACTTGCAACACTGACAACACATCAAAGTCTCAATCACACAGAAAACAGCTCAAAGTCCAGGATAATCCTGGTTAAATAACAAAGCAAAAATAATTTAATGATCTTTCTCTTTCTGAAGAGAATCAAGCAAACCAGGAGAGAAGAGAAACAGGAAACCTGAGAAAAGCTTCAGGTCAATACGGTAAGTAGGAGTAAAGTGAAATGAAAAGTAAAAGATATTTACAAAAACATAAGGACGGTTTAGAATATATTCAAATCCATGTTGATTTTTGTCTATTTTTTACAAGGAAACAAACAATTCTAAGTAAAGATCTATCCACATGGTATTTAGCTGCTACGTAGACATGCTATTGATGGTGAGAAAAATCTAAGAAAAACAAAGATTTATAGCTTACTTCATTTTCTATTGATTCTAATTCATTTGGTTATTAATAAGCAAAAGAACTATTCAGCTATTTTAATTTAACAAATTTAGCAAAATTACTTTACCTTAAATAATCATAAAACCCAGAAAGTTGTTCTATTGCACTTATTCACATGCTGCTTTTAATGACCAATATTGATTTCTTTTCCAGCCTGGCCACCAAATGCCAGAGCAAAACACAGCACTGTGTGCACAAAGCAATGGAGATACAAAGAAAGGCAAAAAAAAAAACCTCCTGATCTCAAGGAGCCTAATGGAGGACATAATATGAAAACAACTATGTACAATAGATAAGATAAACTTGAGAAATTTTCAGGGGGAATGCACTAAGATTATGCATGACAGAAAAAGGCTGACTGAAGAAAGTAGGACTTTACTAAGAACTGAAGAAAGCCAAGGAAGTCAGGGAGCAGAAAAGAGGAAGAAGAAAGAAGAGTTCTAGGCATGAGAGACAGGAGTGAAAATGCCCAGAGCTGGGAGATAGAACATGATGTGGAAGAAATAGCAATGCCACTTGATTATGTGGAAAGAAATAAGGTCTAAGAAAACTGGAAAGGTAAGAAGGAGCCAGGTTACAAAGGGCTTTAAAAAAGTCTGAGAATTTTATATTTAATCCAAGAGGTAGAAGAGAGCTAATGGAATTTGAAGAATAGAAGGCATGACAAGGCCAGATCTGTCCTTTAGGAAAAGCAATGTAACAGCTGAATGGCGGATAGACTGGAGCAGGGAGAGACTTGAGGTACAAAAACCAATGAGCAGGAAGAGTCCAAGCATGAGTTCTTGAAGGCCTGAACCATGGTGATAGCAGGCATCAGAAGAGAGGGAAGCACAGGGTGAAAAAAACAGATTGTTATAAAGGCTGAACCAAAAGGACTTGACAACTGGATATGAGAGAGTGAGGAGTCGAGGACATTTAGGTTGCAAGCCTGGGTAATGGAAGACTGAGTCTCTCCTATTTAATCAAATGAAGAGAAAAACTGATGTTTTTGAAAAACTTGTTTTGAGTGAATTTTACATATATCATAACTGAAAGTTTCATTTACAAATAAGTTGGTGTTTTGTAAATGTATTAAAATTCTGGTTACCTGCTTATTTTGAGAAAAACAGTAGTCTAACATTGGTTTAAGAATGACAAATTTCAATGTGGGGGTAGTATGGAACAAATAAGTTATATGTAAAAAGTTTGAAGCTGTAAAAGAAAATGATTGCTGATCATTTCTTTTGAAATGAAACAAAAACTGAACTCTAAAAATTAGGTGTAAATTTAAAAGCTTGTACATTTCTGCATACCTTATTACATTCAGTTAAGCCTTGCAAATTTAATTTTTTGTGTTTTTCTTACTTTTTAAAAAATCTTACTCATTTTATACATCCCTTATCAGTGAGGCACAACACCTATTTATTGAACATAGTAGCTTAGTTATAGGATTTGATATTCACAAACATTTTAGTCTTGGGATAGAGGCTAAGCAGATTACAGTTTACAATCCTCTGAAGCAATATCTGTGGGAGTAATTTACCATAAGGTTCTTCTCATTTCAAATAAAAGCTAATTCGATTGAAAAAAAAAATTCAAAGCAAAACTTTATTTCCACTCATTTTAATGGAAGAAAATGATGAACATTCAAGATGATAAAACAGTAGGTGCTGGGTCTGAAATCAGAGGTATTGAGTTCAGATGTGTGTAACCAAGCCAATGAAGTTCTTTGGGCTTCAGGTTGTCTATACATAAAATGAGAGGGAAGGATTTTGAGGTGCTTTCCAGCATTAGAGCTATGACTTCCTATTATTTTATGCTGTGTTTGTTTGGTCATGTTTGTTTGGCTCTACTAAATTTTGAATTCCATGAGAGCTAAAGATATGCCTAAAAAATGCTTAGCAAATTATGCTAGCATAAACCCTTATGAAAATATAAGTTAATATGCTGTCCTTTTATTAATATCACACTATTGATAACTACCCTTTGAAATACTAGCCTTCAAGGCAGCTGATCATCCTCTTAACCAGAACATACTTCCTCTGAATTATAATTAGGAGAATCAGAATTTTCCCCAAAATCAAGAAAAATGGAAATTTAATAATCAATATGATGATGCAAAATGGATCATTTTGATTACACTAAATTGAAAAGGTTTTGTACAAACAAAGCCAATGCAACCAAGATTAGGAGGAAAGCAGAAAACTGGGAAAAATTTTTACAACCAGCATCTATCTCTGAAAAAGGCTTCATTTCTAAAATATATAGAGAACTGAGTCAAATTTGTAAGAATATGTCATTCCCCAATTGATAAATGGTCAAAGGATAAGAATAGGCAGTTTTCAGAGCAAGAAATTAAAGATATCTATAGTCATATGAAAAAATGCTCTAAATAACTATTGATTACAGAAATGCAAATCAGAACAATTCTGAGGTAGCACATCACACCTGTCAGATTGGTTAACATGACAAAACAGAAAAATTATAAATGTTGAAGTAGATGTGGGAAAATGAACAGTAATTCATTGTTGGTGGAGTTGTGAAAGGATCTATTCTAGAGAACAATTTGGAACTATGCCCAAAGGGCTATAAAAATGTGAATACCCTTTGACCTTGCAATAACACTTCTAGGGCTATATCCCAAAGAGATCATACAAATGTGAAAAGGACCCACATGTACAAAAATATTTATAGCAGCTTTTTGTGGTGGCCATGGAGGAGATGCCCATCAATTGGGAAATGGCTGAACAAACTGTGGTATATAAATGTAATGAAATACTATTGTGCTATAAGAAATGATGAGCAGGCGGACTTCAAAAAAACCTGGAAAGACTTAACATGAACTGATGCGGAGTGAGGGGAGCAGAACCAGGAGAATATTGTACACAGTAACAGCAACACTGTACAATGACTAACTTTGATACCCTTGGCTCTTCTCAGCAATAAAAGGTTCTATGACAATTCAAAAAGGTTCATGATGGAAAATGCTATCCACATACAGAGAAAGAATTATGGAGTCTGAATGCAGATCAAAGCATACTATTTGCTCTCTCTCTCTTCTGTTTTGTTTCTTCTTTCTCGTGGTTCATTCCATTGGTTATAATTCTTCTTTGCGACATGATAATGTGAAAATATGTTTAATATGAATGTATATGTAGAGCTTTATCAGACTGTACTCTGCCTTGGGGAGGCTAGAGGGGAGGGAAGCGGAGAAAATTTAAAACTCAAAAGCTTGTGGAACTGAATGTTATAACCTAAAAATAAATAAATATATTTTTAAAAAATTTATATGATGCCATTTTATTACAAAAGCAAATTATATAGATTGTGCGTGATTTTCTTCTCACAAAACCAAAGTGACCACTCTTTAGTATTTTATGCTTTAGCAAATGACTCAAGTTTTTTAATGAATCTACCTGGATAAAACCTAGTCAGTCTAATTTGAAGGCTCATTTTTTTCTGCTTAAATTTCACTAACCAAAAAAGTTAGTACAGCTTTAATTGCAAAAGAAATATGCACATTAGATTATTACAACAGTTCCTAAATAATCTTCTGACCCCAAGTTTCTCACTACTGCAGTCCAACCTACATACTACTGAAAAGGTAATTTTGCTTAAACATAGATCTGATCCTGTGACTCTCTTACTAAAACTGAATTCCAGTGGTTTCTTATTATCTCTAGGATAAAATATAAACTTCTGTTTAGTTTTTAAAGCCCTACATAAACTAACTGCAAGCTTTCTTGTCAACCTCACAGGACATTTCTCCTACTTCTACCGTGAGATACAGTTTAACTAAGCCTTTTCTCTGTTGCATATATGACACTCCATCTCCTCTCTCAAAGCGTTTGTACTGGACATTCCCCATTTGTAGAATGCGTGCCCTCCTACTTCTACCTCTCCTTTAAGTTGAAGCACCTTCTTCTGGATGTTTTTCAACATTCCCCAACTGATAAGCGCCAACTTTCTCAAACTACCCTATATTTAGCTACTACGTATAGATTCATATTTTTTCCACTTTAATTCTTGTTTCACCCCTGGTATAATAAATGCTTTGAGACATGTTAATTGTCAGAAACTGAGCCTAAATCTATCCCTCTCTAACTTTCATTGAACTTCAAAACTGAAAGTAACCTCAGGGAGCCAAACCAGAGAAAAAAAGGAACCTAATCCACAAATCCAAAATATCTACAAAGTCAAGTTTTTGTACTTTACATTTGAATACAAGCACATCTAATGTTTTGGGAGTCTTCTATCATATTTTACTTACTATATGTAAAGCACTAAAGATACAAACACAAAAATAAAAGTCCTTTCTGTCAAGGAGCTGACACTCTATTGAGGGGATAAAATGTGTACTTTTTGTGAGAGGAGTCCAAATCTAATTTCATTCACATAGGGAACTGCCATGTTGGAAATCCTTCCACCAAAGCAGATCAGTACTTCTGAAATTTACCATTTTAGAACTGCCATGGCAAACTGGGAACTTAAGTCATTTGTCTAAGGTTACATAGCTGGACTGTAAGTCTAGACTTAAATCCAGGTCTTCCTGACTCCAAAACCACCCCCTCTATTACTACCCATAAATACATGGTAATTTTCAGGTACAAGATTCTACAATCTACAATTTCTCTTCTTATGATCCAGGCCAAGAAATTAAGTTTCTGTCCATAAGTTTAATTAATCTGGATTGTCTCACCTTTAAGACTGGACAATAAAATGTAAGATAGTCAGGTAACTTAATTAATACTTCTCTACTTTAGGGATACAAGATTTTATCAGTGTGGCTCCCTCCACAAAGTAGGATTTTGATATTGAAATACCTTAACAAACATTCAATTACATTAATCAATAATCATTTATATAATAGTTTAAGTTTGGTAAAGCATTTTCTTTACAACAAAACTATGAAGTGGGTAGTCAACCTTATTTTAAAGAAGAGAAAACAAAGGCTGGGAGATTTAAGTGATCTGCACAGCTAGAACAAAGAGAGCATTCAAACCCAGGTAACCTAAATAATGAGTGTTATTCAGACAATAAAGGGTGAAAACTAGGTTTATATTTCCTCCTGCTGAACCCATTTTTTTTTCTTCATGGGTATTTGTTATTTACAGGAGTCCATGTTTTAGGCGAGAAGAAAAACAAACTAGAAGGGCACAGGGATTAGGCCAAGTCAAAAAATGGTGCCCCACATAACAGCTCACAAGAGATTTGTCACATGTAAGCAGTAGACTAGCTGCTATGTCCTTAGTTCCACATACCTTCTGACTTCATATAACTCTACTTCATTACCCTACACCCCAAAAGCAGTTTCATCCTCCTTACAACAGAACTAAATCTGAGGGCAGACATGAAATTCAAAGTTTCCCCAGTGAATACTTTTAAGATTTTATTTCTCCCATGTTACACATGACTTTTCACTTCCATACTGCTTGTACTAAATCTCTCCAAGTTACTGTAAAGAAATTAGAACTTTGGAAATTTGAACAGATACCACAACCTAATTCCCTTTCAAATATTTAATAAAGAACTGGAGTTAACATTTATTTTTAAATCCTTTCAATGGGGTTAATGAATTCTTGATGTGGTTACTACATTTTGGTTGTGATAAACTTATTTATAGATGAAATCAATTGGAAATTACTGACTTACTCTATTCAGAACATATAACTAGGCAGTAGCTTAGAATAAAGAAATGAGACTAAGAAATGTTTACCTGAATGGGCAGTGTAAGATGAAAAGAATACGTAGCAGGGGCAAAGTAGCTTCCGTGAAGCATCTGAAGGGTTGTCATGTGGAAAGGGGATCAGGAGATGTTGTCGCATTTTTTTTTCTATTTGGTCTCACAGTTTATAACTTAAGAGAAATAGGTGGAAGTTATGAAGAAATAAATTTAGGTTTCACTACAGGAAAAATGTTCTAACAATTAGAGCTGTATAAAACTGGAAGGAGCTACAATGGATGACCCCTTCTCAGATGTCACAGTAGGAATTCCCTTCATGTGTGAATTGGACAAGAAAGCCACTGATTTCTCTTCCAACTGTCAAATCCTTGATTGTGATATCTTCTATTCCTAGACTACCAACATAATTTAGTTTAAATCTTAGAACAATTCTACATACTTAAAATCACCGAGGTCATCCCAAAAAGTCACGCTACGAAATGAAAGGACAATATCACGATTGTTAAAATATTCGCAATGTAGCTGCTCTTTAGATGAAATCAGACCCATATGATGGTTCTGTCGATTTCTCTATATTGCCAATGATAAGAGGAAGCATAAGAAAAAAAAAGCCAGATTGTACTGCCATCTCATTTAATCAAGTTTCACCCTCCTTCCCTACCAATCAAACCAACTTTTTCATGAATAGTAAAACTATGTGATAAATGTAAAATATTCCAATGGAAGATGCTAACAAAATGATGAATCTATCAGAAGGAAAATTCAAAGACAGTGAAGTGCCTGCACTAGAAGAGTTTTCACAAAATTATTCAAGAATCAGAAATCATGACATTTAAGATGAGATTCTTTGGCTTCCAATATTCAGTTATTGAAATTTGTATTAACATGCATCTTTTTTTAAATTAAAAAAAATTACTTTTGTCTCTCTCTTCATAACAGCTACAATACAACTTTTAAAGTTCGCAAAGGATTTTCCGTATTAGAAATCTTTACTCATAGGTTTGGCATAAGAAACATTCTTACTCATGTAAAAGAAAAATAAAGTTGCAAGCCTGAAATTAGTTCAAAATTTTCAAGTTTTTTTTTGCTTGCAAAAAACTTAGTGCCGGAAATTCATAACCGAACCATAAGCTCTTTAGGGTATTTACAACCTCTAAAAAGAGATCAATTTCATTTTGCTCTTATGATTTTTTTTGTAATGTTGTTGGCTTTAACAAATTACTGTCATATTCCAAAATTTTTCTCCAATCCAACTGCATAACGGAAATAATGGCTTGGTCACAACCTTGAAAAATAATCTATACCGATTTAGATACAAACTGATGAGCTTTAAAAACCAAAATATTTAATTTTGTAAATGTATTCAGCAATTAATTCAATTCATAAATTTACATTTAAAAAGTTATTTTAAAGAAAATTTATGATGGGAGGAGAGATTCCTTTTTTCTTCCATAAAAAAAGATAAGGTTTCCATTTTGTACGGGGAGCGGGGGGGGGGGGGGGGGTACAGGGATCCCAGTAAGTTTAGCAGTCTGGACCTTTTGTTATCGCAGCAATGAATCAGCTTGGCAGCGGCTGGGGGGGGGGAGGGGGGAGAGAAGGTAGAAGAAAAGGAAGGGAAATACGCACTGATGCTCAAAAGTTCCTTACCCACATGGAAAGGTCATAGCTCAAAGTTTGGTTTCTCAAGAAAACTGTAAAAATATCGACGAACGGAACGCAGCCCTGAAAGACCCAAAGTCAAACAAATACAGAACCAGGGTTGGCTTCCAGGGAAAGAGGAAATTAAGGGGGTCTGGCTTTGCACCCGCTTCTTCTTCATCCCTCCCCACCCTCCCACCCCCGGCCCCAGCTACTAACGCTGCAAGCTTGGGGAGGCGGTAGGGGGAGAGTAGGCCACAAGAAGGAAATGGAACTGGGGTGCCAGACCTATTCCGCGTACCTGCAAGGGAGCCTACAGCTTCCCCGCTGGGGGGTGGGGGGAGGGGGAGGAAAGGAGAAAGAGAGTTAAAAGGTCCAACTTTTCTCTCCACTACCAGCAAGGTGCCCAGTGGGCCGCGCGTGGTGCCGAAACTTTGCCCCCGCCCCCCAATCAGCTTTCTAATTCCTCACTCCCTCCCCCTCGGCCGAGCACAAGCAGATCCCAGGGCCCCACGAGCCGCTCAGGCTCTTCCTTCCCCCTTCCCCTCCCCCCCCCGCCGCGAGCCCGATGTTTACCTCAGGCTGCAGATGAGGCTCGCGCTCACAGCGGGGTGGCTGGGGTGTTTCCTCCACACAAGTCTCCCGGTCACCGTCACTCGGTCACCAAGTTCTCCAACATGGACTCCTCCACTTCCACTGCCGTGAGATATTCCGGGGACCGCTGAATCTCCAGTACTAAAGGTTGCAGGAGCTGGGCCGCGCCGGAAGCAGGCGGCGGCGGCGGCAGGGTTAGCAGGGACAAGAGCAAGGCTAAATCTCTCTGTTCTGCGGGCGCCGCTGCTGCTGATTCCCCACCTCGTCTGCCCTGCTTTCCTTTTCTTACTCTTTTTTCACTCCACTCGCCGATCCCCCCCTCCCCGACTCCCCTCCGCTCAACTACGCTACCACATGTCGGCACGCGGTAGCAACCAGACCTCGCTACTGCCCAGTTCGCGTTTGCTCTTGGCCTGTGTCTTCCCCTTCGGGCAGCTCTACGACACCCAAGGAGACCGCAGGGCGGCGCTGCGACCTCGACTAAAGGATAGCGTGGCGAGCTAGCGTCGTCGCGTCACGCAAGCTGGGAGCGGAAGAGAAGGAGCGGCTGAGCGGAGGCTTCTGGGACCAGTACTCTAGAGGAAGGGAGGGGGAGGAGGAAGGAGGTAGAAGCTGTGCTTGCTGCAAGTGCTTCTGCTGCTGCTGCTGGACCTTTTACAAATGTTGCACATGTATGTCCCAGACACAGGCAGAGGATTGGTTCACTTGGGTCTTCGCGACCAAAATAAGATCGTCCCTGAAGCTAGAGAGGGTTCTAGGGACATTTAAAGCTGCAGGAAGACTCTGAAAATGGAGAAAGTTAACTTCAGACAGCTTAGTCGTGGCTTGGAAGGAGGAACTCGATAAAGTGGGGATTTTTGTCTTCATGCAAAATGCATGAAATTGGGTACCAGCAGCCCCTATGAGGTGCACGTTCTGTCCATAGCATTCGGTTTCCTTTTACGGTGTTTTTGCACAGACTGCCCCCATGTCTGAAGGGGAATCCCTTCTTATCAACAAATCTTGAAATAATTAGTGGGGTTTTTTCCCTCCAAAAATTCACTTCAAGCCTTACCTGTTACATGAGGGCTTTTCTTATTCTTCTACTCTTTATTACCTTTTATTTACTTTAAACTTTGTAGGAAAAACAGTTAAGTGAAAGTGGATAGCACAGTGAGAAGAGGACTGGATTCAAGTGTGATCCTAAGCAAGTAGTTTAACCTCTCTATGTACTAGGTACTCCAAGAAGCCAGTTTTCTGAAATTATGGTTTCCTCTTCCAGCAAACCCCTATGTCACTGAAATAACAGGTCCAGTCCCTATTCCTGTGTTTGTAATTTTATATGTGCATTGGTGGTTAGCATATTGATGTCAGGGCCTGTTATGTGCCTGATGCATGTGGAGCTTAATAAATGCTTGTTGGTTAATAGATGCTCTTAAATTTGTAAAACTCAACTGGGGGGGAAATCTTTGAAGCAACTCTTTCATAAAGATCTGATATTCAAGATATGTAGGAAATTAATATAAATTTGTTACGTGCATTCAGGATTTTAATGGGTAGGTCTCAAAAAGAGGAAGGCAAGTTAATGCTTCAAATGCTTCAAGTATGTTTACAATTCAGCATGTTCACAGATGAGTAAATACAGCATACCATTACCATCTCTATGTGATGATTCTGCAATCTTGCTTTCCTGCCCCAAACTCTCTGCTGAGGTCTATTCTCACATCTCCAAACATTTCAATTTGGATGTACTCTAGTTATCTAAAATTCAGGATGTCCAAAACTGCATTTATTATCTTCCCCACCAGAACTCTCCCCCTCCTAACTTCCCTTTTAATGTAGAGGACAGTGCCATCTTCCCACTTTCTCCAGCCAGCAGCCTAGGAGACCTCTCAGTCTCCTCACTCTTCCCCCACACACACCCTTTTCATAACCAAGCTGTTGCCAAGGTTTGCCAATTTCAACTATGTAACATTTCTCAAGTATACCCCCATCTCTCCTCTGACACTGTTACCACTCTAGAACAGGCTCTCATCACCTCAAGCAGGTTGACTTGGTAGACTTCCCACAAGTCTCTCCTTACTCCAACCCATCCTCCAGCCACAAAAGTAATTTTACAGACTTTGCAGAGCCAAGATGGTGAAGTAAGCAGTAAGCAGCTCTCACTCTCCCTTATTGACTTCTAAAAACCAAGAAAATATTGCCCCAGGAAAAATCCTTGAACTGCTAAGCTCTTAGAAATACAGGTTGCAGCAGCCTTTTAGCCCAGGAGGCTTGGGAGATTAATGGGAAAGATTCCTCTCCCTCTAGTGGAAGTGGAGCAGTAGGAGACAAGAAGTGTCTTGGCAAGCCCCATATCAACAAACCAGGGGAAGATACTGAGCTCCAGCACGGTGCAGCAGGCAAGGGCCAACACCAGGACCCCTGCATGCCTTGACACAGCCAGAGGAACCAGCAGACTCCAGCTTGGAAAACCACCATGTGCGCTAGCAGGCCAGCTGCCAACACCTTCAGCAGGCAAATGTCCTGTGCTTCAGCCCAACACTGGTGAGCAGGTGTCCTCTAGTGGCCAGATCCCCCATCCCCACTCCAAGAGTTTCAGTGTAGCCCCAGAGAAATGCAGAAAAACCACACCTGGCCTCAGCACAGACCAGTCAGCACCACTAGGACCACAGCTCAGCACCAGGTAAGCTGCCAGATCCCTACAGCCTTGGCAGCCTCAACATTGAAACAGCTTCCAGCTGCCAGCACCTGAGACCTCAGCACACAAAACCAGTGACCAGGCCCCTGGTCCCCAGGACAAGAAACTTGGGACAGTGGCCCCTGTGTTCCAACAGAAGAGCTCAACTTTAAAGGCCAGGAAATAGGCAAACATCATGAGCTAAAAGCAGAAACAGAAAATGACCATAGGTTTTTTAAGGACAGGAAAGACCAAAACACAAATTCAGAAAGTACAACATTGTCAATATACCTACATCTGAAACTTCAAAGGGAAATATGAACTGATCTCAGTCCCAGAAAACCTTCTTGGAAAAGCCCAAGAAAGATTTTTTTTGGAGGGGGAAGGCAAGGCAATTAGGGTTAAATGACTGGCCCAGGGTCACAAGCTACTAACTGTGTCAAGTGGCTGAGGTCGGATTTGAATTCAGGTCCTCCTGACTCTGGGGCCAGTGCTCTATGTACCGTGCTACCTAGCTGCCCCTAAGAAGGATTTTAAAAGTCAAATAAGAGAGGTAGAAGAAAAACTGGGAAAAGAAAAGAGATATACAAGAGAGCATCAACAGCTTGAAAAAGGAAGGATAACAATTGACTGTAGAAAACATTTCTTTAAAAATGCAATTAGGCAAATGGGGAAAAAAAAGTCCACTGAAGAAAACAACTTCTTACAAAGTAGAATTGGCCAAATGGAAAAGAAGACACAAAAATTCACTTAAGAGAATTCCTTAAAAAGTTGAATTGGCCAGATGGAAGAGGAGGTACAAAAGCTAACTGAAGAAAGCAATTCATTAAAAATTAGAATTGAGAAAATGGAACTTACTGACTCTATGAGACATTATGACTCTGTCAAACAAAATTTTAAAAATGAAAAAAAAATAGAAGAAAACATAAAATACCCCATTAGAAAAACAACTGACCTGGAAAACGAATCCAGTAGAAATAATTTAAGAATTGTTGGTCTACCTGCAAGTGATGATCAAAAAAAAGCTTGGCCAGCATTTTTCAAGAAATTATCAATAGCTCTGAAGTACTAGAAACAGAGGATAAAATAGTCATCAAAAGAATTCACCAATCATCTCTTGAAAGGGATTCCAAAATGAAAATGCCAATATTATAGCCAAATTCCAGAGTTTTCAGGTCAAGGAGAAAATACTGCAAGCAGGCAGAAAGAATTAAAATATCATGGAACCACAGTCAGGATTATGCAGGACCTTGCAGTTTCTACATTAAAAATTAGAGGGTTGGAATATGATATTCCATAAGGCAAAGAAATTTGGACTACAACCAAGGAGAAGCTACCCAGCAAAATTGAGCATAATCTTTCAGGAAAAGAAATGAATATTCAATGAAAGAGGGGATGTCCAAATTTTCCTGATGAAAAGACCAGAGCTCAAGGGGAAATTTGATCTTTAAATGAAAGACTGAAGAGAAGCATGAAAAAATAAACCAGAAAGAAAAAATTATTCAATAAGGGCAAACTCTTGAAATCCCTACATGGGAAGATGATACTTGTAATGCTTGAGAACTTTATCTTTATTATGACATTTAGAAAGGGCTATGTGTGTGTGTGTGTGTGTGTGTGTGTGTGTGTGTGTGTGTGTGTGCACACATAGACAGAGGGCATAGGTATAAGTTGAATTTGATGTTATGTGCAAAAAAAACTAAGTAAGAGATGAGAAGGGATTGTACTGGGAGAAGAGGAAAGGAGGAAGCAGAACAGGATCAACTACACCGCATGAAGAGGTACAAAAACTTATCACAATAGAGGGAAAGAAAGGATGGAAATGAGCATTGCTTGAACCTTACTGTCATCAGATTTGACTTCAAGAGAGAATAACATACTCAGGTATAGAATTCTATCTTACCCTATAAGAACTAGGAGGGGAAAGGGAAAAGAAAGGGGAAGGGACTGATAGAAAGGAGGGCAAATTGAGGGATGTGATGATCAGAAGGAAAACACTAGTGAGGAGGGAAGGGAGAAAAGAGAGAAACATAAACTGGAGCCGGGGAGAGAGGGAGTAGGATGGAGAGAAAGACAATAATTATAAGTGTGAATGTGAATGGGATGAACACTTCCATAAAACAGAAGCAGATAGCAGAGTGGATTGAAAACCATAATCCTACAATATGTTTTTTTTTTTAACAAGAAACACAATTGGAGGCGGGGCCAAGATGGCAGAGTAGAAGCACAAACTTGGCATGAGCTCCCACTCCAATCACTTCCAATACATGTAAAAAAAAAATTGCTCTAGACAAACTTTAGAGCTACAGAACCCACAAAGAGACAGAGAGAAACAAATCTCCCACTGAAGGCAGACTGGCAGGTGAATAAGAAGGGTCTATCACACTGAGCTGGGAGCCGAGCACAGTCCCACATGAGCCATGTGGTTCTGGCCCCAGAGCAGCCCCAAGCAGTGGCTGGGCCAGAGCAGACGAGCAGCAGTGGTGGTTTCCAGACTTCTCAACCCATAAACACCAAAGACAAAGTAAAAGCTCAGTGTGGAACTCTGTTGGAACAGGGAGTAGCTGAAGAGTGTGGTCTGGCCCCTGCCCCAGAGGCAAGAAGTGGCAGAGGCATGGCAGCTGTGCAGCCACCATGTGAGGCTACATCAGGAGCTCCTGGCCTGCAGATTGTAGGGGGACCAAGTGTAATGGTAATGTAATTTGAATTTGAAGATCCCTTTGTATTGGCAAAGGTAACAGGTACTTAGCACTTTGTAATTAATCAAGAAGGTATGAATCCCTGCTGCTGATGTAACAGGAAGGGATTGGCTGAAACAGGAAGCTAATGCAATAGTGTATATAAAGAAAAATCCAGAGAGAGAGAGGCAGAATTTCTTGGGACAAGGATCTGGAGGCAGAAGCTGCTGCCACTGGAGAAAGAGAGAATTTCTCTCAGCAGCATGTGGAGGCTAGGCTGCTACTGCTAGACTGATAATTGAGAAGAAAAATGAGAATTGGTGACTGAGACAGATCTTCTTGAAGCAAACTGAATGGAGGCTGAAGCTGCTGCCACCAGGAGGCTGAAGAGGAGCCGAGGTGTCTGAAGAGGAAAGCCTCCCCCAGACTAAAGAGAATGATTTTGTTTTTGAAAACCTGGATGGAGTGATTTTGATTCTGGGAACTAGCTGAAACTTCTGTTGAGTCTGAGGGCCAGCTGGAGCTCACAAAAGACTGAGGAACCCTGACTGTGAGGGATTTAAGACTTTTTCTGTTTTGGGCTTTGTTAAGCTTTGTCTTCCCTGGAACTGAGAGTGTGAAGGATTTGAGATGGACTGGACACTGAGCTCCTCAGAGATCTGGACAAGGACCTGGGAGCTATCTGCCTTTGAACCCAGGTGACAGTTTGGTGAATCCAGGTAGGATCTGGGGCCACAGAAGGGGATCCAGGGAATCCAAGAAACCACCCCAAGTCAAGCCAAAAGAAGACTTTACTTGGATACTGTGTACTGAGTGAGAAATTGTAAATTTACTAGTGACCTAGGGGTGGAGGATCTGTGTATTTTCTGATGATTGAATAGTGAATGATGAAGGATGATTGATTGACTAAATGATTGTATTTAGTGATTGATGACTGAATAAGTGACTGATAAGTAACTTAGTGTGCCCCATGGGTGGAGAATTTTGACTATTGTATATTGTGTCCCTTGAGGAGACAAACCTCCCTAAAGATGATTGAATGATTAAGATGATTGAATGACTGAGTTACTAAATGATTGTTCTTTGTTCAAAACTTTGTGATTACTGTAGTGGAAACTATGTGGCCATTTTCTGTGATACATTGTTGTGAATGCTGTATTTTGATTATCTGTGATAAGTTGAAATATTGTGAATGCTGTACCTTGATTTCTGTGAATATTTTGCTCTGATTTGTTATGGAATAGAGTGTTCACTATACTGTGTAGTCAGAATCTTAAAAACTGTTCACAGTAGCATTCTTTTGAAAATCTGCTAGTGGTTGGCTTTACACCAAGAGACCGTTCTGAGGGTAATAGCTCTTGTTTTAACCTGCTTAGATCTGTATCATGGTCTTGGGTGGTGTCCTGGGGTATGTGGCCAGCAAGCTAAAGCTTGTGGAGGCTGCAGAGAGGGCACCCACCTAATAGCTCTGGCAGCTGCAAAAGCCTGAGTGATTTGGGAAAAAGCTCTCTCCATTCTGGAAACAGAGCCCTACCATGGCAAAGAGCTCAAAAGTCAAGTAATTGGCTGGCAATATGAGCAAGCAGAGGAAGCACAAACAGACCATAAAATCCTTTTTTGGAGACAAAAAGGATCAAGGCATGGAGTGGGAGGAAGACAGCAAAGTCAGAACTCCTGCATCAAAAGCCTCCAAGAAAAATATGAACTGTTACAGGTCATAGAGAAGCTCAAGAAGCAAGAGAAGTGGAGGAAAAATTGGGAAGAGAAATGAGAATGATGCAAGAAAATAATGAAAAGCAAGTCAATAGCCTGCTAAAGGAGACCAAAAAATACACTGAAGAAAATAATACCTTAAAAAATAGATTAACTCAAATGACAAAAGAGGCCCAAAAAGCAAATGAGAAGAATGCCTTAAAAAGCTGAATTTGCCAGATGGAAAAGGAATTTCAAAAACTCACTGAAGAGAATAACTCCTTCAAAATTAGATTGGAGCAAATGGAAGCTAATGACTTTATGAGAAATCAATATAACAAATGAAAAAATAGAAAGCAATATGAAATATCTCATTGGAAAAATCATTGGCCAGGAAAATAGATCCAGGAGAGATAATTTAAAAATTACTGGACTACCTTAAAGCCATGATCAAAAAAAGAGCCTAGACACCATCTTTGAAGAAATTACCAGGCAAAATTGCCCTGATATTCTAGAACCAGAGGGCAAAATAGAGGTTGAAAGAATTCATCAATCACCTCTGGAAAAAGATCCCAAAAAGAAAAGTGCTAGGAGTATTATAGCCAAGTTCCAGAGTTCCCAGGTCAAG
>CM053581.1:422213783-422233727 GCA_028627135.1 Pseudochirops cupreus
GCAGGAAAATCATGAAAAGAGAGTCAGCAGTATGACTGAAGAAATCAACACCCTAAAAAATAGATTAACTCAAATGACAAAAGAGACCCAAAAAGCCAATGAGGAGAAGAATGCCTTAAAAAGTCGCCTTTGCCAGATGGAGAAAGAATCTCAAAAGCACTCTGAAGAGAATAATTCTGTCAAAATTAGAGTGGAGCGAATGGAAGCAAATGACTTCATGAGAAATCAAGATACTATCAAACAGATCCAAACAAATGAAAAGTTTGAACTGTGTATTATCTGTGTTGTTAAAGATGCAATTTTTGCAAAAGTTTTAGAGTATTGTATTTTGAAAAGTCATATGTTTAACTTGTGAATTGTGAACTAAATTATTTGGACAACTGTTTTAATGCTCAAACCTAAAGTTGTTAATTGGCGCTGTAGGTAGAAAGGAGTAGCAGCCCCTCCCTAAAGTCTTTCTTAGTTATTTCTCATGTTGTAAAACTGCCGAAGCCTCTAGAAGCTATCTCTACTAGGCAAGGTCATTCCACAAGGGAAAACAATTATAGTAAATGGAATTCCTTGCATTTGTGAAACCTGGTAAAAAATTTTTCATTACTTATTTCAGTTGAAAACTGGCTCTAAGCTGTGATTAGTGAAGCTTGTTGTTTTAGGTAAAAGGCATTTGGGACCCTAACTAAAATTTTGTTTGGAGTTTCAATCGGGTATAGTCGCCTGCATAAGTATGGATATCTGCGACTTTACCTGAGTTTAAACAGTCAAGGATGTTTTATCCTGTCATACTTGGATTGTCACATGTCCCCGCTTATCCCTTCTATAGCAAGTTTCAATGATCAAAGCAAGTAACCAGTAAAAGATTTGGACCATTTTGTTTTGTGGTTAACAAATGTAAGGAATTGCTGAATGAAAAGGGTAATGGTTTTTGAGGTAAATAAAGGTTTGATGGGAAATGTGAAATCCAGAAAGATTTAAGTATGTTGAAAGTATATGAGGACGTATGTTTAGAAAGCAGAAAAATTTGTAAGTTAATTCTAAAAATTTGTGTAAGGCAACAGGATCAAAGTGATTCTTGTAAGAACTATATAGATGTGTAAGATTGGCTTTCAAAAATTTCTCAATCATGGAAACTCAAAACTTGAACATGTTTGGTAATAACATCAAATGTTTGGATTTTTGATGCAATGTTGTAACTGTTTGTGAAACTTTATTGTAATGTTTGTGCCTAGCCCTGTGTGGCTAAGAAAATTGAACTTCTTGTGACTCTGTGTAAACCTAGCCTTGCATGGCTAGGAAACTGAACCATTTCTATGTACCTTTGGTATTGAATCATGTTTCTATGAGGCCCTGTCGGGCCTGACTACTCCAATGACAAGGTGGACAGCTTCTCCAAGAATTCAGGCCTGCACCGGAACTGCTACGCTTTAAATTATTGCTTTGTGTTCTCATTGTGTTACCCTGATTTCCCTTACTGTTAGAAAAGATGTTTTGAAAATCTTATGTGATAATTTCTGGAAGTTTACAAAGTTTTCAACTGAGTATTGTTAAATTGATGTAATGAGTTGTAAAGCAGGTCAGATAATGGCCCAGTTTATATTTCTAACAGCTTTTGCTTCCTTTCTGCAGGAATTTTCTATTAGGCATATCATGGGATTCCCTATAACCCCGCCAGTCAGGCCATCGTGGAAAGGGCAAACTGTACCCTTCAGACCCTCCTTCAAAAACAAAAAGGGGGAGGTCCGGGGCGGACAGGGAGAGTGGGCCGACTCGCCACAATTTTCTTCAATTTGCTTCAATCCTTTGGGGAACAGGGTACGCTTGTGTTCCAGATGGAGAAACCAAAGGCAAATGGATACCTACGCAGTGGCTTCGTCTCCTCGCCAACGATAAGATACCAGAAAGAGAAACAGAGACGGCACCAGAGACGGAGGCCCAGACGAGGTCAGAGAAAGAACCATGATCTTCAACGCCTGTATCAGTTGCTGACCGTTCTGACCATCATGCCAGCTACAACAGGTGCTGCCGTCAGAGAGCCACAGGACAAATGGTGGGCATATGTATGGAACCCCCATGGATAAGAGCAGTTAATGTTTCAATTACCTTTACTTTCACCAGCATAGGGGCCACCCTGCCTTGGTGCTTGTGGAAAGGCATGAATAGAACCGCTCTGCCTTCCCACTGCCTGGATGTGATAATTGTGCAGACAGTTTTCTATCATGTCGATGGGACAACCTGTAGGATGCAATATTTGGCCCCAAACAACCAACCCCGTCAAATGAGTTACCCTCAGACTTCGGAGTTATGCAAAGGCCCCTTCTTTATGCCTCCCATGCCTCCCTGTCCCCGTAATCAGCACAATGTAACTCTTACAGACCAATGTGTAGACACTGTTGACATTAGGACCTTTACACAGCCTGGATTTGACTGTTATCGCCTGTTTAATAATGACACATGGTCTCGGGGCTGAGTACCTTTTCCTGGAAGGACTGTTCCTGTGTGGGTAGGATTCACAGAAGACCCGAAGAATCACACCTGGTACGCTTGGATGGTTACTAAAGGTCCAGGTGGTTTGTTCACGAACATTACTGGATATAATGCCCACTTTTATGGAGGAGTTTGCTTTACTGACCCCTGATATAACCATCCTGTTTAAACAAGGAAGGGGAGTTGTTGGGTCCTGGGGTGAGAGTTCGGCTGCCCACATGAGACACTGGGCTGTGGACTCTTCCTAAGGCATTGAGTCTGCCACAACTTGATGGCTCTGGGGTAGGCTGGCCTCCCTTACAGGATCAAGACCTCCCCTGAAGGGAGGGGCTAGGGGCGGGGCGTAGGGCTGATAATGGTGTGTCGCTTCGGGCAGGGGAGAAATGTAACAATAAAGGTGATGGCAGCTAGACTTGTCTCAGGTGCTCTGTTGTCCTTTCACGCACAGTGAAGTTCATTGAGGTAGTACCCTAGTGCCGGGGACGTCTGAAGACCGTGTGAGGTAAGTAGACAGGCGACTGGAAGAAGCAGAACGCTACATTCTACCAAATTCTTTTTATGACGCAAATATGGTACTTAAATCAGGAAGAGCCAAAACAGAGAAAGAAAATTCTAGACCAATTTCCCTCATGCATATAGATGCAAAAATTTTAAATAAAATATTAGCAAGAAGACTACAGCAACTTATCACAAGAATAATACACTTTGATCAGGAATGATTTATTGCAGAAATGCAAAGATGGTTCAATATTAAGAAAACTATCAGTATAATCAATCATATCAGCAACAAAACCGGTAGAAACCATATGGTAATCTCAATAGACTCAGAAAAGGTTTTTGACAAAATACAACACCCATTCCTATTAAAAACAATAGAAAGGATAGGAATAAATGGAATCTTCCTTAAAATAATAAATAGTATCTATCCAAAACCATCAGCAAGTATTATATGTAATTGGGACAAGCTAGAAGCATTTCCAATAAGATTGGAGATGAAGCAAGAGTGTCCACTACCACCCCTCTTATTTAATTTGGTGCTAGAAATGTTAGCAGTAGCAATAAGAAAAGAAAAAGAAATTGGGCAAAATTAAGCAAAGAAGAGACTAAGCTATCATTCTTTGCTGATGATATGATGATATAATTAGAGAATCCTAGACAATCAAGTAAAAAAAACTGCTACAGACAATAAATAAATTTAGCAAAGTTGCAGGATATAAAATAAGCCCACATAAATCCTCAGCATTCCTACATATTTCTAATGAAATCCAACAAAAAGTTACTGTAGACATTATAAAATATTTTGGGAATCTACCTGTCAAAACAAACCCAGTACCTATTTCAACAAAATTATAAAACACTTTTCACACAAATAAATTCTGATCTAAATAATTGGAAAACCATCAGTTGCTTGTTGTTAAGCTGAGCTAATATAACCAAAATGTCAATTTTACCTAAATTAATTTACATATTTAGTGACATACCAGTCAATCTACCAAAAAATTATTTTATAGTGCTATAAAAAATAGTAACAAAATTCATCCAGAAGAACAAAAGGTCTAGAATATCAAAGGAATTAATGAAAAGAAATACTAGAGAAGGTGGCCTTCTCTACCAAATTTTAATCTATATTACAAAGTAGCAGTCATCAAAACTACTTGGTACTGACTGAGGAATAGAGTAGTGGATCAGTGGAATAGGATAGGTACACAAGACACAACTCTACCTGGCTACTTGACTGCTGTCCTCTCTTTCTCACCATCTAACTGCTCTGACTCCCAGATTCCTGTGGGCTCTGCTCTACCCTTCAGCAAACTCCTCCCACCACAGACTCCAAGTGATTACATTCAACCTATTAAGGGGAAGGGAAGATCATCAACTCAGGGAAGATCTTCAATTTCCCTTAGGCCTATTAAGGGGCAGGGAAGGTCTTCAAATTCCTATTACCATTACTTTTGGCCCCAAGATCTTTGATGTCCCTTACCTAGCAAAAATACATTAACAATACATTTCATTACATAGGTTAATGGGAGTTTAGGGGTAACTGGTGTCAACAGAACTTTACAACAATGTAACAGGGATAACAAAAAAAAAGCACATAAAACAATATCTTAGGGTGGGGCTTAAGCACAAGCACCCCAGCATTCCACCCTAGAACAAATGGGGCTCAAAATCTTGGGGTAAGGGGCAAAGGTCTCTTCCCCTCTAGCTACTTCCAGCTGAAATTTTATGTCAGTTCTTCAGATGGCATCTGGAACTCTGTCAATGCCAGGTCCAGGGATGACACATTGCAGTTATGGAGAGGGGGTGACATCTGGTTAAGCAATCAGGCATATATAGGTGGAAGGTACTAAACCTGCAGGAAACAGATCTAGCACACAAGTTTAATGGACAAAAGAGCCAAAAAGAGCAGATTATGAACCTACAACCCTCATTCACAGTAGAATATATGAATTAAGGGTACAATTTGGTAATCATCTTCTCCTGAATAAATAGTTAGATGGTGAGAGAGAGAGGACAGCAGTCAAGTAGCCAGGTGAGCTTGTGAGTGTTTGTTTGTGGGAAGGTTTTGGGATGGTGTTGTTCTCTGCAATGATAAGGTATATTAACTTCTTTGTTGCTATGTTGGATTTGACTTTCTGGCATTAGGATTTGGCTTTCTGGTTTGGGGATTTGTAAAGCCAAATACGAGCAGCTGTCCAGAGGACTGCTGCTGTGAATAGCTCTAAGATTCAGTTCCCATTCCATATTGAATCTCACAGTGTCCAGTCCACCTCAAATCCTTTGCAGTTTCTGTTTCTGGGAAGACAAAGCTTAACAGAGCCAAAACGATATTCATGCACATTGCTGGCACCATCATCAATTCACTTTCTGCCTGTGAAATCAACACAGACCCACAAACAAGGTCTGATAAGTCAACACAAATCATTATATGCTATAATCTCCACAGCTTTTGGAACATCATCTGGTTTCCATTTTACCCATACTTTAGCTCCCAATTTTATTCTGTCAGTCAAACCCTTCAGTTCCTCTGTTAACTATTTCAGAAGGAAGGCCAATCTTCACAAGGGATATTGTTTCATAAGGAACAATGGTGACTTGAACTATTCTATCATTTTTACAAGACTGTATGGGTTCTTCACCCACATTTTTGAATGTCACAATAATTTCTCTATAATTAGAATCTATTACTCTAGCCAATACATGTATTCTTCAAGCTACTAATCTTGATTTGGGTAAAATCCAACCAAAATGATTTTTAGGGATTCTCATATATATTCCAGTAAAGAGTTTTCTTATTTGTTTTCTATCCAACCCAAAGTCCCCTAATCAATGTAAATCATAACCTGTTGAACCAGGTGTTCTTGGATACAGTTCTGAGATATCTTGCCTCACAGTCCAATCCTCATTATTTGGGATCTTATATGTTTGTTGTTTTCTAATTTGCAGATTTGGGGTCATCATTCCATCTAGAGATGTACTTCCTCCCAATGGTCTATTATTCAAATTATGTAAAGCTGTGAACAAATTATCTTTCTGATGTTGATAACAAATGATTAGAACTTAACTTCGTTAACTATTCTTTCAATTAGCCATACGCTTATGACTAATGTGGAATGTGATACATCCATTCAATATTGTTTAATATGCAATATATCTTTATTTCATTACCTTTGAAATATAACCCATTATCACTTTAAATCTTCATTGGGGTTCCATAACATAGACATGATATCTAGAGTTGTATGAGTGTTTTTATGGGTCACATTCTTATAAGGACAAGCTACTAGCACACCTGAATAGGTGTCAACATGAGTACGTAAAAATTTGCATCCTTCTTCTTGGGGTAGAGGACCAATATAATCTGTCTGGCAAATTTGGGCTGGAACTTTTCCCCTTGCTATCTCCCCAGTTACTACCAAATGAACCCTTCATTCCTTTTCCAACTGACATATATGACGTTGCTCTGCTACTTTTTAAAATAATGAATGAGAGATGCTAATACCTTGATTCTGTGCCCAACGGTATGTGACCTGAACCCCCTACATGGCCAATTGTTTGATGTACACATTTTGCTTGTATTGGATTATCATTTGGTTTCAGACTAGGGACAATATGTTGAGTAGCAGTCTCTGCTAGCTGATCAGCATGAGCATTGTGCTCACATTCAGGCACGGTGAGGGCCATGTGGGCATCTACATGAAAAACTGACAAGTTAATAACCAAAGACATTTTCCATGTATCTTCCATTAATTTTTTGCCCCAGAGTTGTTTGCCATGAATTTCCCAATTTTAATTTTCTATGTGGGCATCCATGTAGCTAACCCATTAGCTACTGCCCATGAATCAGTGAATATATGACACTATCCTCCTTGTTCTGCTTTGATAGATTGATGTACTGCCATAAGTTCAACATATTAACTACTTCCACCTGTCCCAGTATTTTCTTTAATCTGAGTCTCCCTGAAGGTATGACAAACTTGGATACAATGATTCAGGAAGATCTGTAGGGGGTAGTTCTTACTTCTTTATTTGATCTAGCATCAAACCCCTTTTCTCAATACAATTTTTTATAGTTCAAGTTCATTGGTTGGAATACCATCAGTTTTTCCAAATCTACCCCTGCTCTCAATAGAGCAGTGAACAATTCTTTTCTTGTCAATTGATTGTGGCTTTGAATCTGCTGATTATTTACTCTTCTTTGTTGAGGAAATTTATCTTTTTCCTGTTCACCTAAGTCACTTAGCTGTGGAATCTTACCCAGCACCTCTGAAAGAGGGTTCCCCATTTCATCAATTAGTAGAGTCAGAATTAGGTGCTTATATACAGGAGGAGCCATCTTCACTATGATATTTCTATGGGAAACTGTTAAGAGAATATCATGATATGCATTTGCATCCCTGGCCATGACAGCTGTCTTCATTACCTACTCCTTTAACTTTCTCATACAGTCTCTAAGTTAGTACTCCACTAGGCCACATAGAATCAGTGGGATACATTTTATTGCATCTCTTGGCAGCTAAAGCTAACAGATTGGTCACATTGTTACCTCCTGCTGAATGATAATCCCTAAAAGCTTGCTGGACAAAAGGATTCTGATTAATAACTATAAATTAGCAACCCATACTATCTACCCATACTCCTCTTTCCCCTTCATCACTGATTCTCTCCATCAAAGACACTAATGATTCTCCCATCCCTTGGGTGAATCTGTTTAATATGTCAGTAACCTTCTGCTGAATGAAATCATCAATTATCTCCCCGAACTTTGACCTCCTTGATTCTCTTGCTTTCTTCTTGGTATGGGATGAATTTCTGCCCTCATAAAAACCTCCTCATCTAACATTGTTTCATTTTCCTCTCATGTATTCCCCTGGCAATCATCATCATGGCAACTACGTTCAGCTTCTGGCAAAGCTGTATGAACCTCCCTCCTGTTATTTTTCTGTTTCTTTTTGAGAGATAAATTAACAACTTTTTCTTCTAGCACATGAGACTTTCCAGTTTGCTCTTCTACAGGACAGTTGGAATGCTGTGGCATAGAAAGTTTCCCATACAAAGCAGCTAATTTCCTTTCCATCTGTGCTTTCTCTTCCAGGAGCTCCTCTCTGCTTTTACATATAAGATGGTAACCTTTCAGTCAAACCCAGCCTCTTCTACATACTTCTTCCAGTTCTCTCCCTGGTTTTATTGGTATTTGCTGCAAACATGTTTCTAAATCTCTAGGTTCTCCCTTCTATAGTCTCAGTTCCCAGTTTTCACAGAGCCCTGTACTTTTAGCCCGTTCTCTGACTAGGGAGAAATAAGGTAAGTCCTCCTATCCGGGGATATCCATTTCTTTTTCTAAAGCCCTTGTACTTCCAAATAGAGGTCTGATATTTCACAATACCATCCTTGTGGAAAATGTAATGCTGATGCAATATTCACAGCACTGATGTTGACTAGGAATATGTCAGCACAGTTTTGAATTGCAAAATATAACAGACTCTCCAGATAGAAGACAGAAACAAAACATTTATTCAGACACCAGAAAACTAGATCCCAACACCAGAAATTCAAATCCATCATAGTAACAAAGAAGTTAATACACCATAACACAGCAGGGAACCAAACCATCCTTTAACGTTCCCACAAATGCTCACAAGCCTAGTTGTCTGCTTGCCTGCCATCCTCCCTCTCCCACCATCTAGCTGCTCTGGCTCCCAGTTCCCTGTGGGCTCTGCTCCACCCTTCAGCAAACTCCTCCCACCACAGGCTTCATGTGATTATATTTGTCCTATTGGGGAGCAGGGAAGATCTTCAAAGCAGAGGAGATCTTCAAATTCCCATTCCCATTATACTTGACTACTACAAAAAGAGTTGTTATAATTATTTTTTTACATCTGTGTCATTTCCCCTTTTTTATGATCTTTTTGGGATATAGACCTAGAAGTGATATTGCTGGGTCAAAGGGTATGCACAATTTTATAGCCCTTTGGGCATAGTTCTAAGTTGTTCTCTAGAATGGTTGGATCAGTTCACAACTCCATCAACAATGCATTATTTTTTCAAATTTCCCACATCTTCACCAATATTTATCATTTTCCTGTTTTGTCATGTTAACCAATCTAATAGGTGTGATGTTGTACCTCAGAGTTATTTTGATTTGCATTTCTCTAATCAATAGTGATTTGAAGCATTTTATATGACTATAGATAGCTTTAATTTCTTTATTTGCAAACTGCCTGTTCATATCTTTTGACCATTTACCAATTGGGGAATGACTTGGATTCTTATAAATAGGACTCAATTCTCTATATATTTTAGAAATGAGACCTTTATCAGAGACATTGCCTGTAAAATTGTTTCCCAGCTTTCTGCTTCCCTTCTAATCTTGGTTGCATTGGTTTTTTTTAATGTAAAACCAATCCTTGCCCAACATATCTTTGAAGGTCTCTCAAGAGCACTGAGATATTAACTATTTGGTCTTTGGCTGTGTTATGGTTACCACTATGTTATGGTAGTTAGCAAAGGCAAACTGAGGTATAGAGTTACCAGCACTATAAGTTGATTTATAAAGTATGAATTTATTAATAAAGAGGGTTAATGGATACCTCAACTCTGCTAGAGACAAAAATAGGCAGAGGCAATCCTTTTTATTAATACTGAATAAATAACAGGATTGGTACAACAATATGATTGGTGGTAGGGCTGCATCATCACAGGGGCAAGAGCATCATGATTGGATTTCCTGATTAAGGTGGGCTAGTACCTGTTGGGCAAAAACGCTGACTGATTTTTGGAATCCATGTGCAATTTGTAATTTTTTCTAGTTGATCAAAGTTAGGTGACTCCTTGGCACTAAGAAAGGAAGATAACAGCTTTCCTTAATGTTTAGGGACAACATATCTCTTAGAATTAGTTAATAGCATAGGGATAACAACAGATGTCTTGGTATTCACCCAAGAGCTAATGGTATAGAAGATGTTAATCCTTTCCTTTTAATTACAATGACTTAGGATCAAGCTGATCTTTAAACTAGCTCTGAGGGGAAAGCTAAACTCCTGAACTTAATTAAAGGACATAGAAAGGGGACCTAAGCAGATACTGAAGCAATTACAATATGAAATAAATACAGTATAGAATCAACTACAAAGTAGAATTAATTTGAATTTTTCAACCAATTGGTTTAGCACCTCAGCTAGTTTGATGAAACTGCTTCTCTGTATCTACAAACTAAATGAGGCAACATAAGGTTGCAGGCTGGCTCACTAGATTGGCTTGCCATTTCCTTCTTCAAATCATTTACAGATGAAGAAATGAGGCCAACAGGGTTAAGGGACTTACCCAGGGTCATACACCTAATAAGTATCTGAGATCTGATTTGAACCCAGGAAGATGAGTTTTCCTGACTTCAGACCTGTAAGTCTATCCATTCTGCCATCTAGGTGCCCCAACTAATAATTAGAGAAAGGCAAATTAAAACAACTCTAAGAAACCATCTCACACCTATCAGAAGTAAGAAATGTCAGAGGGCATGAGGGAAAATAGGTACACTAATGAACTATTGGTGGAGTAGGAAACCAGTCCGAACATTTTGGAGAATAATTTGGAACCATACTAAAAAGACAATAATAAATAAAATAAAAAATAAAATTATGCATACCCTTTGACCCAGCAATACCACCAAAGGGATCTGCACCCCAAAGAAATCAAAGAAAAGGGACTCATATTACAAAAATATTTATAATAGCTCTTTTTTATAGTGGCAAATTGAGGGGATGCCTGTCAACGGGAAAATGGCTGAACAAATTGTGGCATATAATTGTGAAGGAGTAGTATTGTGATAAGCGGGATGGTTTCAGAAAAAATATGTAAAGACCTATGCAAACTGGTGCAAAGTGAAGTGAGAAGAACCAGGAAGTCATTATACACAGTAATAACATGATGAACCACTATGGAAGACTTAATTACTTTGATCAAGACAATGATCTAAGATAATTCCAAAGGACTCATGATGAAAAAATGTTATCCACCTCCAGAGAAAGAACTGATGAACTCTGAATACAAATAGAAGTATAATTTCCTCACTTTGTTTTTCTCCTCTTTTTGTGATATGGCTCATATGGAAATATGTTTTGCATGATTCATATGTGCAATTGATATATTGCTTGCCTTCTCAGTAAGTTGGGTTAGGGGTAAGAAAGAGATAGAATTTGCAACGCAAAATTTTTTTAAAAGAATGTTAAAAAAAATAATAATTTAAAAAAGGAAAAGCATCCTGGAGTGTGTGTGTGTGTGTGTGTGTGTGTGTGTGTGTGTGTGTGTGTGTGTTTAATATATAATGTTAAAATGACTGATAAAATTACCACTATGTGTAAAAAAAAGTGTTCATGACAGTTGGGTCAAGGTTTTACTATGGAAAATAGTCTTTGTGAGACTTAGAACACAAAAGTATTATTTATGTGAGCTTTGTATTTTCCTATGGAGTCTAAGTGAAAAAAGGTGGAAGGAAAAGCATAGCATACCCGTAAAAACAAAAAAACTTAATAAATCTAAGAGGGATGTGTATGGTGGGGGGGGGCTTCATAGACTAGAGGACAAGGTTCTTGTGAAACTGTATTTTGTCTTTATAGGAAAGGAGAAAAAAAAAGGAAGCAGGAAGCCAATCTTGTTTTGTTTCTAAGAATTCACCAGACAGTCTGTTGTAAGAAATGCCTTCAAGAGTTAGACCCACTAAAGACTATTGGTCTTGCCTTGCACATACAAATACTAGGTGGCCCAAGAAATCCTCTCTCTTCTTTTCAATTTCTATAAATTATGGTGGGTGTTGCCAGGTCAGGGGAATGGAGTAGTGTAATGTGTATAGATAGCTGCTTAAATTCAGGAAGACCTTGGTTCATGTTCTGCCTTTGATACATACAATATTGGTTTGTGTGTGACACTGAGCTCAATACACAACTTCCTAGGGCTCTAGGCAGTTTTCTAAAGACTGTAAATTACAGAGAAAGTATAGTAACTGCAAAGATGAGTTTTTTTGACTTCGGGTTTGGCACTTTATCTACTATCTATGCCATCTAGATGCTCAAATATACCAAATTACATTCTTGTATATTAAATTGTGCTAAGAGTAAATAAACACAAAAAGCAGATTCAAAAATACTGCAGCATAGACATCAATAAACTCAAACATCTTGCTAAATAAACATATTTTAAATAATTTTAAGAGCAGCTAGGTGATATGAATAGAGTGCTGTACTTGGAATCAGAAAGACTCATTTGTACAGTGCAAAAGCTAAGGGGTATGAATAAAACTATAGGGCTTATATTTTAATCAGTGTTTACCTTTTTTCTTTCTCTCTTTAACATCAGTAAGGTAGCTCACTTTGCATCAACATAGTATTTCCTAGATATCTTAGGCAAAATGTTAAATAATTCCTTGTCTATGCATCACTGCAAAGGCACTACACTCTTGTCTGAAGTTGACTTAGAGCATGGTAGTTTTGTCATAGGCAGATAAAAGGGTTATATTTTGTCATTTATGAGGCAATGAACCCAAATTTGAAGTTTAAAGTATGTTCCAAAATTATAATCATACTTGATTTGAGAGATCATTTGCCACAGAGCATGCCTGTGTATAGGTGTGTGACAATGTATTTATTATCAGCTAAGCTACCAGACTGGCCATTCTCGCTATTTTCCAGAAAAATCTCAAGTATTGGGCACAATCCAGCAACTGGCACTTTCCTTGTAGAAAAAATATTTCATAACTTGGATAAGCAATAAATGAAATTCCTGGCTCAGTGAATGCAATTGTTTTCAAAGTCTTAAGAGACTACAAAATCTCAAAATCTAAAGATAGACACATTAAAAGTAATTGGTTATGAAAATAATAAGCAATATTACAAAGAAATAGGAAAAAACTAATGACAAAATCCTTAGTGATCCCAAACAACAGAGGGATATAACTATATTTCAAACTGGTTATACATTAACTGTTGACTGTTTACAATTTTCTTTTCACTTTGTAAACTTGTAAACAAAGCAATGAAGGAGAGGATTTGATTGAAGGCAAGCTGGATAAGCAGCAAACAAGAATATATTATTTTCCCAAATCTAGAGTGTTCTCAGTGTGTTTCAGATGAACTTCGAGAAGTTGCCCAATCATAGATGACCAAAGGAATGCTGACAGTGGAGAATATGATTCCTAATCCCAATAAAGAAAAAGCCTGGGAGGAAAATAAAGTACGTGTTTTTAGGTAAAGTAATATTTTCCTAAAATAAAGATTTTTTTATAAAGTAAGAATACTTTCCCTGTTCCCTGATCTTGCTTTTTCCTTGTTAAGATGAAAAACTAGAAAAGAATGAGAGCAATTCTGGTCAGGGAAGAAGGAAGGGTGAATAAAATTAAGATATACAAAGCAGTCAGTTTTTATTAGAAAGGAAGGTGGCTTGATAAACAGGATTTACAGATAACACACCTTCACCACTTAAAAATTTAATTTCCATTCAATCTGATGCTAAATCAATTGATCAATCAATAAGCATTTATAAACATATTGGGTACTGTGCTAGGTAGGCACTGGGGATATAAATACAAAAAAATAAAACAACTCCTACTCTGAAGGAGCTTGCATTCTATAGAGGAGATAAAATTTATATAGCTAAACATCCACAGAATAAACAAAATAAATACAAGGGAGATGAGGAAGGAGGTCACTAGTAGGTGAAGAAGATCAGGAATTAATTCTATTAGAACTCTTGCATAACTCCTACTGGTCATCTTTAGTATGTCCTTAGCAGCTAGGGGCACGTAGGTAGCACAGTGGATAGAGCACTGGGCTTGGAGTCAGGAAGATCTGAGTTCCAGTTGGGGCTTAGACACTGACTAACTCTGTGACTGTAACTCCGTGCAAAGTCACTTAACCTTTATTTGCCTCATCTGTAAAATGGGGACACAGAATAGGAAATGGCAAACCATTTTAGTATCTTTGCCAAGAAAAACCCCATAATCCATGGGGCCACAAAGAGTTGGACATGACTGAAGGACCTAACAAGAAGAAATAACTAGGGATCTAGCTATAAGTTTCATATTTTATCAAGTGCAGATGATATTTCTCAAACACATGTGAAAATGTCTACCATCAATTTACTTTGAATAACAGTATTTGAATAGCAGGCTCATTCAAGGATGCTACCTATGTGCTAATTTTGGGACAATTGTCATCTCAGGTTAACACATGTAGTCACCATGTTTACACAGTTGGAAAAGCAACTGAGAAAGCTTTCTCTGGATAACAAAAATGGTGCTCTGGAAAGCATTCATTATAGCAACCACTGCACACTTGCTTTCCTTTCTAAGTCTCCAAGTATAAGAAATTCAACTTAGATTTGGAAACAAGCTTCCAAAATATGGAAAAGTAGTTTCTGAATTCAGGTCTATTATACAAAAGCATTTTTGTCAATCTGCTTCCTTAAATTTTAAAGGATCTATGATCTTATCAGTGTAGGTATTTCTTCTAGCAATGTAGATCATAATATCTTTGCACCTTAGTAGACAGTTTCTATAAGTTGCCATGGCTAGAAAAAATACATATTTAATGGCCAAACTTTTGAATTTAGCAAGGCTGGTCCTTAGAAAACAATCATTAAGTCCTTTGCTTTTCTGTATTTATACTCTTTCCAGACTGGTCTCACCTACCTGTCAGAACTTATGTTCTCCTAGCACAGCCTTCTAATACCCAGTGTCATCTTCACACCACAATGAGGTATCAAAGTATGAATTTACTGATAGTTATTTTACCTATTTAACATGGGAAGATTGTTTTTAACTAATTCACATATTTTATTCAAGTTATCTAACTTTATATTCTTTTGTCTGTATGAGGTATCCTCATGGAGACGGCTTGTCTTAAAGTTTGTTTAGAGTTAGGCATTGCCCTGTAGAAACATAAAGAGGTATAACTAACCTAGATGATTTCCCTGTAATGTAAGTTAAATCTGATAAATATTTTCTGATGGCACTGAGAAGAATAATGTTTTATTTACTTGACTAATCAGTACTGTGCATCCCATCAAGGCAATAGTAACATAACATATTGGTAGTGTGACTATATGTTTTCCAAACTAATTGTTTGGTAAGTTTTAATGATGTACAAAATGAAACACACACACACACACACACACACACACACACACACACACACGGTAGGCATAAAACATACCCAAAATCTTTCATAATTTTTGTCACTATCATAGCTTGTGATTTTTAAAAACATAGTTGTAGGGATGATGAAGATCAACATATTGGCAGTTGTTGTCCCTATAAAGTAAAAAAAAAAGGTTTCTGTTATTATGGAATTTAAATTCTCTAAAAATTGTTAATGAACCATTAGTATAAAATTGCCATATTGTACCCAAGACTCCAAAAATATCTTTCATGGTGGGTACGAAGATTACAATAAGGTCAACAATACTTAAGATTATCCCAGCAATCACAATACGCTCTCCGAAATTGAAACATGGTTTCTTAAGTAGTTCAGCCAGAGATTCACGAGACTATAGGAAAAGAAAGCAAAGAATTCTGTGAAGTAGACAGCATAAAACACTCAAATATTTTCTACAATCTATAAACATTTATATTTGTGGAATCTCAGAATTATGAAATATCAGAGTTGGAAGGGACCTCAGAAGTTATCTAACTGAACCTATGTCTGAACAGGTCTCTCCTTCATAGCATCTTTTACAAATGGTCATTTGGCTTTTCTATTTTTTCCTTTTTCATTAATATTTTTAGTTTTCAACATTCACTTTTATAAGATTTTGAGTTTTAAATTTTTCCCCTCTCCCCAAGATGGAATGCAGTCTTATATGGGCTATATGTACTATACATATAGGCTATATTTCCACATTAGTCATGCTGTGAAAGAAGAATCAGAACAAAAGTGGAAAACTACAAGAAAGAAAAAAGGAAAAAAGAAAAAAAGAGTATGCTTCAATATGCATTGACTCCATAGTTTTTCTGTGGATGTGGATAGCATTTTCCAACATGAGTCTTTTGGAATTGTCTTAGATCATTGCATTGCTCAGAAGAGCTGTCTATGAAAGTTGGTCATCGTACAATGTTGCTTTACGTATGAAGTTCTGCTCACTCAGCATTGGTTCAGTCTTTAGGTTTTTCTGAAGTCTGCCTGCTCATCATTTTTGATGGAACAATAATAATCCTATTCATAAACTATAGCTTCAACCATTCCCAAATTGATGAGTATCCTCTCAATTTCCAATTCTTTGTCACCACAAAAAGAGTCGTTATAAATATTTTTGTACATTTGTACATGTGAAGTGTGTACACTTCAGGTTACTATAGATAGTCTTAATTTCTTCTTCTGAAAATTGCTTGTTCATATCCTCCAACCATTTATCAATTGGAGAATGATTTATATCCTTATAAATTTGGCTCAGTTCTCTCTATATTTTAGAGATGAAGCCTTTATCAGAGAAACTGGCTATAAAAATTGTTTCCCAGCTTTCTCATTTCCTTCTAATCTTGGGTGCATTGGTTTTGTGTAAAACCTTTTTAATTTAGTGTAATGAACATTATCAGTCTTGCATTTCATAATTTTCTCTGTCTCTTTTTTGTTCATAAATTCTTCCCTTCTCCATAGATCTGACAGGTAAACTGTTCCTTGCTTTCCAAATTTGTTTATAGTATCACCCTTTATGTCTAAATCATGTACCCATTTTGACCTTATCTTGGTATATGGTGTGAGATGTTGGACTTTGCCTAGTTTCTGCCATATTTTCCAGTTTTCCCAGCAGTTCATTCACATAGAAAGTTCTTACCCCAGAAGATGGAGTTTTTGTGTTTACCCAACAGTATATTAGTATAGTCACGGACTACTGTATCTTTTGTACTTAAGGGATTCCACTGATCCACCACTCTATTTCTTAGTTAGTACCAGGGAGTTTTGATGATTGCTGCTTTAGAATACACTTTTAGATCCGGTACAGCTAGACATTTGGCCTTTTCTTGATGACCTACAGTAATAGAGAAAGGTAGTCCATTCCAATTTGAATTCTACTTGTTAGGAAATTTTAATAGACACTGAGCTAAATTTTATCTCTTTTTATACCTTTTCCATATGACAATAATTTAAATTCATGAAGAATAACTATCCTGTTTCCTCTAAGTTTTCTATTCTCAAGGCAACATATCTTTGGGTCCTTCAACCAATCCTCACATGGCATAGTCTCTAGTCTTACCACCCTACCTGATAGGACAGATTTCACTTTTCCATATAACATTCTGACTTGTCTGGCTTGTCCTCCTTAAATGTGGTATTCAAAACCTCATTCTTTAGATCTGGTTTGACTAGATCAGAATATAAGAAAGCTATCACCTCTCTTTCTAGAAATCATATTGCTCTATGACTTACAATCATTTTCACTTTTTTTTTGGCTGCCCTTAAAACTGCTGACTTGCACTGAGTTTGCAGTACACTAAGACACCTATATATCTAATCATAATTTTATTCTTATGAATTAGATTTTTTGAATCTAAATCTGAAACTTTACTTAAATCTCTATTGAATTTCACCTTATTGGATTCTACTTAAAATATAGCCAAAAATATCCTTTTGTGTCCTGACTGCCATTCAATATGTTAATTATCTTGCATCTTTTTATCACCACTAAATGAATGAACATGTTATCTTTACCTTCATCCAATCTCTAGGTAAAAATATTCACCAACATCAGGCCAGATGACAGATGGACAGACTCACTGGAAAAATGCAACAGAGAATTTCTCCTCTAGATTTAAAGCAAGCAATTAACTATTTGTTTTATTTATTTTAATCTAATCTTATTTCATATTAGCTGTGAAGGTTATAAAAAATTTCCTATTAGTTGTTGTGTGTTTTAAGATAACCTTACAGTTAATTTTTTTTAACTTTCATAGCTGCTCCAAGAAGGTGGGAAATGTACATTTATTTTTGAGCTCTTTCCATTATTTTGAAGATGAGAGCCCAGTTTTTCTATCTGTGAAATGATAGTGGTAACAGCCATAAAAACAATTTCAACAGGTTTCAGAGCTGTATAGCAAGTAGTCTCTAGTGTGAGAGACAGCAAAGAGTTAAGTTTCCACAGAACAGCTAAAAATTACTGAAGTAAAACTGCTGGGGGGGGGGGGTGGAGCCAAGATGGCAGCATAGGAGCAGCAAGGTGTGGCAGTTCCCACATAGCCACCTCAAATACCCATAAAATATGGGTCTAAACAAATTTTAGGGCTCTAAAATGCACACAAATATACTTCCTGCTGAAGGCAGCTCAGCTAGAAGGGACCATCTCAGCACTGGGAGCTGAAACCAGCCCAGCCTGAAACTGTGGCGTGGCCCTGGGGGTGGCTGGACCCGAGCCGCAGTTGGAGCTTCAGGAGAATGGATCAGCAGCAGCTGTGGCAGTTTCCAGAATTATCAAGCCATAAGAAACAAGGACTAAGTAAAAAGTCAGTAGAACTCAGCTAAACTTTGGGGAGAAAAATGGGTCCAGCCAAACTGCCTCCAGGGCAAGGAAGCAGCAGAAGCACAGGCCCTGCAGCCGCCTCCATGTAGCTGCTTCAGAGCTCCCAGCCCGCAGACTGTAGGGGGCCAAGTGACTGTTCAGATGCTAAGTGCTTTTGCATTGAGTGGCTTGGATCCAGATTGTGGTCTTGGGTGGTGGTGCTGGGGTGCGTTTTCAGTGAGTCAAAGCTGGTGAGAGCTCCAAAAAAACAGCATCCCCCTAATAGCTCCAGCAGCTGCAACAACCCCAGTGATTTGGGACAGAGATTTCCCCTCTGGAAGCAGAGTTTCACAGAGCTATAAATCACTGACTGGCCATCATGAGCAGGCAAATGAAGAAAAGGAAGGACAGCAACCAAACTCAAGATTCCTTATTTGGGGACAAGAAGGATCAAAGCATGGAATGGGAGGAAGACAACACAGTCAGAACTCCAACACCAAAAGGTTCCAAGAAACATGAAGACTGCCTAGAAGCCATAGACCAGCTTAAGAAGAATTTTGAAAACCAAATGAGAGAAGTGGAGGAAAAATTGGGAAGAGAAATAAGAATAATGCAAGAAAATCATGAAAAGAGAGTCAACAACCTGACTGAAGAAAATAATACCTTAAAAAATGGATTAACTCAAATGGTGAAAGAGGCCCAAAAAGCCAATAAGGAGAAGAATGTCTTAAAAAGCAGAATTTGCCAGATGGAAAAAGAATCTCAAAAGCTTTCTGAAGAGAATAATTCCTTCAGAATTAGAGTGGAGCAAATGGAAGCAAATGACTTTATGAGAAATTAAGATACTATTAAACAGATCCAAACAAATGAAAAAATAGAAGGCAATGTGAAATATCTCACTGAAAAAACCACTGACCTGGAAAACAGATCCAGGAGAGACAATTTAAAAATTATTGGACTACCAGAAAGCCATGATCAAAAACAGAACTTAGAAAGCATCCTTCAAGAAATTCTCAAGGAAAATTGCCCTAATATTTTACAACCAGAGGGCAAAATAGAACTTGAAAGAATTCACCAATCACCTCTTGAAAAAGATCCCTAAAAAAAAATCCTAGGAATATTATAGCCAGGTCCCAGAGTCCCCAGATCAAGGAGAAAATTTTACAAGCTGCCAGGAAGAAACAATTTGAATATTGTGGAAACACAATTAGGATACCCAGGATCTAGCAGCTTCTACATTAAGGGATCGAAGGGCCTGGAATATGATATTCCAGAGATCAAGGGAGCTAGGATTAAAACCAAGAATCACCTACCCAGCAAAATTGAGTATAATGTTCCAGGGGAAAATATGGTCATTCAGTGAGGTGGAGGACTTTCAAACATTCTTGCTGAAAAAACCAGAACTGAAAAGAAAGTTTGACACTCAAATACAAGAAGCATGAGAAGGTAAACATGGAAAAGAAATCATAAGGAACTTATCAAAGT
>CM053581.1:422234227-422262326 GCA_028627135.1 Pseudochirops cupreus
CCTCCAGGCTAGGTCATTAATCCACTTAAACAACATGCAGGAAACCCTGGGTTTAACTGGTTTGTTAGGCTAGCTACCTTAGCCCCAGCTAGAGGAACTTTTAGCACCAGGGAAAGTGAAGGGAGTTGAGTGTTTGAATTGTAGAAGACTGAGGGAGCCTCTGCTGACAAGAAACACTAGACCTAGCTGTGCTGTGGAGATGCAAAATGGGCGAAAAGGAATCAGCTCACACGTGGTGAGTGCAGAAGCAGTGGAGCAGATTGCTACTGGCTATGGGCACTTACAGGAGGCTGGGGGTCTTGATCTGGGTTCAAGGTCAGAGTGGAAAACTGAGGGAGGATCTTAGGCCAGAGGCACCACTCCCCATATCCCAGGACTAGAGGTGATTACAAAAACTAAACTATTAAAAAAACACACACACAAACAAAAAAACATGTACAGGCAAAGGAGAAAGAAACCAACCACAGGAAGTTACTATGGGAATAAAGAAAAACAGGGTTCATCTTCACAGGAGGATACTGATGCAAAGAAACCCTTTTCTACCCCAAAGAGTAATGTCAGATGGTCACCTGCCCAAAAAGAATTCATAGAAGAACTTAAAAGAAAAGACTTTAAAAATCAAAAGAGATTGAGGAAAAACTAAAAAAAAAAAAATCCAAGAAAAATGAGAAAATTAAGGAAAAAAAGTCAGCTAAATAGAAAAAGAGACCCAGAATCTTTTTTTTGTGTGTGTATCCAAGTTATTTATTAATTTATTTTTAATTTTCACATCAGTCATGTTGTAAAGAAGAATTAGAACCAATGGGAGAAAGTATGAGAAAGAAGAAACAAGACAAAACCACAACAAAAGAGAGAGAAAATAGTGAGCTTCAATCTATGTTCAGATTCCATAGTTCTTTCTTTAGATGTGGATGGAATTTGCCAACATGAATCTTTTGGAGGTGTCTTAGATCCTTGCATTGCTGAAAAGAGGCAAATCAATCAAACTTAGTCTTTGCACAATGTGGCTGTTACTATGTACAATGTCCTCCTGGTTGTGCTCATTTCACTCAGCGTCAGTTCATGTAGGTCTTTCTAGGTTTTTCTGAAGTTTGTCTGCTCATCATTTCTTTTTTTTTAATTAAATAATTTATTTTTAGTTTTCAACATTCACTTCTATAAGCTTTACATTTTTGCCTCTCCCTTCCCCCCCAAGATGGCTTACCATATGATATGGGCTCTACATATACATTCCTATTAAACACATTTTCATATCAGTCATGTTGCATAGAAGAATTATAACAAATGGGGAAAACCATAAGAAAGAAAAAAACAAAACAAAGTGAAACAAAACAAAACAAAAAAGGAAAATACTCTGCATTCTGACTCTGGATGTGGCTGACATATTCAATCATGTGTCCTTTGGAATTGTTTTAGGTCCTTGCATTGCTGTGAAGGGCTAAGTCTATCAAAATAAGTCCTTGCACACTGTGACTGTTACTGTGTACAATGTTCTCTTGGTTCTGCTCCCTTCTTTCAGCATCAGTGCATATAAATAACACTTTCCATATTTCCCTGAAGTCTACCTGTTTATCATTTCTTATAGCACAATAGTATTCTATTATATTCATATACCACAACTTGTTCAGCCATTCCCTAATTGATGGGCATCCCCTTGATCTCCAATTCTTGGTCACCACAAAGAGAGCTGCTAGAAATATTTTTGTACATGTGAATCCTTTGGAGATCCAGAATACTAAGGAACAAAATGCCTCCTTAAAAATCAGAATTGGGCAAAGGGAAGCCAGTGAAGTTATGAGATCAAGAAATAATAAAATAAAATATAAAGAATGAAAAAATAGAATAGAATGTGAAACATCTCATAAGGGGACTTAATAAGGATAGATTGTTTACTTTTTACATATGTTATTAGTAATTGGGTAGTTCATAAGAAAGATAGAGGTAGACCTGAGCATGATATGACTTCAAAAAGTAAAACCAATCAGGAACAGCTAAAAAGAGTAATTATCTTATAGAAATGAGGTGTGAGAGGAAGACTCAATACAGAGGAATTAGATGGAGTGGGGGGGCTATTCATTATGGAAAACTACTTTCATTGGGTATGGGTTCAAGAGGGGGCAATACATATACATCTAGAAGAATATAAAGTCTTCTAAGTTCAGAAAGAAATAAAACACTAAGGGTATGGGGAAGAGGATAAAGGAGGGATATTTAGAGGGGAGGATGAAGGAATAGGTCAAAAAAGTGTATAAAAGGGTGTCTAGATTTATGGGAATGGGAGGATAAGGGAGGGATCTTTGCAGGGAGAGGGTAAGTTAAGTAATAGGAGGGAAGGTATCAGGTAAAAGTAAAGCAGAGGAGTCAGGAGGGATAGGAAATAAGAGATACACACAAACATAAAAATAAAATAAAGATTAGGAGTATAATCTGTTAGGGAAAGTATATGTTTATATATGCATGCATGCATGTGTGTATGTGTATATATATATATATATATGTACATATCTACATATAAATATATCCCAGCTTAACTATAGCATGGGGGGAGGGGAAGAAAAGGGAAAAAAAATACAAAATAAAAAGTGTACAGCAGAGAACAAAAGAAAACCTACAAGCAAACAAAGAAAAGATGGGCAGCTCTCATCACAATGTGTAGTATTTATTATGTCTTACATTAATATATTTATTATATATTGATAGAAATTTATTGTTATGCATCTTGAATCCTCTCTCATGTTCTGTTGTGCACCTGACATTTTTTTCTTTTCTTATTTTGTTTGTTTTAATATTTAAGTTTATGATGTTTCTTTTTCTTTTTACATTATGTATTTAAGTTTTAGTATTTAAGTCTAAAATAAAAAAAGATAAAAGACATCAGAATAGAATGCCTCAGTCCCTCTCAGGAGCTTCAAACTACTTCAAGCTACTCATTATCTGGTGCTCCTTACAGCGCCTCTAAGAGCAATGACTAACACTTAACCTCAGTTTTGGACAGACATCTACCCATCTGTCAATTATCCTACTGAGCAATTGTTATCAAATTTAGGCTATGCTCAAAGTCCTTTGTTCTGTATTCTAGTGTAACCAGCAGGGGGTGGAAGGAAGGTAGAGTGGGGAGAGTGCAAAATGTCTATCTATCTTTGTCTCTGTTGAGTTTGATCAATGAGAATGATTAATATTGATTCTCTCCTCTAAAATTCTTCTCAATAAACAACTGGAAATTTACAACTGGAAAAAAGGGGGGAAATTAAATAAATGAGTGCTTTAAAGGAAAGTCACAGAAGGAGAATTAATATAATAGTATAAGAGATATAAAACCTTACCCAACTAAGAGACTGAAGAGTTGAATGGGCCTAAGAAAAGTTAATGATTCCATGAGAAAACAACTCAATGAATCAGTCAAGTGAGAAATATTAAAACAAAGTCAAAAGACTGAAAAAAAGAGAATATTAAAGGCATCTCATATAAGGAAAATATGACCTGGAAATAAAAAAAAGATTGACTAAAGATGATTTAAGAATCGTTGGACTACCTGAAAACTAGGATCAAAAAGAACTTGGTGGGGCATCTAGTGGCACAGTGGAGTCAGGAGGACCTGAGTTCAAATCCAGCCTCAGATATTTAACACTCACTAGCCATGTAACCTTGGGCAAGTCACTTAACCTCAATTGCCCTGCCTTTCTCCCGCCAGAAAGAAAAAGAAAAAGAACTTGGACATCATATTTCAAGAAAATATGAAAGAAAACTGCCAAGAACTATCAGACCTAGAGGGAAAAGTAAAAACAGAAAAATTCACTGGTCACTTCCTGAAAGAATGCCCAAATGAAAACTCCCAGAAACTTCACAGTCACAATTCAGAGCTTCCAGGTTAAAGAAGAAACACTATAATCAAATAAAAAGTGTTCAAACACTGAGGAGCTATTGAGATTTAATAAAAATGAGTGAAGAGCTTGGAATATGATATTCCACAAGGCAAAAGATATGGGCTTACAACCAAGAAAATCTTACCTAAAAAAATTAAAAATAAGCCCATGGGGGGAAGTGGACTTTTAATGAAATAGAAGTCCAAGCATTCTTGATGAAAAGATCATAACTGAGTAAGAACTTTCAAATACAAACAACTGCAGGAGCAAGAAGAAATACAAAAAGGTAAACACAAGTAAGCAATTGGAAAAGACTAAACGAGGAATTAGAGTTTATATTCTAATAATTATGCTACATATTTAGTGTTGACATTCTAATAGAATGAAGTATTTGTCCACTCAGAATCCTAATGCCATAATGGGTCACAGAGAATTAACTAAAACAGAGGGCTCAAGAAGGTTTTGGCATGTTTTGATGATCTTTAAATTATCTTAATGAGAAATACACTAAAGAAGAAATGGGGAGGAAGAGTGGAGGAAAATATCTAAAACAATCAGGTTACTTAAGTCTGTGAAAGTAAGGATGATCAGCAGAGGAGAAATGAGCAACATTTAAACTTCACCTTCATCTAAACTGATCAAAGAAAGGTAGAAGAGACACACAGAGTTGTGTGGCAGAAAGCTTTTCACTCAACAAGGGAAACTGAGAAAACAGAGAGAGAAGAGTGAGGAATAAAAGGAGGGATAATTTCAAGGTAACTGAATCAATGCAAACTCTGTCACTGGAAGGATGGATTGAGCAGAGGGATTTAAAAGGAAAGAAATAAGGGTTAAGAGCCTGTGATTAGGCTCTGGTCAAGGGAAAGAGAAGAATGAAAGAAGCAGATTGAGTCAACCAGAGAACACTGTTACTGAACACATTTTTTTCTTGTGAAGATAAGGCAGAAACTAAAGATAAGAAAAAATACAAGAGAAAAGGATGGAGGGAAGTATACTCCCTACATCCCATTTTGGTGATAAACTCACTCATAAAATAAAGCAGAATGGATTAGAAAACAGAATTTATCAATATGTTGTTTACATGAAGCACATTCTAAATATAAATTCACAAAGAGTAAAAATACAGGGATGAAATAAAATCTATTATGCTGAACTCAAAATGGCAGGGGAAGTGATCACGATCTCAGACATGGCAACAGCAAAAGTAGACTTAATAAAAAAATAAACAGAGAAACAAAATTTTGGTGAAAGGCAATGAATTAATATCAGTGCTAAATATATATGCATCAAATGTTAAAACATCTAAATATTTAATGGAAAAGTTTAATGAGAAATAGACAATAAACTGTGATAGTGGAGGACCTCAACGCATACCTTACATACCCAGAGAAATCTAACCAAAAAAGGAGAAAGAATTTAAGAACTTGAAGAGAATCTGACAAACTTTTGGTGATTACTGAATGGAAACAGAAAGGAATACCCATATTTCTCAACTATCCATGGAACTTTTTGACTCACAAGCCTATGGTGAAAAGCAGAAACATTGAAAACAGAAACACATTCTTTAGTGACTACAATGAAATAAAATTCTATTAAAGCAATGGTCATTGAAGGAAAGACTATGGTTTAATTAGATTCTAAATAATTCATGAATCAAAAAACAAATTATAGAAACACTTAATAATTTCAATAAAGACAATGACTACAATGAAAATGTGCACTAAAATTTTTGGAATAAAGCCAAAGTAGTCCTTAGGTGAAAATATACATCTCTAAATGCTGTGATCAAAAAAAGAGAGAAAGAATAGACCAACAAATTGAGAACAAAACTAAAAAACATTAGAAAACCAACAACAGAATAAAAATTCTGAAACTCAACAGATTTACAAAATTGAAAATAAGAAACCCAATTAATTAAATAGTTAATATACTAGGACTTTCATATGAAATTTCAAATAAAATACTGGCAAGGAGACTTCAACAATGTATCACAAAAAATACGTATCATGTGAATAGGTTGGATTTATACCAGGAATGCAGAGTGGGTTTATTATCACGTAAACTATCAACATAATAGACCACATTAATAACAAGAAAAAAACCACATGATTGTATTAATAGATAAGAAAAAATCTTTTGACAAAATTCAACACACATTTTTGTTAAAAACACTAGAAAACATAGGAATTAATGAAACTTTCCATAATGTGATGAGTAGTATCTATCTAAAACTAAAGGCAAGCATTTCTAATAATATCAGGGATAAAGCATGGATTATCACCATTATTATTTGGTAGTGCTGGAAATGTTAGCAATAGTAGTAAAACAAGGAAAAGAGATTGAGAGAATAAGCATAGAGAAAGAGGAAACAAAAATGATCACCTTCTTTGTAGACAAAATGATTTACTTACAGAGCCTTAGAAATTCACTTAAAATTAGTTGAAACAATTAACTTCAGCAAAGTTCCAAGACTTAAAAAAGAAACACATGAATCACCCACATTTCTATATTTTACCAAAATGCCCCCAAGTAGAAAGAGATAGAGAAATTCCATTAAAAATAACTTCAGAAAGTATAAAATATTTGGGCATCTACCTAATAAGACAAACACAGTAACCACATGAATACAACTATAAAACATTCTTTACACAAATAAAGACAGATCTAAATAATTAGAGAAAAATTAATTGCTCATGGGAAGACTGAACCAATATAATTAAAATTACAATACTACATAAATTAGTTTGCTTATTCAGTGTCATTCCAGTTCAACTACACGACGATTGCTTTAGAGAATTGCGGGGGCGGGGGGGGGGGAAATGAAATTCATCTGGAAATACAAAAGTGGGGCCAGGGAAGTAAAAGGAAGGGGGAGGAGTGGAAAAGAGGACTAAAAATGTCAGATCTCAAATAATACAACAAAGTAGCAATCATCAAAATAATTTGGTACTGGTTAAGAAATAGAGATCAGTAAGTGGAACAGAGTACATGTACAATATACAGAAGAAAAAAAATATTGTACCCTAGTATTTGAAAATACTAGGGGTGACTAGGTGGCACAGTGGATAGATCACAGAACCTGAAAGATCCGAGTCTAAACCTGGGCTCAGATACTTACTAGCTGTGTGACCCTGGGCAAATCATTTAACCTTCCTATTTGCCTCAGTTTCTCATCCATAAGATGGGGACACACTGAAGAAGGAAATGTCAAACCACTCCAGTATCTTTGCCCAATAGGATATGACTGAAAGACCAAACAACAACAAAAGTATTTGATAAACCCAAAGACTCCAGCTATTGGAATAAAAATAAAAGTTGTTGGGAAAACTGGAATGCACTTTGGCAGAGACTATATATAACCTAACATCTCATATAAAATATGAAGATAAACTCCAAAAGTCATGGAAAGAGTGACATCATAAACAAATCAGAGGCTCAAGGAAGAAATTACAGAAATTTCAGATCTGTGATTGAGGAAAGAATTCATCACCAGAAAAGGGCTGTAGAAAATTACAGAAGATAAAATGGAAAAGGAGATGTAGCCAAGAAGGCAGAGAAAAGGGAAAGACTTGCTTGAACATTTCCCAAACACTCCAAAGCCCTTTAAATAATGCTCCAAAATAAATTCTATAGTAGCAGAAACTGAAAAAAGAAGTGAGTGAAAAAATTTTTCAACCCAACATAATTTGGAAGGTTGGCAGGGTTGCACCAGGGTAAAAGAGGAGTACAGTGCAGAGCAGGCCATGGTGGCACGGTAAACCAGAATCAGGCCTTGGGAGTGACTGAATCAGTGGTGGTAGTGGTGGTTTCTGGCCTTTTTAGCCCCTAGATAGTAAGGAGGTTAGAAAATTGGTCAGAAGGAGATTTTAGGAGTCTCTTTGCTGGCACTGGATGTCAGACTATTACATTGCCATACCTGGATCTGGGTCACAGTCCTGGGTTTTAGCTCCAGGGTGAGGAGAAGCACTACCAAACCAGAGTTCACAACCTCAGGGGAGCAGAGACCCTGATCACAGTTCCAGAATGGAAAAGAGCACTTGTGGTTGCTCACAAACCAGTGCAGAGTACAGGAGAGTAGGAAACATACTTCTCCCTAGATTGTATCATCTTAAAAGAACTGAAAACTTAGCAGTTCCTGGAATCTCCACAAAAAATCTGAAGCTTGTGATAGTGCCCCTCCACTCAAGAAACAGAGTCCCACTTTAGCATACAGTTAAAAGTCAAGAAACAGGCTGGAAAATGAACATACAGCAGAAAAAGATCCTGACAATAGAAAATTACTATTGTGACAAAGACAATTAAAACACAAACTCAGATGAAGACAAAAAAGTCAAAATTCTTACATCCAAAGCCTGAAAGAAAAATATGAATTGACACCAAGGCATGGAAGAACTAAAAAATAATTTTAAAAAACAAGTAAGAGATGTAGAGGAAAAATTGGTAAAAGAAATGAGAACAATGCAAGAAAATAATGAAAAAAGAGTCAACAGCTTGGTGAAAGAGGAAGAAAAAATACCAAAGAAAACAATACCTTAAAAATCAGAATAAGCTACATTGTAAAAGAGGAACAAAAATCCAATGAGGAAAAGAGTACCTTGAAAAGAAAAACTGTCTGAATAAAAAAAAAGATAAACTAAAATTCATTCCTTAAAAAGCAGAATTGGCCAAATGGAAAAGGACATACAAAAGCTTACTGGAGACAATAATTCCTTAAAAATTAGGATTAGGCAAGCAGAAGCTAATGATTTTATGAGATATCAAGAAACAATAAAACAAAATCAGAAGAATGAAAAAACAGAAGACAGAATGAAATATCTCATTGGAAAAAGAACTGACCTGGAAAATAGATCCAGGAGAGATAAATTAATAATTACTGGACTACCTGAAAGCCAAGATCAAAAAAAGAGCCTACACATCATCTTTTATGAAATTATCAAGGAAAACTGCCCTGACTCTCCAAAACCAGAGGGAAAAATAGAAATGGAAAGAATCCACCAGTCACCTCCTGAAAGAGATCCCAAAATGAAAACTCCCAGGAATATTATAATCAAATTCTGGAGAAACCATTGCAAGCAACCAGGAAGAAACAATTCAAACATTGTGGAGCCACAGTCAAGATAACACAAGATTTAGCAGTTTTTACACTAAAGTATCAAAGGGCTTGGAATATTATATTCTGGAAGGCAAAGGAGCTGGGGTTGCAACCAAGAATCATCTATCCCCCCCAAAACTGAGTCTAATCCTTCAGTGGGAAAAATAGATATTGAATTAAATTGAGGACTTTTAAGCATTCTTGATGAAAAGACCAGACAGAGCTGAATAGAAAATTTAATTTTCAAATACAAGACTCTAAAGAAGCATAAAAAGGTAAACAGGAAAGAGAAATCATAAAGAATTCAACAAAGTTAAACTGTTTACATTCCTACATGGGAAAATGATACTTGTGACTTAAAAACTTCCTCATTATGAGGGCAATTAGAAGGAGTATACATAGACACAAAGTATGGGGTGTGAACTGAATATGATGGGGTGGTTATCTAAAAAAAAATAAAATTATGGGGTGAAAAAGAAGAATGCATTGGGAAAAGGGGGAAGGGATAATGGGGTAAATTATCTGACATTGAAGAGGTAGGAAAGAGATTTTACAGTGGAGGGGAAGAATGAGGAAGTGGTGGAGGTGAGAGGAGCACATGAACCTTACTCTCACCAGAATTGGCTCAAAGTAGGAATAACATACACACTCAGTATCCTATCATCTCAGAAAGTAGGGTGGAAAGGGGAGAAGAAAAGGGTGGGGCTGACAGAAGAGAGGGCGGATTAGGGGTAGTAAAAATCATAAGCAAAACACTTTTAAGAATGAATAGGGTGAAAGGAGAAAGATAAATGGGGAAATAGCATGGAGGGAGATACATAGTTAGTAATCATTACTATGAAAAACATTTTTACAGGAAGTTTTTTGTATAAAGATCTCATTTCTTTAATTATGGAAAACTGAGTCAACTATATAGAAATAAGAGTCATTTATCAATCGAGAAATGATCAAAGAATATGAACAGGTAGTTTTCAGAAGAAGAAATCAAAGTTATCTATAGTCGTATGAAAAATTGTTCTAAATCTATTGATTAGAGAAAAGCAAATTAAAACATTTCTGTTTTACCACCACACACTAGTCAGATTGGCTAATATGACAGAAATGGAAAATGATAAATGTCAGAGGGGAGGTGGAAAAATTATAACCCTAGGTATACTGATTCACCCATGCTGGAGAACAATTTGGAACCATGCCCAAAGGTCTGTAAAACCATGCATAACCTTTGACCCAGCAATACCACTACTAGGTCTGTATCCCAAAGAGAAGAAAACTAAAAATATATGGGAAAATATTTATAGGAGCTCTTTTAGTGATCATAAAAAAAATTGGAAATTGAGGGTAGATCCATTAGTTGAGGAATGGCTGAACAAGTTGTATACTATTGTGATGGAACACTATTCTGCTATAAAAAATGACAAGCAAGATGTTCTCAGAAAAACCTGGAAAGACTAACATGAACTGATGCAAAGTGAAATAAGAAGAACCAGGAAAACATTGTACATAGTAACAGCAATAATTTATGATGATCTATTGTGAATAACTTACCTATTCTTGGCAATATAATGATCAAAGACTGTTCTGAAGGACTTATGATAAAAGGTACTGTCCATGTCCAGAGAAAGAATTGGTGGAGCCTGAATACAGATTGAAGATACTTTTTCTTTACTTTTTATTTTGGGTTATAAAAATTGCCTGTTTTTTCTTTCACAGCTTGACTTACATAGAAATACATTTTGCATGACCACACATGTATAACCTATGTCAGATTGGTTTCCTTCTCAATGGTTGGGGGAGAAGGAGAAAGAAAATTTTGAACTCAAAATATGAAAAAAAAAGAATATTAAAATTGTTTTACATGTAATTGAGGAAAAATAAATGAGCAAATTTTAAAAATGAAATGGACAATTTAATACATATTTATTAATATATTATATATTAATATATAATAAAATGAAATTAAAATTTTACAGAAACAAAATCGATGAAGTTAAATTAGGAGGGAAGCAGGTAACTGGGAAGAAACTTTGCAATGAGTGTCCTGATAAGGAGCACATTTCCAAGCTTAAAAGAATAGGAGCCATTCCCAAGTTAATAAATGATCAATCAATGTTCTAAGAAAGAAATCCAACCCATCAAAAGCCATAACAAAAATGCTCCAAACCTCTAATAATTAGAGAAATGCAAATTAAATCAACTCTAGGTTTCTACCTCACACCCATGGGGATTGGCAACTTTAACAAAAAGGTGCACATTTCAAATGTAGGAGGGCTTGTGGACAAACAGACACATTAGTGCACTACTGGTAGACTTGTGAATTGTCTCAGTTATTCTGGGAAGTAATTTGCAGCTATAACTAAAAAGTTATTAAACTTCATACAACTACTATGTCAGCATACCCCAGATCAAAGAAAGAAGGAAATATGTACAACAACATAGCAAGTATTTGGGGGTAGTAAAGAACTAGAAATTAAGAGGATGTCCATCAATAGACAAATATATGAAAAAATTATGGTATATAAATATATGAAATAATGTGCTGTAGGAAATTATCAAAAGAGCAATTTCAGAAATATCTGAGAAGATGTGCGTGAAATGACATAATGGAGTAGAACCAGGTGAACTAAAATAACAACACTGTATGGACAAAGAACTTTAAAAGACTTAAGAACTTTGATCCACAAAAATGACCAGTCACAATTCCAGATGAAACATGCTGTTTAACTCCTAAGGGTCAGATTGAGATGTATTTTTTGAATATGATCAATATGAGAATTTGTTTTTGCTTAACTATGCACATTTGTTAAATGTGTTCTGTTTTTGTTTGTTTTTTCTCTAATGGTGGGAGGGAGATAGAAGATAGAGAAAGTAGATTTTTGTCAATTGAAAAAATAAAATTATATAAAAAAAGAAATTAAGAGGCACAGTTGAGGGATGAGAGCATTCTAAGAATGTGTGACAGCTAGTTCAAGAGTACAGAGAAAGGAGATGGAGTGATAGAGGAACTGCAAGTAGATCAATGTGGCTGAATCATAAGTGTACATGAAGAAGTGTACACATAGGCTGAAAAGGTAGGAAAAGCCCAGGTTAGGTAGAGCTTTAGATGCCAAATAGAAGACTTCATATTTGATCCTGAATGTAATAGAATTATACTCAAGACAGTTTCTTGAAGGGGGGTAGATCAGTAATATGGTCTAGACCTACATTTTAGGGGAAAAATCCAACACCTTGGCAGCTGACTGAAGGATGACTGGAATGGGGAGAGACCTGAGGTAGAGAAACCTTTAGAAGAATATTGCAGTCATATCAGAGAAGTGATAAGAGTGTGAACTAAGGGTTTGGTTGTTTCATCAGAAAAGAAGAGATGCATATGACAGATATTGTGAAGGTAGAAATAAGATTTTTCTGTGAATTAGATATTTGAGGTGAGAGTGAGGAGTCAACAATAAACTGAATTTGTGAGTTGTGATGGTAATTGGAATTTGAACACCTTCCTTGCTTTGAAAATATACTCTGTCCCCTAATAGGCTGAATGAAATCACATGGAGCCTGTGATGGGAGAAGTTTGCTGAAGGATAGAACAGAGCCCACAGGAAGCTGGAAGTCAGAGCCAGATAGACGATTAGGAGGAGAGCATGCTTACAGCAGGGAGACAGACAGGCTTGTGAGTAAAAGTTGTTTTTTTTTTTGTCACCTGCTGTGACAGTGAGGTTTGTGTTGGTTTGTAGAAAGGGTAAAGGATGGTGTGGCTCTCTGCTATGTTGTAGTGCATTAACTTCTTTACTGCTATGATGGAATCAGCTTACTGGTTTTGGGATTTGGTTTTTTGGTGTCTGGGTAAATGTTTTGTTTCTATCATCTATATGAAGAGCCTGCTATATTTTGCAATTGAGCACTAAGCAGGTATATTTATATTGATCATGAGTGCTGCAAATATTGCATTGGCACTACAATTGGGGATGACAATGGGATGGTGAAATATCAGAACTCTAGTTGGAGGCAGAAGGGATTTAGAAGAAGAAATGGCTATCCCAGCATGGGAAGATTTACCTTATGCCTCCCTAGTATAGGGCTCTGTGAAAACTGGGAACAGTGGTTACAGCAAGGAGAACCCAGAGATTTAGAAACATGTTTACAAAGAATACCAATAAAACCTGGGAGAGAATTGGAGGCAGTGTGTAGAAGGTGCTGGGTTTTACTAACAGGTTACTGTATTATGTGTAAAAGCAGAGATAAGTTGTTGCAAGAGAAAACTCAAATACAAAAGAAATCGTCTGTGTTCCAGCATTCGGACTCTACTTTAGAAGAGAGAGCTAGAAGGTCTTGGGTGGTGGAAGAGAGGGATGTTGTGAATTTGGCTCAGAAAAAGAAGGATAAAAGTAATAGAAGGAAAGTTCAGACAGTTTTGGTAGAGGCTGAACCTAGTTGCTATGACAACAACTCCCAGAAGAGTGCATTGGGAGCAAGCGATATATTGTTTCACGATGAAGCTTTTACAAGGGCAGAAACTCACACCACACTGAGAAGAAGGCAGGAGAATCAGGGAGGCCAAACAGTGTTCAGGGAAATAATTGAGGATTTCACTTAGCAGATTACTGATATATTAAGCAGATTCACCCAAATGGTGGGAGAATCACTAGTGTCTTGGATGGTGAGAATCAGTGACGAAGAAGCCAGAGGAGTATCGGTAGATAGTGTGGAATGCTTGAAATTTATAAGTATTTGTCAGAATCCTTTTGTTCAGCAAACTTTTAGAGATTTTTATATGGCAGGTTGTAACGTTATGACCAATCTGTTAGCTTTAGCTGCCAATGAATGCAATAAAATGTACCCCACTGATTCTATGTGGCCTAGTGGAGAAAGACCTTGGTCCTTGCTTAGAGACTGCATGAGAAAGTTGAAAGAAGAAGCAATGAAAACTGCTATTATGGTTGGAGATGCAGATGCATATCATGATATCCCCTTAGAAGTTCCTCATAAAATATCATGGTGAAGACAGTTCTTCCTGCTTATAAGCACCTACATCCGACTCTACTAATTGCTGAAATAGGGCACACTATTTCAGAGGTGCTGGATAAGATTTCACAGCTGAGTTACTTGGGGGAATGGGAAAATGATAAATTTCCTCAAAAGAGAAAAGTAAATAGCCAGAAGATTTGAAGTCAGAATAGACTGACAAGAAAAGAATTGTTTACTGCTCTACTGAGAGCAGCAGTAGATTTTAGAAAAATTGATGGTATTCCAACTAATGAACTATACAAAATGTATCAGGAAAATGGGCTTGATGTTAGATGGAATAGAGAGTAAGAACTGCCCCTACAGATCTTCCTGAACCATTGTATCCAAATTGATCACACCTTCTGGGAGACTCAGATTAAAGAAAGTGCTGGAATAGGTGGAAGTGGTTGGTATGTTGAACTTGTGGCCATTGAAGCAGAACAAGGAGGACAGTGTCATATATTCTACTGTGAATGATAGTAAGTTCATGGACTTCAGAAGCACAACTGACTCTATATTTGTCTCTTTTTGGCTTTTTGTCTGTTAAACTTGTTTGCAAGATTTATTTCCTGCAGGCTTAGTACCCTCCACCTGCAGATACCTAACCCCTTAAACCAGATGCTGCACCCTGTCCATGACTATGATGTGCCACCCCTAGACCTGGAGTCAACTGAGCTCCAGATGCCAGCTAAAGAACTGACCTTTTGAATGGGACCTCCTGGACCTGCTGCCGACCAAGTTCCTGATGCCAGATAAAGAACTGACCTCTCAAATGGGATCTTTTGGGGTAGGAACAGCTCTATGTCCAATTTCAACTGGAAGTGCCTATGGAGAAGAGGACTTTGCTCCTTTTCCCAAGATTTTGAACTTCATTCATTCAAGGGTGGAAAGATGGGGTGCTTGTACCCAAGCCCCAACTCTAAGATATTGTTTTATATGCTTATTTTCTATTAACTCTGTTATATTATTCCAAAGTTCTATTGACACCAGTTACCCCACCAGTTATCCCTAAATTGCCATTAACCTATGTAATGAAATATATTGCTAATGTATTTTTGCTGTGTAAGGGACATGAAAGATCTTGGAGCTGAATGTAATGGTAATGGGAATTTGAAGATCTTTCCTGTCCCTTTAATAAGCTAAGGGAATTTAAAGACCTTCCCTGCTTTGAAAATATTCTCTGCCCCCTAACAGGCTGAATGTAATCACATAGAGCTTGTGGTGGGAGGAGTTTGCTGAAGGATGGAGCAGAGCCCACAAGAAGCTGGGAGTCAGAGACAGATAGATGGCTTAGAGGAGAGCACATGTCCCAGGGAGTCAGTTAGGCTTGTGAGTAAAGTTGGTCTTATGTTGGTTTGTGGGAAGGCTAAAGGATGCTGTGGCTCTCTGTGCTGTTGTGGCTTATTAATTTCTTTGCTACTGTGATGGAATCAGCTTACTGGTTTTGGAATTTGGTTTTCTGGCGTCTAAATAAATGTTTTGCTTCTGTCTTCTATATGGAGAGCCTGTTATATTTTGTGATTGAGCACTGTGCAGGAATATTTAGTCATAGTTGGTACTGTAAATATTGCATTGGCGCTATGTGAGTCTAGGTGACTGGGAGGATGTAAAAGGAAAGTTGAGAAGATGGAAGAGCATTGGGTGCAGAAAAATAAGTCTTGTTTCAGAAATGTTGATTGTGAGATATTCAAGAAGCATCTGGAGATGAGAGAGAATAAGGATGGATAGATAGATCTGGGAATCATCTGCACAGAGATGATAATTGAACCTATGGGAGTCAATATGAACTTCATCTGAGATAGTATATATCACAACATGAAGGGGAGCCAGGACAGAATCTTCAGGGAAACTCACTGTTAGTGAGTATGGCAAGGATGAAGAAACAGCAAAGACTAAAGAATAGTCAGAAGGAGAACCAGAAGAGAGCACTGTCATGGAAATCTAGAGAGAAGAAAATATCCAGAATGAGATATTCAACAGTACTGTGGATGATCAGGATAAAAAATGGCTATTAGATATGGCGGTTAAGACAAGACTGAGAACTCTAAAGAAGGCCTTTTCAGTTGTGAAGATCAGAAACTGGATTACAGAGGGTATAGAGTATAGAGAGGGGAAAGGAATGAAGGCACCAATTGTACACAGTTTTCTCAAGGAATTTAACCATGAAGGGATGGACAAAGGTAGGACAGTTGTTATTGTGAATGATCAGATCAGGTGAGGGGTTTTTAGGGATAAAGGAAATAAGCCATGTTTGTAGGCAGCAGGTAAGGAGAAAGTAGACATGAAGGTACTGAAAGTAAGGTAAAGGAGAAATAATAGTGAGAATGATTTGGTACAGAAGTCATGAAGGGATGAGGTCAAGGGCACATACAGACACATTTGTTTGTAAAGCAGAGGGCCACTTCTTCATCTAAAAAGAGATAGTGGAAGGAGATATCTTAGCAATGAAAAACGAGAAAGAGTGGGCATAAAAGATATGCTATAGCAAAGGGCTCAAATTCTCCAGGTTGAATGTGAGATGCATGTTTCCTCTTTATACTAGTAGCAACAGACATGAAAGTAGCTGCATTTTTCTGGGTCTTTAATTTACTTCAGAACAATTAAAAATAGGGTAATACAGAATCTTTACTTACCTAAGTGCTTCATGAGACAGAGAGGAAAAATAATAGCAAAGGTAACTAATATAACTATTATTCGATCATCCACATACCATGCTCTGTAAGATATTTGAAATATTAAAAAACATTTTGTTAGAAACTTATTTTCACTCAAATAGTAATTTTTAGTATATTTCCTATATAATTTTGCCTTTCTAGTACTCCTTTTTTCTTCTTACCCACTGTTTGAAATATAGCTTCCATTTTCAATTATTGAAATGACTTCAAAATTGAATGCACACATCAAATTCAGTCAGTTTAAAAGACATAATACTATAAATTATTAAAAGAAAACTTTTTCAAATGTGTTTTGTAAAGCAATGTCAGCAAGTAAAAATTCCCGAGAGGTAGTTTTTTTTGTTTGTTTGTTTCCCACTGCTTCCCTATAATTACCATGTTACTATAAGAATGAGTGGTTTGCAGCTATAGGCTTCTATAATTTTTCCTTGAAGGAAAATAGGAAAAAATAACAGTGAAAGGGAATTGATAATGAAATGGAATCATGTATGACTTGTTGGTCAGATGTGCCCAAGACCACTTGAATCTTTTGTGGGAAGGCCCATATCATATAAACCACTCATTCCCCTGATGTCCTTACTTTAACAATGTGGTTATACCTTCTATTCTTGCAAGCTATAAGTCTGTTGAGGAATCCTGCAATACATTTCATTTCATGTAAACTAGATACAGGCTTCAGTTTAGGGTCCTAGAAAATTCCAAAAGCATGCCTTTGTTGCGTGTTAAATGAGTTTTCATCTACCAAACCTTTTAAGCTTTCTATCTACATGTCTTGCTTTTTTTCCCTTTATTTTTCTCATCCCAAATCAGTCTACCAAAAGTTCAGTCAACCAGAATTTTATTAAGATCAAAACTCTGATTAGATCATGTACAAATTTAAAATTAGAACAGAAAAAAATGGCCTTTTACTTACAAAAATTCATCTTGCTTTCCCATAAAAACTTTTATGACACTGGGCAGTTCATTTTTTATTATAAAAAGGTAGCTTAGCATGGCTAAGGAGGAAAATAAGGACATTTTTTAGAAAAGAGACACTGTAGTTCATATTGCATACAAAATATTACAAAGCCTTGTTCTCAGGTTAATGCATTAAGATAGAAAAACAGTATTGCCAAAGTCTGGCAATTTAATTGGCTATACGCAAAAAATGAGATTAGTCTATACTGCATATCACACATCATTTTAGGTATAAGGGAGGGTAACGTCCTTGGTTTTATAACATTAAATCAATGAGGCCACCGAAACACAATTACTAAAAGGAAAAATATTTTTTGTCATTCCACTTTAAAATGTGGGCAGAGACATACTTGTTAGGGAGTGAGTTAGAGGAGAGAGACAAGGGGGGCAGATTGTGTTGCATTTACCTCCCATGTTCTGGAGAAAGGTGGTTCCAAATATAACATACTTTCCTTTGATGCCATAGACTTTCTTACCCATCTTTTCAAAATTCAAACATCCTGTATGAATTTAAGGGAATATAAAAAGTGACAAAAGTCATAAAATCAAGACAGCCAAGATCCAGTGATCCTTCTTCCATCCTGTTACTCCTATACTGCGAAAATTAGGCAGTGTTTTGGGCTTTTATAAGGTTGAAGAAAGTATTATTTCAAAACTTCTTCATTAAACATACTTGAGTGTCAAGAGTGATCACCATTTCTCTTTTTGGATTTGGCTGCTAAAGCATACAAAGTGATCTAATGGCTTATTTTTAATTGTTTCAAATAAACAAAGTTCTACTTTAGACATTCTTAGTGTTTAAATCATATTCCTAGGCCCAGTCTACTTAGTAAAAATGAAATAGAGGACTGATGCAATTACACTCATGCTCCTCTCCTCCCCACCACAAAAAAAGTATTTTGCTTTAAATAGCTCAAATAATCAAGCTTAGACTGAATTTTTTGCCTTGACTAAAGTAATTAAAGCTGTATGGAATTGGATTTTATCTATCTTTTTCTTTTGGGGTTGATGTGTTTTTCTTAATTTCATTCTATCAAGGACCATGCTTGATAAATAAAAGAATTTACTTGGGGTGCTCATAGAAATAATGGCACTAGGAATCAAGCAATTTTGATAATGACCTCAGTTAAAATCAAGCCATCAAAATACTGAGGAAGAAAATGAGAATGACAGATATGTCTGCCAGAACACAATGCAGACAAAGAGAAATTTGAAGCAGTTAAGGTGCTGATCTAAATGGTATGGGAAGACAAATTTATTCTTTTTTTTTTTAAATCCTGTTTACATTTCTTTATGACTTATGCTCAAAATATTTATGTTTTCCAAAACCTAGTGCTCAAAGAAAAAAATAAACAGCTAGATCCTCAATTTAGAGCCAAGTGTTCTAGGTTTTTATAATAGTCTGTGTACAATAACAAGTACCTAAATGATCTGGCTAATGTAGAAAATATGTTGCAAATATAATTCAGTATGGAACAAGACTGGAAAATAAACCTTCAGGGATTACACTCTTTAAGGTAATTCAATAGTAGATACATTGAGGCTAGTTCAGAAGTAATGTTTTCTCTTTAGAATTTGCCCAAGAGAGAATGAATAAATTCATTTCCTTTTAAAGCCTGGAGATTACAATTTGAAGATATAGGATATTTGTTCTTAAATATGGTATGAACTGAGGGATAAAGTAGATGCTCAACTGAGAAAAGCCTAATTGAAAGTTCCATTTAAATTATACTTCTCACTTGCTTTAGGTATACTGAAGCAACACAATTGCTATTGCGTTTTGCCTTGGCCCCAGGTGAGTACCAAAGACATTTTTTGACTGGTATTCCAATTGTTGTTTCTACATAATCAGGCTGCTGAAAGGGGAAAAGGAAATTGGGCTAATAAAATCATTATAAAAATCTTTTACTCTGACCTTCTTCCACTTAACTAAATTAGATCTTGTCTTGACTTACCTGTCTTCTCTGAACATACCAACAAAAGATTGATTGAATAATTAGTCAGGGCTGTTACTAAAATGAAAAGGAACCTAAAACAGGGAGGGGGGGAAAGGTTACAATTAGCTAAAAAGATAAATGTCTTTAGAATTGGACTTTTAGACAGGCAAAGGTTTATTTAAATGGGCAAAATCATTCTGCTAAGAGAACGCAAAGTTTGCAGTCTATTACTCATTCCCTCTTTAAAAATCTACATTAAAAATATAGCAAAAAAACATTGCTGATCAGAACCCACATAACTAACTGTAAAAACCCTTGGCCAGTTTAAAACCCCAATTCTTTCCTTGGATCTATACAGGTAATTCTTAAATAACATTGTGAAAATTTTAAAAAGTATTTTACATATGCATTTGTGGCTCATCTTTTAAACAGGATACAGGAGCAAGGGGGGATGAGGACTCTTAAAACCAGTGATATGTTGTGTTAACTGGAAGCAAAAAGCAAAACAAAACAAACAAACCAAAAACCAGCAACAAACTACTCTTCTGAACCTTGGTTTCCCTAATTTGTAAAATGAGGGGCTTAAACTTGATCATTTAATGCTAGTTTCTTCTAGCTATAAAATTCTGTAACTCCTTTTTGAATACGTATACTTGGAACATAGAGAAGTTTGTTGTTTTTAAATCTCTGGTTCTTTTAAAATAATGATTAGTCATCTGCTAACCGGTGTTACAATCCTAATGTTAATGCAAAATAAAAGGGGTAATCTTAACAGTTACATTAATGCTTTTGGGATGCTTATATTAATGTTTTCATTATCCTCTTTTGAAGAAAAGGTCATTTACTTGAAATGCTTAGTAATCCAGTCAAAGATGAGATAAGAAAAAGTTGAACAAGAAACACACACGTATGTCATATAATCTTCTATTTCTGATTTTTTTTTAAACAGACGTGCTAAACTCAGGAAAAATATGCTTATTCAAGAGAGTAAAAGAAACTTGGACGAGGTATTGCTTTGGAGTTTACCATTTCCTGACAATAGAAACAAATACTCAAAGCACAATGTATCACTGTCTCCAATTTGTTTTAAGTATTTAAAAGTGTCCTTATTATTTTAATAAAAATGTTTTCTCTTCATAAGAGTTTGTGAAGCACTTGGTATCTTCACTGAATATGCTCACCTTGCTTCTTAGCCTTGAGTTCTATAGCAATAAGAGACAGCACTTCTACCCCCAAAGCCCCTGCTCAGGCTGCTGAGGCATAAGTTTGTTAGAAGAATGTGAAAGGTGCAAAAGATGTCTTTGCTATTTCTTCCCATAATTTGGTTAGCTTTCCTGTTATATATTTAGATACCATTTGGTTTACATACATTAAGTACTGACACTAATTCATTGCCTATGGTACCTTTCAGCATTAGTTTCCTTGTAAATTTCTTTTAATCAAGTTTATGTTTGCTGTTGCCTTGTCTGACATCATTAATTAGTGTCACTCCCTGCCATCCCCCACTCCCCAAACTTGCTCCCTGCCATTCCGAATTCAGCTAATTCTCCTTATTACTTAAATTCTTTCTTTTTGACTGTCTGCAGCATTTTTTTCCTTTGACCTAAAAGCTCTAGATTTTGATGGTGATATTTTGGGGAGTTTTCATTTGGGGGCTTCTTTTTGAGGGTGACCAGCGAATTCTTTCCATTTTTACTTTGCCTTCTGGTTCTAATAACTCTTGGCAGTTTCCAGAATGTGATAGACATACTTTCTTTTGGTCCTGGGTTTCAAGAGTCCAGTGCTTCTTATATTGTCTTTGGTTGATCCTTTTTTCCAGGCGAGTTGTTTTTCAGATACCTCACATTTTCTCCTATTTCTTCTTACTTTTTTATTTATTTTTTTTTTGGAGGGGGGAATGCAGGGTAATCGGGATTAAATGACTTGTCCAAGGTCACATGGCTAGTAAGTGTTAAGTGTCTGAGGCCCGATTTGAACTCAGGTCCTCCTGACTCCAGGGCCGGAGCTCTATTCACTGCACCACCTAGCTGTCTCAAGTCTTCTTACTTTTAAAAAATATTTCTTGTTGTTTTATGGAGTCATTAACTTGGTCCATTCAAATTTTCAAGTATTCTTATGCTCAGATAAGGCTTTATACTGTTTATACTACACCTTTTTTTCACATTATATACTTTTCCTTCAAAGCTTTCATTTTTTTTCTAGTTCTTTCCTCCAGAAATCTCATTTGGTTTTAAAATCATGAACATATTTATTTGCAGGCAGCAGAGAAGCAGTCAGTAGAAAGAGAAGCACAGTTGGCTTTTGTTCCTGATTCTTGCACATCACCAGGCTCATTCCTCCTAGATCTAGGACCTCTTCTTTCAGTGGTGAACAACCATAGGCCCAATTCAGTCCCTGTACTCAGTGTTCTCAGGAAACCATCTGTATCCCTATGCTTATCTGGGATGGAAAAAATTACCAACTCAAAAATTTGTTCAAAAGTGATCAAAAATTTTTCTTTGGATTTCCTTGGTCTGTTGCTCTTCGTTGCAGTAGTTGTGGGAAAAACTTGGGCTATAATATAGTGCTTCCTCCTACTCCACCATCTTTTCTGGTTTGTCTTCAAAAAGTACCTTGCCTTCATGCCTACTTACTCAGTAATTACAGGATTGGGGTTAGCTCATGTTTGCCATTCTCTGCCATAGTCATATGCATAGGTCACTTATCTTCATGTTTAAACTAGCACCATCATATTTATGAGTGAAGCTTTCTTCTTTTTTTTAAACTTTTTTTTTGAGGGGAAGGCAGGGCAACTGGGGTTAAGTGACTTGTCCAAGGTCACACTGCTAGTTAAGTATTAAGTGTCAGAGACCAGATTTGAACTCAGATCCTCCTGACTCCAAGACCAGTGCTCTATTCACTGCACCACCTAGCCACCCCTAGTGAAGCTTTCTTCTAAGAGAAAAAGATCTAAACACATTCATTTTCGTCAACTAGTACTTCAAATTAACCCTCATTAGTTTATTCAGCCTCTTTGTCCCTCTGAGACTAGGTGACAGTTCTTTTGAAACTAAACGTTACTTGAATCATTCCCATCAATAAATGAAAGGCTGGACTCCCAAAATTAGTCATCAGTAGTTCGAAATCAACTTAGAAATAGGTCTCCAGTTGAGTGCCTTCATAAAAGCTCTGTGAATTGGTGTGATTGTTTTTCTCCATTTTACAGATGGCTAAGAAGGCTAAGAGAGTTCAAGTGACTTGCTGAGAATCACACCTAAATGTCTGAGGCAGAATTTGAACTTAAAGTCTTCCTGATTCTTAGGCCATCTCTATGTTCACTGTGCCATGTAGATGAATAGGTATGGAAAAAATATGTTAGAAGCTCTTTTTGTGATAACAAGGAACCAGAAACTAAAGAGTTGACCATCAATTGTGGAATGGCTGAACAAATTATGGTATATGAAAGTAATAGAATATTATTGTGCCATAAGAATTTGTGAAAAAGACGGTTTTAGAGAAACTGGAGCAGACTAGTAAATGAAGCAAATAGAACAGGGGAAAATTGTATGTAATGACATTACTGTAGAAAAAATCTTTGAAAGACTAAAGAACTCTGATCAGTGCAATGACAACCACAATTCCAGAGGCCCAATAGTGAGCCATGCTACATGTCTATTAAGGGAGACGTAATAGATTCAAAATGGAGAGTAAGACACATTTTTGGACATCATCAGTGTGTGCATTTGTTTCCCTTGACTAGTATAGTTGTTACAAGGCTTTTGTTTTCAGTGGGTGGGGATGGAGTGGGGATAAGGGAGCTAGGGATAGGTTAGCAAAATAAAAGAAAGCAGAAGAAAGAAAACTGAGTCATTTAATTTTTTAACACAAAGAAGAAAAGAGAAAGGACAAAATCACAGACAAGCAGGATAGTTTTGTGAGATACATATTGAAAAGACCAGTCAAAACAGTAGAGTAGGAAGTAGTAGGCTAGCTTTACCTCACAACTACTCTGCTAAGATCTAAAAAATTTCCCAATTGGGAAACCTAAGGAAAAATCCCAGTGAGTGATTTTTTTTTTTTTGCCTAGGTTGGTAAAAAAAAAAAAAGAGAGAGGTCTGTGGACGAGGGACAAGATTTAGCAAGGAAAGCACCGTGTGAAACTTTCCAAGGCAGAGACTGAACTGGGGGCTGTTATTAAGTATTGGGGCAAGAAGAGGTCCTGGATACACTATGTGGGGGTAGGCCTACCACTATCTAGGGAGCAAGGATATGTATCAAGAGGCATCTCTGTCCTGGTACCCTGGAGTTGGGTTGCCAACCTAGTGCAGAAGACTAGGGTTGGAGCCCCAAACCAGAATGGATCAGGGGACCAAAGCTGTGTACTGGGCAAGGAGAAGGAACAGAACTGAGCAGTCCTCAGTTTAGTCTGATAATCAGGACATGGAGCTCAGACCAAAGTAGATCCTGCAGTTCCAGTTTCGGGGAGCTTCCAGCTAGCTCACAGTAGTTGGGTCTAGCAGCAGCCTATTAGAGCTTCAAGTAAGGGCAAAACCCACAGATGTGTTTTTCAGATCCAAATACAGGTGAGGACCTTTCAGGATTCATAGCAAGAAAACAGTTTGCTTGCTTTGACCTGGATAGAACTACTTTGGGAGAAAAAAGAAAGAAAGAAAAGAAGCTTGTAGGAACCCAGGAACTACCCCTGAGAGCCTTGAAGAACTCAGCATTCAATACCAGGAGAAAATAGCAAGACCCTTCTTTTTGGAGAACAGGTGATGTGCAAACTTTCATATGAATTGGGCAAAAGAAGGAAGAATATTATTGTTAGTAAAATCTGTGATAAAGAGAAACTGAGCCATAAAGTTTTGAGAACATTCAATTTATTAGCAAGGATAGCAAGTGTCAGTAAAAGAGATCCAAGGTTCCTCAGTAGCCAAGGATGCATCTGGGAATCAAGGTAGCTTGTTTATAGTCATACGAAGAAACCTTAGACAGGGACATCAATCTGACATTACAAAGATACAGGTTACTAACCACAAGTTACATCAGCTTTTCACCAGGAGAATATCCTCTGGAAAGTTCTGTGGTTGGTAAATTCTGAGGGAGAACGGAGAGCTTGTGATTTACATATTACTGATTTCTGATAAATTAGAATATAGATTAGAATTCTGTAGCTGGAGAGTACCAAGGAAGGGAACTTAATGGGTGGAGGGTGGCTTGTGTTATAAATGGGGAACTAACAGCTGCGGGTTTAAGGTGTTCAGAGGGAGTTCAAGTTCACATATTAACGGAGAGTAACTAATACAGAGGGGACATTTAGGTGGTGCTGCATCCAGAGTTAGAAGGATCTGAGTTCAAATCTGACCGATACTTAGTAGCTCTGTGACCCTGGGCAAATCATTTAACCCTGTTTGCCTCAATTTCCTCAATGGTAAAATGAGCTAGAGAAGGAAATGGTAAGCCACATCATTATCTTTTTTTTTTTTGCTTTGCTTTTTGAAAGGAGAAGATAAGGCAATTGGGGTTAAGTGACTTGCCCAAGGTCACACACCTAGTTTTGTGTTAAGTGTCTGAGGTTGGATTTGAACTCAGGTCCTCCTGACTCCAGGGCTGGTGTTCTATTCAATGCTCCACCTAGCCATCCCATCAAAATCTTTACCAAGAAAACTCTAAATGGGGCCATGAAGAGTCAGACATGAGTGAAACAACTGAACAATAACAACACATAGCAACTTGGTTATTAATAAATAGTAAATTAATTAATACAATAAAATAATATAAAATGGAGTGAGATATCAATCTTCAATTCCACAATACACATGCATGCAGAGTTTAGTGCAAAATACACCTACCAGGGAAACAGGAGAAAAGTAGAGCAAGGAGAGAAGGGAATAAGAAGGAAGGCAGATTTAAGGGGGGATTAGCTATAACCAAAATGAACTAGCCTTGGAGGGTAGATTGAAAAGAGGTATTTAAAAGGAAAAAAGAAAGGGTAGAAACTATGACTGGACTCTGGGCAAGAGAAGTAGAAGCAGATTTCACCAGACATAAAACGTTCTTTCTCATCACATTCTTTGTTGTAAAGAGGAGGCAGGCAACAAAAAAAGGAAAAATATAAGAGAGTGGAATTAAGAAAAATCAATATACTTACACCATAATTGTGAATGTGAACAGGTTGGCTCATCCACAAAATGGAGGAGGATAATGAATGGATTAGAAAGCAAAATTCAATAATATTGATTTACAAGAAACACTTAAACATTAACTGAGAATTATACTAATCTAGCATACTTCATCTAAAGAGTAGCAGTCATTATCTCAGACAAAACAAAAGCAAAAGTAGACTTGATTTAAAGAGGTAATCAGGGAAACTACATTATATTGAAAGATACCATAGGCAATGAAGCAACATCAATACTAAACACAGACACACACACATACACACACAGAAATAGACACTAGAGATACAATAATGATAGTCCTTAATGAATTCCCTTAAGTGCTAGGCAAATCTAACCAAAAAATAAAGAAGAAAGTAATGACTTGATTAGAATTTTAGAAAAGTTAGAGATGAAAGACTTCTAGTTATTATTGAATTGGAATAGAAAGGAGGATAGGCTTTCAAATGTGCATGGCACCTTTATGTAAATTACCCATATACTAGGGCATTAAACCTCACAAAAATGCAAAAAAAGCAGAACTATGAAACATGGAACAAAATGCACAAAACATTATAATGAATAAAAAATCTGCCAAGTGAATTATGACAATGAGAAAAAACATTAAAAAATTTATGGAACATAGACAAAGCAGATATTTTATATAATTAAATACTGATAAACCAAAGAGAGAAGGAACATATTAACAAATTGGAAATGCAACTAGAAAAACAAGAAAAACCTTTAAAAAAAAAACTAAAGACAAGCATTTTAAATGTCAAACACAAAAACTAAAATCAAAGAACATTTTAAAAGAAAACAATGATGACAATAAAATTGAGAGTAAAAAAAAAACCCCACAAATTGATTAAATAAAACTAGGAGCTAGTTTCTTGAAGGGGAAAAGAAATCCATTCAAATACATAAGGAAAGAGCTAAGTCACTTTTTTAAAAAACGAAAGAAAAAATCAAATTAAAAAGTGGAAAAAGGATAAATTTGTAACAAATGAAAAACAACTAGGGAAATTATTAGAAGCTAAATGACATGGATGAATATTTATAAAGATAAGATCTATTAGAACAAGAAATAACAAGCTTAAATAATCCAATAACAAAAAAAGAAATTGGATAAGTCATGAGCTCCCAGGACCAGAAGAATTTGCAGATAAATTCAATCAAACATTTGAAGAATTAGTTCCAACATAACTAAAGCTGTTTGAGACAAAAGGAAAAGACGTGGTCCTATCCAATTCCTTCTCTGATACAAATATGGTCTAGATACCTATTCTTGGGAGAGTGAAAACAGAGAGAAAACTATAAACCAATATCTCTAATGAATATTGATGCCAAATTTTATATTTTATTTGAATGCTTTAATTTTAATGCATAAACACTTTTTAGTTTTTTTCATCTCCAAATTCTATGTCCCTACCATTCTAGAATTGCAAAACACATTTCCAGCAACATGGCTGCATAGGAGCAGAAGGTAACGCAGCTCCCACATAGCCACCTCAAACACCCATAAAATATGACTCTAAAAAATTTTGGAGCTCTAAAAATCACAAAAATATACCTCTCGCTGAAGGCAGCTCAGCAGGAAGAGATCATCGGAGCTCTGGGAACTAAAAGCAGTCCAGCCTGAAACCGCGACATGGTCCCGGGGGGGGGGGGGGGAAGGGTGTGGCCAGGACTAGCCACAGCTGCAGCTTCAGGAGAGTGGACCAGCAGCAGCTGTGGCAGTTTCCAGAAAAAATCAAGCCATAAGAAAAAAAGACTAAGTGAAAGGTCAGTGGATCTTGGCTAAAATTGGGGAAGAAAAGTGGGTAGGGCCAAACTGCCTCCCCGGGAAAGGAAGTGGCAGAAGCAGAGGCCCTGCAGCCACCTTCACATAGCTGCTTCAGAGCTCCTTGCCTGCAGACTGAAGGGGGGGCCAAGAGATCATTCAGAGGCCAAGTGCTCTTGCGTGGAGTGGCTTGGATAAGGATCGTGGCCTTGGGTGGTGGTCCTGTGGTATGTTTTCAGTGAGTCAAAGCTGCTGGGGGCTGCAAAAAAAAAATGACAGCCCACTAATAGCTCCGGCAGCTGGGAAAATCCCAGCGATTTGGGACAGAGCTTTCCCCTCTGGAAGCAGAGTTCCACAGAGCTAAAAAATCATTGACTGCCCAACCATGAGCAGGCAAAGGAAGCAAAGTAAGAACAGCAACCAAACTCTAGATTCCTTCTTTGGGGAAAAGAAGGATCAAAGCATGGAATGAGAGGAAGACAACACAGTCAGAACTCCCACACCAAAAGCTTCCAAGAAACATGAAGATTGCCTAGAAGCCATAGACCAGCTTAAGAAGGATTTTGAAAACCAAATGAGAGAAGTGGAGGAAAAATTGGGAAGAGAAATAAGAATGATGCAAGAAAATCATGAGAAGAGAGTCAACAACCTGACTGAAGA
>CM053581.1:422262826-422278465 GCA_028627135.1 Pseudochirops cupreus
AAGAAGAAGAAGAAGAAGAAGAAGAAGAAGAAGAAGAAGAAGAAGAAGAAGAAGAAGAAGAAGAAGAAGAAGAAGAAGAAGAAGTAGAAGAAAAACTAGAATGAAAGGAAAAAACATGACAAAGAAGAAACAAAAAAAAAGAGATAAAATAATATGCTTTGATCTGCATTCAGGCTGCATAGTTTATTTTCTGGATGTAGATAGCATTTTCTACCATGAGCCCTTTGGAATTGTCTTAGATGGTTGCATTGCTAAGAAAAGCTAAGTCTGTCAAAGTTGGTCATTGCACAATGTTATTCTTACTGGGTACAATATTCTCCTGGTTCTGCTCACTTCATTCAGCATCTGTTCATGTAAATCCTTCCAGGTTTTTCTGAAGTTCATCTGCTCATCATTTCTTATAGCACAAGAGTACTTCATTACCTTTACACAACCACAACTTGTTCAGCCATTCCCCAGTTGATGGACATCTCCTCCATTTCCAATTCTTGGCCACCATTAAAAGAGTTGCTATAAATATTTTTGTACATCTGGGACCTTTTCCTATTCCTGTTTCTTATTTCCTCATTTCTTTGGGATGCAGACCTAGAAGTGCTACTGCTGGGTCAAAGGGTATGCACAGTTTTATAGCCCTGTGGGTATAGTTCCAAATTCCTCTCCAGAATGGTTGGATTAGTTCACAACTCCACCAACAATGCATTCCAATTTTCCCACATCTTCTCCAACCTTTATCATTTTCCTGTTTCGTCATGTTATTCAATCTGATAGGTGTGATGTGGTACCTCAGAGTTGTTTGAATTTGCATTTCTCTTATCAATAGTGATTTAGAGCATTTTTTTATGACTATAGATAGCTTTATTCCTTCATCTGAAAACTGCCTGTTCATAACCTTTGACAATTTATCAATTAGGGAATGACTTGTATCATTATAAATTTGACTCAATTCTCTGTATATTTTAGAAATGAAGCCTTTATCAGAAACACTGGCTGTAAAAATTGTTTCTCAGCTTTCTGCTTCCCTTCTAACCTTGGGTGCATTGGCTTTGTTCATGTAAAAACTTTTTAATTAAATGCAATCAAAATTATCCTTTTTTTTCTTTTTTAAGTTAATACATTTATTTTTAGTTTTCAACATTCACTTCCATAAGTTTTAAATTTTTTCTGCCTCCTTTCCCTCCCCTCTCCCCAAGACAGCATGCAATCTGATCTAGGCTTTATATGTACATTCCTATTAAACATATTTTCACATTATTCATGTTGTATAGAAGAATTACAACAAATGGAACCATAAGAAAAGAAAGAAAACAAAAAAACTAACAACAAAAAAGAAAATAGTCTGCTTTGCTCCACATTCAGACTCCATAGTTCTTTCTCTGGACATGGATGGCATTTTCCATCATGAATCCTTTGGAATCATTTTAGAACTTTGCATTGCTGAGAAGGGCTAAGTCTATCAAAGTCAGTCATTGCACACTGGGGCTGTTACTGTGTACAATGCTCTCCCGATTCTGCTCACTTCACTCAGCATCAGTTCACATAAGTCTTCCCAGGTTTTTCCAAAGTCCACCTGCTCATCATTTGTTATAGCACAATAGTATTCCATTACATTCATATACCACAACTTTTTGAGGCATTCCCTCAATTTTCAGTTCTTGGCCACCATTAAAAGAGCTGCTATAAATATTTTTGTACTTGTGGGTTCTTTTCGCATTTTTATGATTTCTTTGGGATACAGACCTAGAAGTGGTATTGCAGAGTCAAGGGGTATGTACAGTTTTATAGCCCTATGGGTATAGTTCCAAATTAATCTCCAGAATGGTTAGATTAGTTCACAGCTCCACCAACAATGAATTAGTGTTGCAACTTTCCCATATCTTCTCCAACCTTTATCATTTTCTGTTTGTCATTTTAGCCAATCTGATAGATGTGATGTGGTACTTCAGAGTTGTTTTGATTTGTATCTCTCTAATGAATAGTGACTTAGAGCATTTTTTCATATGACTATAGATAGGTTTAACTTCTTCCTCTGAAAACTGTTCATAACCTTTGACCATTTATCAATTGAAGAATGACTTGTATTCTTATAAATTTGACTCAGTTCACTTAACTGAGTCTGAGAAATGAGGCCTTTATCAGAGATACCAGTTGTAAAAATTCTTTCCCAGTTTTCTTCTTCCCTCCTAAGCACCCTAGCATACCCAAGATGGCTGCTAGCACAGGTTCTTAGATCTGCTTTTCTAAAGGAAAGCAACTCAAAATGGATTAACAGACTTACTTTAATCAATCAAATGTATATCATTTACCTAGTTCAGAAGAAAAAGTCAGTACCCTGAACTTCAGAAAATGTAAACAGAATATAAACACAAGTTACAAGCAGACAAAGAAACAGATCAGCAGACAGGCTTCCAACCATCTGACCATTACATCCATATCTAGTTAGTTACCAGAGAGGGAAGCACCAACTTTTGGGTTTTTCAGAGCCGGGGGCCTCAATGGCTGCCCAGAGTCTCATCTGGTCAAATCACACAACTCTTCCCAAAGTGAGCTCCAAAGCAAAAACTCACATCAAGGTGTATATATAGCCTGGATTGGAGATTGTCACAGCCCTCTTGACCCACAGCCCAATCACAAAGTAATAAGGTGTGGGCATTCCTGAAGAACGAGCCTCCTGCCACAGGCTCCATGTGACCACATTCAGCCTATTAGGGGGCAGAGTATACTTTCAAATCAGGGAAGGTTCTCAGAGCCACTTAAGCCTATCAAAGGGCCTAGGGGCAGGGAAGATCTTCAGATTCCCATAACACTTGGTTGCATTGACTTTATTTGTGCAAAAACTTTTCAATTTAATGTAATCAAAATTATCCATTTTGTATTTCATAATGTTCTCTATCTCTTGTTTGGTCATAAATTCTTCTCTTCTCCATAGATCTAACAGGTAAACTATTCCTTGCTCTCCTAATTTGCTTATAGTATCATCCTTTATATTTAAATCATGTACCCATTTTGACTTAATCGTGGTATAAGCTGTAAGATATTGGTCTATGCCTAGTTTCTGCAATACTACTTTCTAATTTTCCCAGCAGTTTTTGTCAAATAGTGAGTTCTTATCTAGAAGCTAGAGTCTTTGGGTTTATCCAACAGTAGATTACTATAGTCATTGACTATATTGTGTACCTAATCTATTCCACTGATCCACTACTCTCTTCCTCAGCCAGTACCAAGTAGTTTTGATGATTGCTGCTTTATAAGGCAGTTTTAGATTCGTGTATGGCTAGGCCACATTCCCTTGCATTTCTTTTCATTTTTCATTTTCAATTCCCTTAATATTCTGAACTTTTTGCTCTTCCAGATGAATTTTATTACTTTTTCTAGCTCTATAAAATGATTTTTTGGTAGTTTGATTGGCACGGCACTGAATAGGTAAATTAATCCAGGTAGAAGATTCATTTTAATTACATTAACTTGGCCTACCCAGGAGCAATTGGTAATGTTCCAATTATTTAGATCTGACTTCATTTGTGTAAAAAGTGTTTTGTAATTGTGTTCATATAGTTCCTGGGTTTGTTTTGGCAGGCAGACTCCCAAATATTTCATATTGTCTACAGTTATTCTGAATGGAATTTCTCTATCTCTTGCAGTTGGGCTTTGTTAGTAATATACAGAAATGCTGGTGATTTATGTGGGTTTATTTTATATCCTACAACTTTGCTAAAGTTATTTACTATTTCAAGTAATTTTTTTACTTGATTCTCTAGATTTTCTAAGTATAACATATCATCTGCAAAGTGATAATTTTATTTCTTCATTGCCTATTTTAATTCCTTCAATTTATTTTTCTTCTCTTATAGCTAAAGCTAACATTTCTACTACAATATTGAATAATACTGGTGATAATGGACATCCTTCTTTCATTCCTGATCTTACTGGAAATGCTTCTAGCTTATCCCCATTAATGCTTGCTGATAGTTTTAGATAGATGCTACTTATCATTTTAAGGAAAATTCCATTTATTCCTGTGCTCTCTAATGTTTTTATTTTTTATTTTTTGGCAGGGGGAAGGCTGAGTAGTTGGGGTTAAGTGACTTGCCCAAGGTCACACAGCTAGTAAGTGTTAGGTGTCTGAGGCCAGATTTGAATTCAGGTCCTCATGACTCCAGAGCCAGTGCTCTATTCACTGCATTACCTAGTCGCCCCTCTCTAATGTTTTTAATAGGAGTATGGGTTGTATTTTGTCAAAAGCTTTTTCTGCGTCTACTGAGAGAATATGATTTCTGTTAATTTTGTTACTGATATGGTCAATTATGTTGATAGTTTTCCTATTATTGAACCAGCCCTGCACTCCTGGTATAAATCCCATCTTGTCATATTGTATTATCCTCTTGATAAGTTGCTGTAATTTCCTTGCTAATATTTTATTTAAAATGTTAAATTTAAAATGTTAAAAATTCATTAGGGAAATTGGTCTATAATTTTCTCTCTCTGTTTTGATTCTTTCTGGTTTAGGTATCAGCATCATATTTGTATAGAAAGAATTTGGTAGGACTCCTTTGTCTATTTTTTTTTCCAAATAATTTATATAGTATTAGAATTAATTGTTCTTTAAATGTTTGGTAAAATTCACTTGTGAATCCATCTGGCCCTAGAGATTTTTTCTTAGGAACTTCGGTGAAAGCTTGTTCAATTTATTTTTCCGAAATGTGATTTTTTAAGTATTTTATTTCCTCTTCTGTTATGTGGGCAATTCATATATGTGTAAATATTCATCCATTTCACTTAGATTGTCAGATTTATTGGCATATAGTTGGTCAAAATAGCTCCTAATTGTTATCTAATAATTTTTGATACTGGTAGTTTGATATTCTTCTTTCTTTTTTAAATCCAATTAAACAAAGGTTTTTCTATTTTATTAGTTTTTTTTTTCATAAAACCTGCTCTTTTTTTTTGCAAAGTCTTCTTTTAGAAGGTGGTGCTTGAAGGAAGAAAGGTATTCTATGAATTGGAGGTAAAGAAGAAATGCATTCCAGGAGAGAGGGATGATTAGTGCAAAAAAAGAGGAAGAAGGGAGATGGAGTGTCCAATGTGAACAACAGAAAGGTCAATTTGGCTGGAACTCTAAGTGTAGCAGAAGAGTGATATGCCTTGAAGCAGGAAAAATTGGTTGGTGTCAACTTTCAATTTAATTTCCCCTCAGATACAACAGTATGTCCTTTGGCACCCCTGGGCAACTCATTAAACTTCACAGTGCCCTCAGGCAAGGCTCTAAGTTGCAGAGCATGTTCCCAGCTGGTTCAGGGTACCCAACAGGACTATTGGTGAGTTTGGGGGACGTCTACCCCAAATATGGGAAGTTTTACCTGGCAGAATAGAACAATTTATTACCATATTCATCAAGGCATCTGAAACAGACACTGTAGAATGCTTAAGACCTGGTCAGATATTGAAGATGTTATAATCATCCACTACATTCTGGGTCAACCAGTTGTCCTGACTTCTGTCCTGCCACTGGATTTCAACGACTCTGGGAGAGAGAATGAGGCTGACCAATTCATTATATACAAGTTAAGACATCACCCGTGATGTCATTGAAACACTTTAAAAATAAAGAACAAAAGATAGACAGAACTGTATCAGTGGAAGGAATTTCCTCAAGAGAAAAAAAAAGTCTGTGTTACCAGGAAACACTTGCAAATTGTTAGTGGCATATATTTGGACATTTATCTGATGTAAAAACAAAAAAGCATTAAAAACATTTCATTTTTAAAAAAAATGTCTTAAGTATATGTGCCCAGATCTATCTGCAAGATTATGCAATTCTAAAAATAAACTATATAAAACACAGGAGCACACGGAAAAATGAAGGAACTCATTTTGGCAGCTCCTCCAACCAGTGAGTTGAATCATTGAAAATGAACATTATCCACAAAAAATCGGAGGTGGGAGGGGCCCTAAAAAATCTCTTTACATCTAACTTCCTAAGGCAATTAAAGCCCAGAGAGAGGAAGTCAGCGCTCGGCTAACGGAAAAACCAGAACTAGAACAAAAACTAAGTCTGGTGATTTCTAGTTTCCATTGGTCTGACCCTGGCAACTCTCACTTTGGTGACTATAATTCACCTGTTTTAATAGAGAATGGTGAACTTAAAAAGAAAATTCCAAACACTAATGTAGTGCCAAAGAACTTGGTAATTTTTTTAATCTTCATAATCACTTCCTACCTTTTTAATCGTCACTTAAGTAAAAAGAAAAAAATCAATAAAGGAACAAGACAACACACGAAAGCTAATGCAATCCGAAGTCACGGATAGGTGTAGAAGTTGGGGAAAATGGCAAAAAAAAAAAACTCCAACCCCTGAACCTCCAATTTAGAAGGGGCTTATGCCTTCACAGGAGGAAAATGAATGTTAAATATCTTTGGTGGTTCACTGAGCAAGGAAACAAATTACAAACTGTGAAAGGAGGGAGTCTTTATTTCTTGCACAAGGTGTGGATTTTTTTAAAGTGATTTGTAGGGATAGTTCAAACTCAGGCAGAGGCACAGTAGTCCCTGAGAGAGGAAGGAACTTCCTGTTTCTTTCCTGATTCCTCTTCATATTGAGAGGACTTCTGAGCAGATGAACAAGGAGTCATTGTCCGTGTGCAATCCTGCTTCTAATTCATCACACAGAAAAGGGATAGACAAGTGAGGGAGAGAAAGAAAATGTGTCCCTCTAGACTCGAGGTCTGTGGATCTGTATTCTGCGCCCCTTCCTGCAAACAGGTCAGCCAGGGCACCCTGAGACCCAGGGAAGCAAGTGGGCGGGAGATGGGGAAGAAGAGGAAGGCAGCCCCACTCCCAAGCATGCGAGAATCCACCGGCAAGGGAGGCTCCGGGCTAACCTCTTCCTTTCTCGTCCTGCGTTATGGCTGGTCACTGTCACATACAAACCCGTTAGACGATAAGGCAGGGAGAATGAAAGAGGGTGGAAAGGAGGAAGGAAGGCGGCTCTTATACTCTGGTGCCACCCTTTGTCCAGATGTTTGCGAAAATAAAGACAAAAACCAAACCCAAACCGAAACACAAGAAAAAGAACAAGAAACTCAAGAACAGCAACCAAAAAAAACCAAAAACAAAAACAAGAAAGAATAATACAAGTTTGTTTGATATACCTTGCAATAATGGCTCAGGGGAAAGTATTTTTTCCCCTTTAACAGACAAACAAAAAGACGGAGGGGGCGCTGTTTATTAGACTTAATCTTTCTAATTCCTTTCTCATCACACAGCACAAACGCAACTTCCTATTTGCTGCTTCTACTACACATCTAAATAAGTCATTTCCTCCAACATCCTGGGGGGAAAATCCTCAATGAAAAAATTGTTTACCTTAATAACGTAAGAGGCAATCATGTCCTTTATGGAAAGGTCTGGTTACCAAGGTGGGTAGCAGCAGGAAAGCAGCAAAGATCCTGTTACGGAAAAGTGGGGAGGAGGGATAATCTATTAAAACTTCTCAGTTTTGAAGGATATGAGTAGAAGGTGAACGAAGAAATGGCCGGCGACCTTCCGAGCAGGAGCAGAGCGAGGTATAGGACTGTCTCTAAACAGCTCTAAGTTTATCTTCTCATTGCACCAAAAATCTCTCTCCCCACCTTCATCCCCAACCCCCCAACCACGACGCCAGTACGTCAGGTCCGCACCCTCATTCCTTTCACTGGACCCGCATTTTTAAAATATTAACAGACGTGGGTGCTAGTCTTCTTGATTTTTCAGATATTTTTCCCCAGGATCAATTGTCAACCCTTCACATGTATGGTTTAGTAGGACTTGAATAAGAAAATTCAGCCCGTTTTTTTTCTCTTCCTGGTTTTCAGGTTCAGTATCCTTCCCGGCTTGAAACAGCCAAAGCACAGAGTCACTGAATTACACTCATTACATTATGGCACTGTGGCTGAAGCCCCGGTTTCCTTCTCTTTCCCAGAAAAGTGTTGCAGCTGACAGAGACTGGGCCGTAAAGGCTGAGGAGGTAGGACAATGTTTTTACTTTGCAGATTTTCAGTCTAACAACGTTGCAAAGGAGGATGCCCGTCTTCCCTGTATATCTGCCAATGATTCTCAGGGAGCCCTGGTGATGTTTTAAGAGAAACTACTGCTACGAGGCTTGACCACTGACAGAGTTTGGGAATTTGGTGAATAGGGTAGGGAGGTGGGGTGGGGAGTGGTGCTGAGGTTGTGTGGGAAAGAAGGAAATGGGAGGAGAAGGAAATTTTACGTTTGGGTGCGGAAGGTTATTGCTACGTGAAGGGAGCTGAGCGTAAGGGCTTGCTAGCTGGTCTGTAAATTGCATTGTGGGATGAGAGGATGAGGATGGTCAGAGAGGAAATCTGCCAGGAACTAAAAGCAGCTGGAGCACCGAGAGAAGTAGGCATGTGGTGCGCCAGCTGCAGTGAGACTGCTCAGTGATGATCCTGGCTTGATCGCATTTTTCTGTTTAACTGGTCCGGCTTCCTATCCTCGTCATCCCTCTTCCAAATGAAACAATTAGAGACCTCTCTGCCCGCAAAGAAAATGTCATGCCACGGGAAATGTGCGTCTTCGTGGCAGAACGAGTGACAGACTCTGGTCAACTCTGGGCCTAACACTCCCACCCAACTCCCCTTGATCTGCGTGGTCAGTGACATTGCTTACCCCTTGATAGAAGAGCAGACAGGAAGTTCGTTCACCTAAGTAGACAGCCTTTGTAAATTACCGTGTTACTTCCTGCCTTCTTATTACTCTCTTATTTTTCAGGAACCACCCTTTGGAACCTACAAAGCTCACTTAGAAGAGCTGGAGTGGTTTTGGTACAATTTCCGAAGATGGAGACAGGAAATTCCAACTGGATATTATAGAGAGCATTTGGAAGAAACCTCTGTCTTTCAGAACGAAGATCTGATTCAGATCTTTTGTTCCTCAAAAATAGGAAGGAAGGAGTGTATAGAAAGAATAACCTAGCTGTTATTTTAAGGAAGCAGATTGTGGTGTTGCTTTTTGTTTTTGGTTTTTTTTTTAAATAATGTAGTGACTATTTGCTGACTGATAGCAAAATGGAGAATTGAAACTGAAATCTCAAATACTCCTGTTAAAATTTGAATTTTATAGGACCATAAATTTAGAGGAGACCTTAGTCCAACTTCTTCATTTTACAAATGAGGAAATAGGGGCCAAGACTTGCCCAACTTCACACAGATGATAAGTAAATAGAACTAGGTCCTTTGACTCCAAATCTATTCCTCAAAAAGCTACCAGTGTTGCACATAGTATCATTTATGTAGCAGCATAGTGTTTAGTGGGAAAAGCCTAGACTTTGAGGCCTCTTGGAATTAGAAGGCCAAGATTTGAGTCCTGGTTCTACCACTTTGCATTTATGTGAATTCTACTTTATTAACCTCAGTTTCCTTATCTACAAAAAGAGGGCATTGGACTAAGCGATTTCTAAGGTTCCTTACAAAGCTCTAACAGTGTATGAGATCACTTTTAAGTTTTCAAAGCACTTTCAAGTATGTTATTTAGCACTGTACAATCAAACTACCAAAAGGATACTTTATGGGGCTAAGTAAAATAATAGCAAAATTCATTTTGAAAGAACAAAATATCTAGAATATCAAAGGAATGAAAGAGTACCTTTGGACCTCATAATTATATTATAAAACAGTAATCATCAAAATTATTTGGTGCTGGCTAAAAAAATGGAAAAGTAGATCAGTGAAGCAGATTAGAAAAGGAAGAGAAATAATGGAACTCTGCTATGCCAGTGTTCTACAAATTAGAAAACACAGTTTACCTAGGAAAGAACTCCTTATTTGACCAAGAAAAAAAAGACAAGGAAAACCGGAAAGCTTGCTGGTAGAAATTAGGTTTAGAGTAACATATTATAACGCATACCAAAATAGACTCATAATGGATATATGACTTGAACATTAAAGGTTACATTACAAAAATTAGAAGAAACCCTGTCAGTTTCCTTTTACCGTTGTGGCTAGGGGGTAAATTCCTGACCAAACAAGGGAGAGAGAGCATTACAAAATGTAAAATAAATTGTTTCAGTTACAAGATATTGAAAAGCCTTTTCAGAGACAAAATGAAACTAAGAAGAGTGGGGGAGGGGGGGAGGGAACCTATGCATCGAGTATTCTGATAAAAGTGACTTGCCCAGGGTCACACAGCTAATACGTGGCTGAGGCTGGACTTGAATTTTGGAAGATAAGTCTTCCTGACTACAGGCCTGGTGCTCTATCCACTGTGCTGTCTAGCTACCCTATTAATGTATTACTCAACTATATTTCTTCCTTTAAAAAAAAAAATTCCTTGTCATAAAGGATAGCTAGCTCTCCAGGTAGGGGAAGAGAAAGGTAGATTGGGAAACCAACGTGTTATAAGAATAAATGACATAAATTAGAGTTACAGAATGAGGGACATTTTCAGAAAAGGCTGATTTATGTATTTGCTTTTCTTCACTAGTAACATGGAAGGGCTTCTGTTGGGGGGTGGGTTGGCAGCTGGTGAGTAGCGATGATACCGACCCCAAAACCACGAAAAGAATATCAATGGTCCATTTTGAAAATTCTCAGAAGAGAACATGAGGAAGGTCAAAAGAAGACAATCTGGGTACTTTCATGTTACATTTAATTTACCCTTTTTGAAAAAAAAAAACAACTATGTAGTTCAAATGCAGTTTCATATTCTTTCATTGTTGAACATATTGAAATATTCATGTTGATGCTTCTCATCAATAAACTTTAATACTAAATTTTAATATAATTATTATATTAAATGGTCATATATCATATAATACTTATATTATGATAATATATATCATCATTAGATATTAGAACACTTCCACATTACCTCATTTAATTTCCTTTCATTTATGTCACCTTGGAGTAACTATTTTTGTTCGTTTTCAACCAGGATGGGGTCAAGAAAGATGGAGGGAGGAAAGCCCATGGTCTGAGCCTCAGCACATGGTGCTTCCTGGAAACCAGCAGCCTGGTAAGCAGGGCACCCTCCTCTCAGGAAGGACCTATCCAGGTCTCAGAATCAGACATTTAGAGCAAAACAAGATTCTTCCTGAACACATTTACAGAACAATTAAAGAGACCATCTAAATGTTGAGGGTCTGTGGGTAGGCTTTTCTTCCCCTGACAACTTTCCATAGCCCTGGTGTCCTTAAGCCTCTGGGGAATGGGGAGCCTGGCTAGCTATGTCTGACCTGGCTCCAACTCCACTTCCACAGATCTCACCTGGTGGGTCTCTCCTTTAAGTGTCCTGCTGGGGCTGAGGAAAGAGCATATTACCAAGGAAGAAGACTGAAACCTCAGAAAACACAGGATTTTGTTGACCTGCTCACTTTCATGGTTCTGGAGTCTCTATTTTTAAAATAATTTTTTAAAAATAACATCCATCTCACTTCCCACTCAATTTGAACAACAAAAATGCAAAATGAGGAAGAAAACCTTCATCATAAGCATACATAGTCCAGGAAAACAGATTCCATGAAAATGTATGTATCTCTCTGCATTTTAAGTTAATCACCTCTCTGGAAAGTGGTGAGTGGCATGTTTCATCTTCACTCTTTTCTACTCATGTTATAGCAATTCATCGATCAGAGTTCTAAAGTCTTTCAAAGATGTTTTTCTTTATAGTGTTTCTATCATTGTTCTTCCACTTCTCCCTTCACTTTGCATCAATTTATAGAAGTCTTCCCAGTTTTCTCAAACTTTGCATTTCATCTTTTCTTATTACATAATAATATTCCATTATACTTATATACTATAATTTAGCCATTCCCCAATAGGAAGAAAGTCCCTTAATTTCCTATTTGGAGCTACTATAAAAAGAGTCATTTAAAATATTTTTGTATATTTTTTTGTATATTTTGTCCTTTTTCTCTTTCTTTGATCTCATATTGCAGCCTAATCTCTATCCTCCTTTTGAAAGAAGAATGTTGATTTTCACTCAGTGATGAACACCTGGCCACACCCTACCTATCCCAGTGATTTTGAACTCCTACAGGTCATCATTCAAACCTCATTAGCCATTCACCACTACTCAAATCCTAATTCCTCATTCCCCCTAACCCTCTCATCCTGAAGTTGCAAATCCAACATCATCCTCCCCTTCCACAGTGCCCCGTGGAATGCCTGTTCCACAAGCAACAAACTTTATCCTAAATCTTTTCCTCTCCTACTCCTTTCATTTTATAGTTATTACTGAAATCTGGTTCCCCTGACAGTCATGCCATGCCATGCCCCAAGCCCCACCCCACCCCCAATGACACAACCTCCCTGGCTATTCTTTCTAGCACTGGTTGCACTGTCAATTATTCCCTCTGGCCCACTGGTTGAGACAGGGGAGTTGGACTGCTCCATGTTCCTCATTGTCACTTCCAGTTCCTTTTCCTACTGCTGTCACTCAGAAATCATCTCTCCTCCTTTGAGGTTCATGATATTCATTTCTGTCACCCAACCAAAATTCTGGCAGCTGTTGTCTGTAGACATCTAGATCATTCTCCTTTCTTCCTCAATGGATTTGATACATGGCTCACTTTTTCTCTCCTCCCCAACTCCTGCTGTCATACTAGGGGACTTCAACATACATATTGACTCCCTCTCAAACTCTGTAACCTCTCAATTCCTCAGCTTACTTCCCATGACCTATTCCTATAACCCCACCCCACTCACATGCAAAGAATCATCTTGATCTTACCATTACCCACAGATGTACCACCTCCAATGTTAAAGAATTCCAAATACCCTTTAACCTTTAAACTCAACCTGTCAAAAATTGAACTCATTATCTTTGCCCCTAAACCCTCTGTACCTTCTTCCTGTAGAGTGTAATATCATCCTCCTAATCCCTCAGACCCATGGTCTAGATGTCATCCTTGATGCCTTATTACCTGTCATTTCCAATTTGTTGCTAAGGCCTGCTGATTCCACCTTTCAATATCTCTAGAATATACTCTTTTCTATCCTGTCACTGTCACCATTCTGGAGGAGACCCTTATCACCTCAAAGCTGTCATTTCTTCACACTTGAGTCTATCATCCACTTAGCTAACAAATAGATCTTCCTAAAATGCAGGTCTGACCATGTCACTCTCCTGTTCAATAAACTCCAGTGGGCCCACTATTAAATCCAGGGTCAAATATAAAATCTTCTGTTTGGCTTTTAAAAACCCTTTATAATCTGGTGCCTTCTTACTGTAACACCTGTCCCAAAACTCATTAGTATGAGACTCTATTCATCAGTGGAGATGAATGCCTTGTCCTACAGGGCAGAGTAGGTACAACTGAGAAGCCTTCAAGCCTTCTTTAGTCCCCTTTGGGACTCTTCAAGATTCAAGTCCTCTTTGAGCATCAAGTCACTCTGAGTACTTCTGGTTTCCAGTTTCAAGAGAGAAGATGAAAGAAGCCAGCCCCATCTTAAGGGGGAAAGATGCTGGGAAGGCATAAGAGGAGCTGGCAGTCATCATCATCCTTGTCATTGTTATCTTCATCATCATACTAGAGCAGTGGTTCTCAACCTTCCTAATGCTGTGACTCTTTAATACTCGTATGTGGGAGTATCTGCATGTGGGCAGACCTGCCTGGAGATGGATAGAGGGGTGGTGTCTCAGTTCATAAGACCATAGGAAATATGTGTTTTCCAATGGTCTTAGGTGACCCCTGTGAAAGGGTCATTCATCCCCCAAAGGGGTCGTGACCCACAGGTTGAGAACCACTGTGCTAGAGACTTCAGGGAATTTCTCTTTGGTGAGATTTAAAATTTTCTCCCTCTCCCAATGAGAGAGCTCTTTCATTCTGTATTGTCTGGTATATATTCTCCTGTGTATACCTTCTCTGATTTCTCTTTAGCTACCAAATTTGGACAAATGGTTTTTTTCTGTTTGGTATGGGTGTTCATTAGGGAACTGGTATTAGGTTGGAAAGGGGTCAAGCAAGTCTTGGATATCGTCTGGGAGCTTGGGATTTCTTCTCCCCAGTAATGACAAAATGATCAGAAGTTAGTTTGAACCCATCAAATCCCCTAGACCAGTGGTTCTCAACCTGTGGGTTATGTTCAATTTGTAACAATGAAAATACATCCTGCATATCAGATATTTACATTACGATTCATAACAGCAGCAAAATTACAGTTATGAAGTAGCAACGAAAATAATTTTATGGTTGGGGGTCACCACAACATGAGGAACTGTATTAAAGGGTCATGTCATTAGGAAGGTTAAGAACCACTGCGGGCCTAGACTAACAATATTTAAGGGAGCAGATAGGTATAAATTAAAGTCTCCCTTGGAGAAGGGTAGAGGGTGAAGTTGTTCTGTCTTCCTTCAAGCCACACACTGTTTTCCCAGTCTTCATCTTACTTCTCTCCTTGCTCTTTGTCATCCAGTAACACTGGCCTCCTTGTGTTCCTCATATGTAACATTCCATCTCCAAGCTGAGTATTTTCATCAGCTGTTCCCCATGTTGGAAATTCTTTTCCATGTTGTTTCCTGCCTCCTGCCTTCTCTGGCTTCCTTGACATTCCATCTAAAGTCCTACCTGCTGTGAGGAGTCTTTCCCAGGTGCAGTGGATAGTGGATCAAATTCAGTCTCAGACACTTAATGTGATCTTGGGCAAGTAACTAAACCTCTGTCTGCCTTAGTTTCCTCATCTGTAAAACAGGGATAATAATAGCATCTCCCTCTCAGGGAGATGTTGTGAGGATCAAATGAAATAACAATTATAAATCACTTCACACAGTACCTGGAACATAGTAAGCACTATGTAAAAATGTAATCATTCATTCATTTTAAGATGATCTGTAATTTGTCCTGTATGTAGCTTTTTAATGTATAGTTGTTTGCATATTGTCTCTCCCGTTAGACTGTGAGATCCTTGAGAGCAAGAACTGTTGTTGGGAGTTTGTCGTTATTGTTTTGTTTTGCTTTGTTTTGTTTCTCTAGCGCTTAGCAGAGCACCCAGCCCATAATAAATGCTAGTTGGCTATGATTAAGTAATTAGAATAGACTGAGACAAATAAAAACCCTAGAGACAGAATTTCTGGGTAATTAAGAATCAACTTATTAATTAAGGTAGCTGATAAGCGGGGGCGGAGCCAAGATGGCGGCGTAGAAGCAGCAACACATCGCAGCTCTCACAGAGCCACCCCAAAATACCCATAAAATAGGACTCTAAACCAATCCTGGAACTCTAAAACGCACACAAAGACACTTCCCACTAAAGTCAGCTCCGCTACGAGGAACCGTATCAGCACTGCGAACGGAAACCAGCCTGGCCTGAAGCCACAGCTGTGCCCCGGGGGCGGCTGGACGGGAAGGGCTGAGAAGCTTCAGGTGAGCGGATTAGCTCTGTGAATGGGATTTGTGAAAGGGGGAGATAAGCAGTCCGGCCAGAAGGCCTCCAGAGCGGAAAAGTGAAAGGCCGAGGTTTTGCACCTCGGCTCTGCAGCTTCCCACCGCGGCCTGCAGACAGCAGGGGGACTGAGCGACTGGGCTAGCCAGGGCTCTCGCGTTGAGTGGCTAGATCCGGATAGCCGTCTTGGGCCTCGGTCCTGGAGCCTTTATTATCCGGTCAGCCGGAAGTATATGGGAAGAGTTCCCAGCCTCTTTCTAAGAGCTAC
>CM053581.1:422278965-422298928 GCA_028627135.1 Pseudochirops cupreus
CTCATCTCTAGCTTTAAGGCATTCTTCATGTTTATTGGAGGCCCCTGGTGGGGGTGCTCTGGCTGCGCTCTCCTCCTCCCTCTCTCTCCCATGATCTTTCTTTTCCCCAAAGAAGGAATCAAGGGTTTGGGAGCTGTTCTTACTTTGCTTCTTATGCTTATTCTTACTCATGGTTCTTCAGACCGTGATTTTTTTTTAAGTCTCTGTGGGGCTCTGCTTCCAGAAGGGAAAGCTCTGTCCCAAATCACTGGGGTCCTCCCAGCTGTCGTAGCTCTTAGGGAGAGGCTGGGAACTCTTCCTATATACTTCCAGCAGACTGGATAATAAAGACTCCAAGACCGGGGCCCAAGATGGCGATCCTTCCAAGCCACTCAACGCGAGAGCTCTGGCCGAGAAGAATCTCTCAGTCCCCCTCCTGCCTGCAGGCCGGGGTGGGAAGCCGCAAAGCCGAGGCGGATGCAAAACCTCTGCCTTTCGCTTTTCTGCTCTGGAGGCCTTCTGGCTGGACTGCTTATCTCCCCCTTTCACAAATCCCATTCACAGCTGCCGCTAATCAGCTCACCTGAAGCTCCTCGCTCCTCCCGTCCAGCCGCCCCCGGGGCACAGCCTCGGCTTCGGGCCAGGCTGGTTTCGGTTCGCAGTGCTGATATGGTTCCTCGTAGCTGAGCTGACTTTAGTGGGAAGTATCTTTGTGTGCCTTTTGGAGTTCTAGGATTGGTTTAGAGTCCTATTTTATGGGTATTTTGGGGTGGCTATGTGAGAGCTGCGATGTGTTGCTGCTGCTACGCCGCCATCTTGGCTCCACCCCCGACTTTCAAGCATTCTTGATGAAAAGACCTAACCTGAACAATAAATTTGACTTTCAAATATAAGAAGCAAGAGAAACATAAGAAGATAAACATAAAAAAGAAATCATAAGGAGCTTATTAAAGTTGAACTATTTACATTCCTACATGGAAAAATGATCATTGCAATTCATGAGATTTTTCTTAGTACAAGGATAGTTAAAGGTAATATATACATATATATTATATATATATTATATATGTATGTATGTATGTATACATACATATTTATGTAAGTATAGGTAGGTATATATAAAAATGTGTGTGTGTACATGTATACATAGACAGAGGGCACAAGATGAGTTCAATATGAAGGGATGATATCTAAAAAATAAAATTAAGAGGTGAGACACGAATATATTGGGAGAAAGAGAAAGGGAGGGATAGAATGGGGTAAATTATCTTACATCAAGGAGGCGGGAGAAAGCTGTTACAATGGAGGGGAAGAGCAGGAAGGTGAAAAGGAATGAGTCAACCATACTCTCGTTGGATTTGGCTTAAGGAGGGAATAACATACACACTCAATTGGGTATCTTACCCTATAGGAAAGTAGGTGGCAAGGGGATAAGACAGGAGATGATAGAAGGGAGGGCAGACTGGGGGAGAGGGTAGTTAGAAGCAAACACTTTTGAAAAGGAAAAGGGTCAAAGGAGACAACAGAATAAATGGGGGGACTAGAGGGAAATATAGTCTTTCACAATAGAACTACTATGGAAATGTTTTGCGTTACTACACATGTACAACCTACATTGAATTGCTTGTCTTCCTAGTGGGAGTGAGTGAGGTGAGAAGAAGGGAGAGAATCTGGAACTCTTAGTTTTAAAAACAAATGTTAAAAAATTGTTTTTTTCATGCAACTGGGAAATAAGGTATACAGACAATGGGATATAGAAATCCGTCTTGCCCTAGAAGAAAGTGAGGGGGGGTGGAGAGGATATAAGAGAGAGCAAAATTGGGAGATGGAGTATTCAGTATGCTTGCCATCTTGAGACGGGGGGGCTAGGGGAGAGATGGGGAGAAAATTTGTAGCTCAAAATCTTGTGGAAATGAATGTTGAAAATTAAAGAAATAAATAAATATTTTTTTTAAAAAAGAAGGCAGAGCTTATGGCCATAGTAGAGCGGGCACCTGGGCACAATTCCAGGGTGGAAAAGAGTGTTTGTGGTTGTTCATAGACAAGAGCCCAAGTCAGAAGAGTAGTAAACATACCTCTCCCTAGATCTTACCACCTTGGAAGAATTAGAAGCTTACAGACCCACAGAACTAGTTCTGAAAACAGCTACACAAAAATCCTGAAACTTGGGGTGGCACACCTTTACCCCAGGAGTAGAGCCCAACTTTAACCTCAGGTTAAAAACCAAGAAGTAGACTAGATAAATGAACAAACAACAACAAAACTTGACCATAAAAGTTACTATTGTGACAAGAAAGATCAAAACACAAAATCAGAAGACAACAAAGTCAAAATGGCTACCACCAAAGCTTCAAAGAAAAAAATGTAAATTGGTTTCAGACCCAAAAGAAATTCCTGGAAGAGCTCAAAAAAGGATTTTAAAAATCAAATAAAAGAGGTAGAGGAAAAGTTGGGCAAAGAAATGAGAGTGATACAAGAAAATCATGAAAAAAAGAGTCAACACCTTGATAAAGGAGACACCAAAAATGCTGTAAGAAAGTAACAGAACAAATAGATCAAATGGTAAAAGAGGTACAAAAATACAATAAAGAGAAGAACTCCTTAAAAAGCAGAATTAGCTGAATGGAAAAATAGTACAAAATTTATAGAAGAGGAGAACTCTCTAAAAAGTAGAATTGGTCAAGTGGAAAAGGAGGTAGAAATTTAAAATTAGGCAAGTGGAAGCTAATGACTCCATGAGACATCAAAAACAATAAAACAAAATCAAAAAAATGAAAAAATAGAAGAAATTTTGAATTCTTTCATCAGAAAAACAATTGATCAGAAAAATAGATCCAGGAGAAATAAGGTAAGACTTATTGAACTAAGTGAAAGTCATGATTAAAAAAACACCTGAATATCATATTTAAAGAAATTATCAAGGAAAACCGTCCCAATATCCTAGAACCAGATGGTAAATTAGAAATTGAAAAAAAATCCACTGATCATCTGCTGAAAGAGATCCCAAAATGAAAACCCCCAAGAATATTTTAGCCAAATTCCAGAGATTTCAGGTCAAGGAGAAAATATTGCAAGCAGTCAGAAAGAAACAATTCAGGTAACATGGAGCCACAGTCAGGATAACACAAGATGTAGCAGCTTCTACATTAAAGGATCAGAGGGCTTGCAATATGATATTATGCAGAGCAAAAGATCTAGGATTAACAGCCAAGAATCACCTATCCAGCAAAACTGAGTACTGAGTCCTTCAGGGAAAAAAAATAGATATTCAATGAAACAGAGAACTTTCAAGCATTCTTGATGAAAAGACCAGAGCTGAATAGAAAGTCTGACTTTCAGATACAAAACTCAAGAGAAACATATAGTGGGAAATAAGAAAGAGAAATAAGGGATTCAATATGGTTGAACTGTTTACATTTCTATATGGGAAGATGATACTTGTAACTTCTAAGAACTTTACCATTATTAGGTTGGTCAGAAGGAGGGCACAGGTATGAGTTGAATATGATGGGATGATATCTAAAAAAGTAAAATTAAAGGCTGGGAAAATGCACTGGGAGAAGGGGAAAGACAGATAGAATGGGATAAATTATCTCACATCAAAGAAGCATGAAAGAAGCTTTTATAGTCAAGGGGAAGATACGGTAGATAGAGAGGATTGCTACAAACTCCCCGCCAGAATCAGCTCAAAGAGTAAATAACATATGCTCTAGAAATCTATCTTCTTCTTGTTGATAAATTGCTCAATCATGTCCAACTCTTTGTGAGCCCAGGTACCATTAGCACCCCAGGCCCTTATATTCTCCACTATTTCTCAAAGTCTGTCCAAGGTCATGTCCGTTGCTTCCATGACATTATCTATCCATCTCATCCTCTGCTATCCCCTTTTTCTTTTGCCTTCTATCTTTCCCAACACCAGGGTCTTTTCCAATGAATCCTGCCTTCTCATTATGTAGTAAAAATAAGCTTCAGTTTCAGCTTCCAGTGAATAATAGTCTGAGTAGATTTCTTTATGTATTAACCGATTTAAGCTCCAAGCTGTCTAGCACCACAATTCAAAAGTGCTGATTCTGAAATTCTCAGCTTTCCTTTTAGTCTAACTCTCACAGCCATACATTGCCACTGGAAAAACCATAGCTTTGACTATATGGACTTTTGTCGGCAAGGTAATTTCTCCACTTTTTAGCATGTTATCCGGATTTATCATAGCTTTCATTCCAAGGAGAAAGTATCTTTTAATTTCATAGTTGCAATCACCATCTGCAGTGATCTTTGAGCCCAAAAATATGAAATCTGACACTGCTTCTCTTTTTTCTCTCTCTGTTTGCTGGGAAGTGACGGGACCAATTGCCAAGATCTTAGTTTTGTTTTTGTTTTTAATGTTAAGCTTCAAGCAAGTTTTTATAGTATCCTCTTTAACATATCATATTGTGGCGGCAAAAAAACAGCAACTAGAAACAGTATATAACTTTTAAGCTTCTTACTATTTCACACATTTCTTTCCTCAATGGAAATTTCATGCTTCCCAGACGTGATAATTATATGTCAAAAGTTATTGTGTAATTGGTATGTGATAGCTTCACATTTTCTGTTTCAAACTGACCAAGCAATGATATGTTAGATAATTTAGTGACAGTTTGTCTAAGAAAAAATAAAACTCAAATATCTGGCAATACTGAATTAACTTTATTTATAGTTTATAGACTTTAGTACATTCTCATTGCTACCATTGGCAAAAACTGTTCCCTCTCCCTACCTAGCTTTGTCTCTCCTTTCTGACTTTTTGAACCTTCTGATAGATCCAGGGTCTAACTCAAGGTTCATTTTCTCCAAATTGTGATGAATGAAAAGTCCAAGAGATGTAATTTCTGGATAATTAATAATAAGTATATTAATTATGGCTAACAAATACATAACAGAATGAGGTCAATGGCTTTCTCTTGTAAATTAAAGATGCCCTCTGGAGAACATTGAATGCTTAAAATGTCTTTGGAAAAAGGAGTGTACCTGAGGGTGGAAATTAACTCTGATTGGTTAATAATCAATGAAAGGGTAGAGATATTATTGAGGAGGTAGGCAAAAAATCTTCAGCTCCTTCTGCTGAGAATGTGGCCCAATCATATGACTCATCCACCTCCAGCAATCCAGCCCAAAGAATCCATCTCTACCCAGACCACTCTGGCTAGTTTTCCCCTTCATGAGCTGGGTCACTCTAAATTCTAATGGAATGTTGCAAGGACAGGCTTATTTCCTAAGGGCAAGGTCTCACCTAGACTGGATTCTGTTTATAAGGTCTTCTAATTGGGTAGGATCCCACCCAAGATCTAAAAGCATCTGCCCTGAGAATTTGGGCAACCTTATCTATCAGCAATGTCCTTCAGAGACTGGCTAAATAACCTACAAGAGCTGGTGTCTAAATGAGGGAAGAGGAATGGACAACCTTAACCTTAATTTAATAATTATTAATTAATATGAGAGAAAAATAATAATTTCTCTCACTGTGTTGTTGTTGAGCCCTCTCTAACATTTTGTGACCTCTCTTGGAGTTTTCTTGGCAGAGATCCTAGAGCAGTTTGCCATCTCATTCTCCAACTCATTTTGCAGAAGAGGAAACTGAGACAAACAGGGTGAAGTGACTTGCTCAGGGTCATGCACAGTAAACATCTGAGGTCAGATTTGAACTCAAGAAGGTAATTCTGTCTGATTCCAGGTCCATTGCTCTATCCACTGAACCATCTAGCTGCTCTTATGTATCCTATGCCATTTCTATATCATTCATTTGCCATTTATTTCCTACCATCTTTGTTTTTATTGAAGGGTTAATGTGAGTCAAAAGCACTTTCTCTCTCACAGGAATCTAGGAGCTGCCTCTGGGCCTCTCAGTTCCAAGGCTGCTCTGTGTACTCCTTAGAGATAAGAAGGTGCTGAGAACGACAGTACAGTGGTCGTTCTCAAGGATGTCTCAATAGAGACTGCTCGCTTGCTGGACAACTGCTGATGTCATTGGCTCAGGTCTCCCCCTGTGCACGAGGTGGTCACGCATGAATCATGCTTACTTTAGAGTAATATAGGACCTTGCTTGCTTACTGCGGGTGTCCATGTTGGAATAAACTACAAGCTGCAAACATCTCTTGTCTCTGGTCTCCTCAATCCCTCCTGAGACTCAAACCAAGGCTGGTCCTTGGGTCTGCAAAGTGTGTGCAGCCGCAACATTTTATCAGTGAAATCAGGGAATATGTTTTTATAATTCTTTGTACCTCTCTCAATATCCAGCACAATATCTTACATAGGAAGGCTCAATAATTAATAATGCTTCCTGCTGGCAAGGGGCATAGAGCTGTTCCTACCTCTCTGGGTCCTGTTCAAGGGAGTCAGACTTCACATTCAAGGGCTCAGACTCTGGAACATGCCTGATACCAGGTCCAGTGAGCTGGAGAACTTGGATTCAGTCAGAGATTGGTATAGCCTTAGTGGTCATCCAGAGGTTGATGGCTTGAACCCTGAAGGAGACAAACCTAACAAAGAAGTTAAGCAAACGAAGACCAAAACAAGCACAAAAAAGTATAGAGAAAGGACAATTTCCCTGGTATAAAAGACAATTTTCCTGATTGGAATTAAAGATGACTATGGCAAGGCCAAAAGGAAAAGGGCAGATATAATTTCACCTCTTTTTATCCTTTTCACTGGAGGAGGCTGGGGCCTTTCTAAACAGTAGACTGAGGTCCTCCAAGGACTCACAGGTATATTCTGGAGTGTCTGGGTGGGGGGGGAAGCAACTGGTTTAATCCTAAAATTACGAGTCCAGCTAGGGAGACCTTCAAGTTTTACTGCCATTGGAGTGGTGAGTATGATTCAGTAGGGTCCCTTCCATTTCACATCTGACTGTTCTCCCTTTTGGGTTTTCCATGACTTTAAGTAGACCCAATCTCCAGGTTGTACTGCAGAAGGATACTCCTTTTCATTGCCAAGAGGTTTTGGAAGATACTTATTGGTATATTCAGTCAGAGCATTCCTGACAGCTCCTACCGGAGTTGCAAACTAGGTAATTAAATGTTTTCTGGGTCCACCAGGATGTCAGAGGTTAGGAAGGGCCTCCCATGCAGGAATTCAAAAGGACTGAGTTTGATATTTTCTTGAGGTGTGATTCAGACTCTGAGCAGCCTAATTGGTAGATTCTTAATCCAATCTTCTTGGGTTTCTATGCATAGCTTAGTAAGGACCCTCTTAAGGGTATGATTCATTTTCTCTACTATACCAGAGGACTTTGGATTCCAGGCTGAGTAGAGGTGGTAAGTGATTTTAAGTGTCTTTGCCACTGCCTGGGTTATCTGTGAAATAAAAGCTGGGCCATCATCATTCTGTTAAGGAGCTAGGCAAGCCAAAATGAAGTATAATTTCCTTTAACATAAACTTTGATATCTCCTGAGCCTTCTCAGTTCTGCAAGGGGAAGCTTCTACCCAATTAGCAAAGGTGTCAACAACAACAAAAGAAAGAAATTTGAAACCCGTACATGGGGGCATATGTGTAAAGTCTACCTGCCAGTCTTCACCTGGATAGGTACCCCTCCTCTGAACAGGTTTTAAAAGGGGGGGGAGGTTTGACTGCCCCTTCAGGATTCACCTGAGCACAGGTTGGGCAGGCCTGACAGACCTGTTGGATGGTTCCTCCTAGCTTATTGCCAGTAAAAATGGGCTTTATCAGAGACTGGAAGGCATTATTCCCCAGGTATGCAGCCTGGTATAAGCCAAAAAGAAGCTTCCACTGATTTTCCTCTGGGATAAGAAGTTGTCCTGAGGGTGTTTGAAACCACCCAGAGGAGGAAGGCATATATCCCCTTTCCTTAGCAAGGGCCTGTTCTCGAGGGCTGTATGAAGGTATGAGGGAATCAAGGAGCAGTGGGAGTAAAGAAGCCAGTACAGCCAACTGGGGGCAGCATTCTTTGCTGCAGTGTCTGCCAGGCAATTTCCCATGGCCTGATCAGTTTCCCCTTTCTGGTGGCCTTTGCAAAAAGATAATAGCTACCTCAGAGGGCTTTTGAACCGCTTGGAAGAGATGTAAAATCTCCTGTGCATGTTTGATAGGGGGTATTTTTTGCTATCAGATATCCCTCTTTCTATCCAAATTGCTCCATGAGCATGTAGAACATGGAAAGCATATTTTGAGTCAGTAAAAATATTTATTCATTTATTTTCCCCTAGCTCTAGGGCTCTGGTGAGTGCTATCAATTCTGCCTTCTGGGCAGAGGTCCCAGGGAGCAGGAGTTTGGCCTCTATGGTTTTGGTGGAGGCTGACCACTGAATAGCCACTTTTCCAGAGAGGCAGGGACAGCTCTACACCCCTTGTCAGCAGGAAACACTTTCAGAAGCTGAGACCTTCACCCTTTACCCCAAAGGAATTTGCATCCCATTTGTTTGAGGGGAGAATTATGAGTTACAGACTCTGGGAACCCCCTTGAGCTCTCCTGGAATCTTCCCACATGAGGCATTTGCCTGAGGCCATAAGCCTTTCATTGTGGTTCTGCCCAAATCTTTATTACTAGCTTAGCCCTCTTTTGTCCAGCAACTTCCCACCCTTGATCCTCCCAAAATATCTATACCCAGATCTGTTACACCAATGGTTCTCAACCTTCCTAATGCTGAGACCCTTTAATACTCATATGTGGGCATATCTGCATGTGGGTGGACATACCTGGAGAGAGTTCGAGGAGCTGTGTCTTAGTTCCTAAGACCATCAGAAAAATGAAAGGGTCGTTTGACTCCCAAAGCCATCTTGGCTCCTCTCCTCCCCTAAAAACAATTTTATAAACAAACTAGGAAGGATAGTTTTAACGACCAGAACACAAGATGCACAAAATAGGACACACAATATAAAAAATTAAATTTCTCAAACTGTTCCACACAATCCTTGTGGTTCATATAGTATACATAGAACTTCCAGCAGAAGTTCTATGTGTGTCAAAATTTTATCTTGTTCTGGATCCCCTGATCACCCCACCCCCTCCCCCTTTCTAGTCAGTATAGTCAATAGCCGGTATAAAGTGGCAGTAATAAGACTGCAAAAGAGAGCCTAGAAATCATGTACACACTTTTCAAAGATCAGAGGAGCATAATTTGCAAACTATCTCATACATCAGTCAGAAATTACATCCTGAGACTATGGGCTAAATCAGGGAAAACCATCTAGGCTTTGCTATCAGGGGTTTTTGGTCCAACGATATGTGTATCTCAGCGTCCAGACATAGACAAGTAGAGCACTAAATGATGCTGATAACTTTGAGATGACATGGATATGTTAAATTTTAGGTTTTACTGACAACTTTGAAATGAAGAGGTATGTCAATGAGCTAACCCTAAGGCTGCCTTCCTTTCTTTACCACCCTAACACTATCCCCACACCATCTGCCTCTGTTAACCTTATTGATGCTTGTCTCTGTACTCTCTGTGCTGTTTTTTCCCTACACTCTCTGTATCTTATTAAAGTGTCATTGCCACCTAGCTTTCTGCTGCCAATGTGGTCTTTCCCAGGAGTACTCAAAGAACTGGACTGCCTGCCTCATTTAATAATTTTAAATTAATAAGCAATTCAATTAAATTGGCACAGCAAGTGTGCTCTAAGGGAAATCGTATTGGCCAGCTAATTATCCAGGTGGATTCAACTATTTGGAATTTTAGCAAAGAGGTGTAAAGGGATAGCAATCACATTCTTTACTTGGTAATTATTCAGAGGTTATCTTACCTGCCTCTTGTCCTGTCTGCTTCTGGAAGCAGCAGAACTTGTTCCAATTCCCCAGCTGTATTTTCCCTCTCAATTGAAGTATATATAAAGGGTTAAAGCTGTTTCAAGGAATTTTAAAGAGGCAGTTTTTTTTCTCTTCTGGTATCTGGTATCTTTGTACTCCACCTCCCTTTTCCCTCCTCTTTACCCCCAATTGCTCCTGTCTTGCCAATAGTAAATTCCTACCTGCCTTCACAAGCTGTAACCCACATCCTCAAAATCACTAGACCTCCCCTACCAACTGGGGTAGTCCTTTCCCCTTCTCTCCTGCCTCATGTCCACAGCAAGCTGAAACAACCCCATAACTGTCCCCTGACTGTGTTCCCCCCACCTCCCCTTAATACACAGAAATGTTGGTTAAAGAGTAGGGTCTTTTAGTCTAGGAAAAGAGAACCATTTTTGTGTTCATACAGAGGTCCCTAAAAAGGGACAAGATAGCCTTACAGTCAGTTTAAATCTGGCCTTAGATACTAACTTGTATAACCCTGGGCAAGTCACTTAACATTGTTTGCTTCAGTTTCTTTATCTGTAAAGTGGGCTAGAGAAGGAAATGTCAAACCAGTTCAGTATGTTTGCCAAGAAAACCTCAAATAGGGTGATGAAGAGTCAGACAAAACTGAACAACAACACGTGTCTTGAGTGCTAAACTGGGTTTGGTTTTGGGGGGGTTTTTTTGGCTATTTAGTGAGAGAAGACATTCCTTCTTCCCCACAGAAGCATGGTCACAGGTGGACTGCTTGGCACCTCTCCAGTACTGGCAACAGGGAGAATACCCTACACATATGCAAGAATAAACCTGCATAAGGTAGTTTTGGGGAAAATGTAAGCACAAACCACATGTCTGTAGTGGACTTTAGGGATCAGAGAACTGCTAACGGAAGTCTAACCCCCTCTCATTCCAGAATCTTGAGGACTGTGTATCTCCTTCCTGGTTTCTGGTTACCCTGGTAACCACCATAGCTAATGACCTGATACAGAGGCAAGGAAGACGGCTTGGGGAATCCTTGTCCTATATTTGCTATTGTTGCTACTGGAATTACTTTCCTAGTCTAATGGATTCTGGACTTTGCTGAATTCTTAGAAGATCCCAGTCTGAGTTTTGTTCTGAAAATTGGACAGTTTTGTTTGAGAAATCCCTTGTTCCCTCACTGACTAGGGACCCTCAAGAAATCAATTGTGGGCACCTGTTGGGGTGCTAGAAGAATGTGATTGCTTTTCCTAACCACTATTTGTCACAATGATGTCGAAGAGCAGAATACATTCTAGTGAGGTAAGTTAAATATCCATCTTAACTCCACCCACCCACCCCCTTCCCTTTTAGGCAGAGTTGAGGAAGCAGAAGATCTAAGAGGTAAGGCACCCAACTCCCAAGCCCTAGACCAAGCTTTCCCTCTCACCACTAGAAAGACAACTAGGAAAGGAAGATGATGACAGGTTGGAACTTCATGATGAAGTTAGCTTGAGATACAGACCAGGGAGGACTTGACCCTGAAGGTCAAGAGGCTAAAACAATTAGCCTCTATGTGTAGGGATGCAGTGATTGAGTATCCACCTAAAAAACTCTGGGACACTTAGGAAAATAATGACACCAATGCCTGGAGGTTTTCTGGCCTGGAAGGACTATACATTCCCCCTCCCCCTTGTTCTCCATCACAGCTAAGGCACAGGCCCAATGGACTCATTTAGAGAAAGGAGGCTTTGGCTCAGGTCATGGGCAGGCACTATGTTGTGGGTTTATCACAGTACTAATACACCTACCTTGAAGGAAGTCTGAAAGAGACAAGAGGATGACCAACTAGATGAGGAAGCCAAGGCTGTGTTTCTGAAAGGAGTCCCAGAGAACCTCCATGCCACCTTCTCCTGATGGCAGGCACTGAGACCATGCAGTCCCTGTTAGACATTCTGCACCTTGTAAAGTAAGCCTGAGTCTCAGGTATTTGCCATCCAAGGGAATGGGGACCACAGACAAAGGGGGGTAAGTGGAATATTAAAAGAGAGAACATCAGGGGTCCAAGTCCCAAACTGAGCATCACAAAAGGCATGTAAAAGATCCTTGAGACAAAGGACAAAAAGATCAGCATCTGACAGTGCAAAGTACTCTGTACTGGAGAGCAAAGGATTTGGACTTTTCTAACTTGGCAGTTTTGTGCCATAGTGTCCGAAAAAATTCAGGCCCTTATTGATATAGTACATGGAAAAGGACAGGGAAGTTCCATCACATGCCAGAGGCTCCAGACCTTTGGCAAAGTGTGTTTGGCAAAGTCCTTGAAGGACCCCATAGGAACCCATCCCCTCTAATGACACTGGGCCCCCTCAGGACAATCACCTATTCATGACACAGTGCTGTAGGACTGTGGAAACTAGCAGTATTTGAATACATTACTGAACACTGGATTTCAGATCACCCTAATCCCAGGCAAGCCTGATATACAATGGGACCCCACTAAGCCCATATAGGCAATGATAGATGACACTATCTAAGGCACCCAGATCACTGTGGATCTTATTGTGGGAGAAATCAGAGTACACCACTCCAGGTAGTTATAGTCCCTGAGCATTTCACCCCCTTGCCCATAACTGGCGTGGATGTCTTAGGACATCAACTGGCCACTTGGATCAAACTTAAGGTAGCAGCACTGACCATAGGTAAGGCTAGGTGGGAGCCAGTGTCTTCATTCCTCCCCATGAGAATTGCTAACACCCCACAGTATAAACTCAGGCAAGGGACAGAATGTCTGGATTCCATTTTAAAGGATTTACTTACTGAAGGTATGATTATCCTTATAGTCTCCCCATTCAATTCACCAATCTGGCCTGTTCAGAAAGCAGGCAAAGATGAATGGAGGCTAACTCTGAACTATAGGAATCTGAATGAGGTTGTTTTCCCAATTAAAGCCCTACTATCCAATATTATAGAGGTGAGAGAGGACATTCGATCCTCTGGCTACTCTTGGTTTGAAGTTAAGCAGACTTAGCTAATGTGTTTTACTATGCGTCTATATCTTCAACCCCAAATTGCATTTACATTTGAGGAAGCACAATATATTTTCACCAGGCTACCCATGGAATATCTGAATAGCCCTACCACTGCGTGACTTGGAGGACATCCTGGTACCAGAGGGATCCATAGATGACACTACATGGTTAGAGATTCTACTCCTGCCTCTGTCCAAGCCTACCTCGCAGCTACAATCTCTGACCAGTCGTGGCTGTGCAGTAGATCCCCATAAATACCAGCCCCCTCACAGTACGTGAAATTCTTAGGATACATATGGACCCATAAGGTTAGGGACATCCCTGCTCCATCTGAGATTAGCTACTCCCCTGCAAAGTCCTCATTGCTATTAAGAGGACACAACATCCAGTAGGCGTGTTTGGGTTTTGGAGACAACATATTCTCCACCTTACAGCCATACTTGCCCCCACTTATCTGGTCACACCAAAGTCCTCCACCTTTCAATGGGCCCCAGAGCAACAGAAGGTTCTAAGTGTAGTCAAACATTGCCATTAGTACTACCAAGTGATGACTTCTAGGTAAAGTCCTCAACCACAACCAGCCATGCCTCCTGGAGCCTATGGACTCATATGATGATGGCAAGAGACTGTTAATGCGGTTCTGGAGCAAGAAGCTCCCAGATGTTGCTACTAGATGTTCATTTCCAGAGGGGCAGGTGCTGACTGCCTACTGGACTCTGATGGCCACAGAACCCTCCATAGGCACAGATACTGTCTCTCTAAGAACTGAATGACCTATATAGCCCTAGGCTGGTGAAAATACTTCCTGTTAAAATGGAAATGGTATTTATAGGACAGGGTTAAACCAGGCCCATAGGGAGTCAGCAAGCTAAGAGACCCCATTAAGACCACCTGTTTTTGGAGATACATACCCTCCCCTACCAATCCACTGACTAAGTGGGGCCCACAGAATCAACTGGCAAATGCTGATAGGAGTGAACAACAAAAATAGCCAGCCCTCAAATGAAACTTCTGCTTTATCACTCATGTAGGAACCCCATGGCCAATAATGTCACAGCTGGGCTGTCAAAGGAAATCCTTGCACCTTTTGGCTTTCCCATAGCCCACTATAGTAACCAGGACATACATTTTATAGCCCAGACCATGCAGTAATAGGCAGAGGACACTAATATTTTGTGTTCTTCCTATCTGCTTATAGGCTTCAGGTTTCTGAACTTATTGAAAAGTATAATGGACTCCTAAAAATCACCCTGCTCAAGCTTCTAGAGGGAAATCAGATCCCAAGTGGGTGCAGATGCCTGAAGCATTCTGCACACTGAACAGCCCCTCCCCTCCCCACCCCATGGCTCCTTTAACTCCCAATTCAACACCTACAATCCACCTCCTAGTCCTTGCCTCATTCTCCAGGGCAAGGCCTTCGGCCTCAAATGAAACCCTAAGGGAATCCTAGACCTTCCAACCACTAGCTTTAAGGGAAACCTACACTGCTTTCCCCTCATAGTGGTCATGTACCAGAGGGTGGAGGATGGTAAATTGGTGTGAATAGCCATGGAATCCCCCAACTATAGAACAAAGGGAAACATTCATAGTACCAGTGACCAGGTCATCTCAGGCCACCAAGTTCACAACAGGTGGGATGATGAGGACAGCCCTGAGCACTGATGGCATGATTCCTCCTCCCTACCGCCATGCTCCCCACCTCTTCCATGTAACTACCAAACCACAGTGGTGGCGGTGGGGTATTGGGTAGCAGAGAATGAATAAGCCATAAGACCAGGAAAGCCCTTCACCCAACAGCACCAAGGTGATAGTCTCAGCTCCAACAAGGGGTACTGAAACTGTACCAGAAGGAAATTAGAGCATGTACCCCAACTTTCAAGAAGGCAGTGAGCAGTACAGAGAGTGCCAAAGAAATTACTGCACTGGTGGTGCAGGACACTAATGGGCTCACAGCTGATGGACTCATAACTCAAGAAGCAATGACTCCTGGTAATGTACCTGCTATGCCACTAGCTGTGGAAGACAAGGCACCCCCTAGATCTCCTCTGCCCTCCACAGAGTCACCAGCCACTATCTTTAGTAATCTACTTGCCCTCAGCACCAGCAGGAGATGAACCACCTAACTTTCTTCTTCTTTTTCCATTGCAGGAGATACAGGAGGAGAGGGATCAAGCACAGGTACAGCAACTTGGGGTACAGCAATGGAGTTCAGTGGGTGATCAAATGGGAAATTCCTCAGGGGGACCCTTGCAAAACCCCAGAAGCTTTGACCAACCCAGAAGTCCTCCAGGTGCAGGGCCAAGGGACAGTTAGAACCCAGAGTAAGTCCCCAAGCTCCACCAGTCCATAAGGGACCAAGTTTGCTGGCCTAGGTGCTATCTTTCCAGGACCCCCAACACTGGATAAATATAGCCTTCATAACTGCATCCATTCCTCTAAATCATCTCAATCTCGAGAACATGGAGACACTCAATGATACCCACTGGTTACATTCTACCTGAACTGATCTGTCTTAACTAGTTAGCTCAACATTCTATCCAAGTTCAAGTGGGGACCATTGAGACTCATACATCTGCTCCCACATCCTGGCCACCTTCATGTGTCTATGTGACAGATGAAATCTGAAATAACTAAGGAAAAAAATGTTCAAGTTTCTAAGCAAATCAATTTATTAAGCAGTGCATGCCGATCACATAACAAATCAGAACCAGGCCTCTCCAATTTGTCCCTGGACCGGAAATGCAAGGGGAGACAGATTTTTATGCATTAAAAGAAAGCAATTAACAAGATCTAAACCAGGATACAAGATTAGGCAATATGATGTCTAATTGGAGGAAAGATTAGGTGCTTTTCTGAGTTGGGAGTGAGATAAATGAGTTTCCAGAGTTGGGAGGCAAGGACAGCAAATAGGTGGATTTTTCTGGATGTGAAATAGGCATGATTAGCAAGCAGTTGGAATTTACAGGAAAGTGAAACTTAGGTCTTGAAATGGAATCAGTTTTACAAAATAGAGTTAGTTTAGTTTACATAATTCCTTCAGTTCCCCACTTTGATTTATGACAAAACAGTTGGGCCACTCCCCCTATGGATCACTTCTCTATAAGATTTTTAATGTGCTCATACTCACCATCAACATTAACAACCATCAACAAGAAAAGACCACTGGGAAGCAACCTTTCAAATAGTATAGAGACATTCTCAAGGTCTCTCTGAAGATCTTTGACATTGATTATGAGACTTGAGAGACACTGGTACAGCACCATACAGCATGGCATGCCTTTATCAAAGAAGGAGCTGTGCTCTATGAGCAAACTAGAAATGCAGTAGCTCAATAGAAAGCATAAGATATAAAAATTTAGAGACATCTCCACTCCAAATGTTCTTTGTGCTTGACCTGTGATAGAGTCTTCCAACTTTATATTGGCTTAACCATGTTCACTGACCTCAACATTGTGGTGTCATTTTGGTCCTTTTTGAGTACAACAGACAACAATAACAATAGGAGGATATTATCCTTATATTATTTGGCCACAAATGTAGATTAAAATTGTAAGATTTTTCATACTTGCATCCTATTATAGGAACTCAGAGATGTTTCGGTATCAATCTATTAATATATTTAGTTTATTCACTTACAAAACTTGTAGTGCTCACCTGCCTTGATTATAGAAATTTACTATGAAAGGAAAAGATGGGACAAAGTTGTAACAACATCAAGACTTGTTCCCTCAAGGGCACAGATTGACCCGACTCAACAAGCCATAACAGAGGAAAACCTCCCTTAGTTATTTTTGATTCCAGGTACATCATATCTGACAGCTAATTGTGTAGTAAAGCTCTACATTGTTCACAGGGTATCAAAAGTCAGACTCATGAATCACCAGGTGGAGAAATTCCCTATCCAGAATGGAAATAGCACAATGGGGAAACTGAAGATACTACCTTAGGCCACTCCAAGAGTGTCTCCTCAACTTTTCCCAGGGACAGACATTGACCCATAGCAGTTCTCAGATTGCAGTACAAGCCATTTTCTACTAAAAGCTTCATGACAATTCAGATAATCATTCCTATAATCAAAATGAAATTACAGTCTCAAGGGTTTTTACCTCAGATAGCAAAATTTTACTAACCATGACTTAGAGCTTGAATGTTGTTAATTTTCTCATGTTTCCCTAACTGTTACATGTCATTTATTCCTTACTAATAAATTAAAACTAAGCACAGTCTGGGGTTTCAGATATACATTGAATATCTGAGAGTTGACTCAATGTAATGATGCTACTACATCTTTAAACCACCTCAAGTATTTTCATAATTTTATAAATGATAGCCCAAAATTTTTAAATGAAAACTCACTCTTTATTATAATAAACTCAGAAATTTCTTTCCTTTTCAGCAAAGAGTGGAAGGGGGATCCTATTTCCTCAGTAAAGTCCTCAAATTTCGGTACTTTAGATTTTGCAACATATGGTGGGTAGGGTGGATAAGACCTTATGAGCCTACTTGAACACAAAGTCTCAAGGGATCTCACAGATGATGATATCTTTTTTAGCTTATATTTAATATTTTATTTTCCCCAGTTACACATAAAAACCATTTTTAACATTTGTTTTTAAAACTTTGAGTTCCAGATTCTCTCTTTTCCTCCCTCCCCCCCCACATGGAGAAGGCAAGCAATTCAGTATAGGTTATACATGTGTAGTCATGCAAAACATATCCATAATAATCATGTTGTGAAAGAAAATAAAGACAAATCAAGAAACATAAAGTTTAAAAAGTATACTTCAATCTGTATTCAGACACCATCAGCTCTTTCTCTGGGATATGGGTAGTACTTTTTATCTTAAGTCCTTCAGAGTTATCTTGAATCATTGTATTGCCGAGAATAGCTAAGTCGTTAACAGCTGATCATATTATATTGCTGTTGCTTTGTACGCAATAAATTTCACTTTGCATCAGCTCATGCAAGTCTTTCTGGCTTTTTCTGAGAGCATTCTCCTCATTATTTGTTATAGTACAATGGTATTCCATCATAATCATACATCATAATTTATTTATTTAGTCATTGCCTAATTGATGGGCTTCCCCTCAACTTCTAATTCATTACCCCCCAAAGAAGAACTGCTATATTTTTTACATATAGATCCTTTTCCTTTTTGTTTTCATCTCTTTTGTGATAGAGACTTTGTAGTGGTATTGCTAGATCAAAGGGTAAGCATGATTTAAAGCCCTTTGGGCATAGTTCAAAATTGCTGTACAGAATGGTTGAATCTGTTCACAACTCCACCAGCAGTCTATTATAGTCTCATTTTTTCCGCATCACCTCCAACATTTTTCATTTACCTTTTCTGTCCTGTTAGTCAATCTAATAGGTATGAGGTAATTCCTCAGAACTGTTTTAATTTCCATTTTTCCAGTCAACAGTGAGTTAGAGTATTTTTCCATATGGCTATACATAGCTTTTACTACTTCACCTGAAAACTGATCATATCTTTTGATCATTTATCAATTGGGAAATGGTTCTTATTTTTAAAAAATTAACTCTTCTCTAAATGCTTGTTAAATGAGGCCTTTATCAGAGAAACGTGCTTCAATTTTTTTCACAGTTACTATTGCTAACTATATTTCCCTCCATCTCATCCCTCTATTTATTTTTTTCTCTCTTTACCTGTCCCTCCTCAAAAGTGTTTTGCTTTTGACTACCCCTTCCCTCAATCTGCCCTGCCCTATCACACTTCCTCTGCTCCTACTTCTCCTATCCCCTTCCCCTCCTACTTTCCTGTAGGGTAAGAAAGATTTCTATCCCCAGTTGGGTGTGTATGTTATTCTCTCTTTGAGCCAATTCCAACGAGAGTAAGGTTCACTAACTCCCCTTCATTTTCCCCCTCTTCTCCTCCATAGTAAAAGCTTCTTCTTTTACGTGAGATAATTTACCCCATTCTACCACTTTTTTCTCTCTCCCAGCATATTCCTGTCTCACTGCTTAATTTTATTTTTTAGATATCATTCCTTCATATTCAATTCACACCAGCGCCCTCTTTCCATGCATACTCCTTCTAACTACCCTAATAATGAAAAATGTCTTATGAGTTACAAATATCATCTTCCCATGCAGGAATGTAAACAGTGTAACCTTATTAAGTAACTTATGATTTCCGCTTCCAGTTTGCCTTTTTATGCTTCTCTTAAGTTTTGTATTTGAAAGTCAAATTTTCTATTCAGTTCTGGTCATTTCTTTTTTGATTCTTAAACTTTTATTTATTTTAGTTTACATCATTCATTTCCACGAGATTTTGAGTTACAAATTTTCTCCCCAACTTTCCCCTACCCACCACCCCAAAACAGCCATCCCATTGTATAACCCCTCCCCCAATCTATTCTCTCCTATGTCCTCCCCCATCACCCCTCTGACTTTCCTGTAGGGCAGGATGGATCTCCCTACCACAGTGCCTTTGTATCTTAAGTCCCAGTTGGATGTAGCTAATAGTAATAATAATAATAATAATAATTGTATATATGTACATATATTTTTAACATTTGTTTATAGAACTTTAAATTCTAGATTCTTTCTCTTCCTCCCTCGTCACCCACCCCCATTGGAAGGACAAGCAATTAGATACAGGCTGTACATGTGTAATTACATAAAACCTCTCCACAGTGGGCATATTGTGAGAGACTGATTATATGTCCCTCCTTCCTATCCTGCTCCCCCTCCTTGTTCTATTCTCTATCCTGTCCCTGTCCCTTTACAGATGTGTGTACTTCCATCAACCCTGCTCCCTAGCCTGCCCTCCCTTCCATCATCCCACCTCTCATCTCCCTCCCCCCTACTCTCATGTGTGGCAAGGTACCCAGTTTAGAGTTTATGTCATTCCTTCCCTAAGCCAAGCTCAATGAGAGTAAGGTTGACTCTTTCCCTTTTGCCTTCCTGATCTTCCCTTCCATTGTAACAATTATCCTTTGCCTCTCCTATGAGATGATTAACCCCATTCTGTCTCTCCCTGTCTCCTCTCATTCTAATCCTCTCCCACCTCAGGATTTCACCTTTTAGAGTATTGTCCCTTCTTATTCAATTGATCTCGTGCCCTCTTTGTATTCATATATACACATACTCAGATATCTGTTTGTATGCATATATAAACCCTCCTATATAGATATATGTGTATGTATATGTATATATACATTTGTATTCCCTTCACCTATCCTCATACTGAGAAAAGTTTCATCAGTTAC
>CM053581.1:422299428-422356125 GCA_028627135.1 Pseudochirops cupreus
AATTACACATGTACAGCCTGTATTTGATGGCTTGTTCTTCCAGTGGGGGTGGCTGATGAGGGAAGAAGAGAAAGATCTAGAATTTAAAGCTCTATAATGAAATGTTAAAAATATATATGTGTATATATACATATATACAATTATTATTACTAATATTATTAACTACATCCAACTGGAACTTGAGATACACAGGCACTGTGGAAGGGAGATCCATCTCGCCCTATGGGAAAGTTAGAGGAGTGATGGGGGAGGACATAGGAAAGATTAGATTGGGGGCGGGGTCATACAAGGGGATGGCTGTTTTGAGGGGGGGTAGGGGAAAGATGGGGAGAAAATTTGTAACTCAAAATCTCATGGAAATGAATGATGTAAACTAAAATAAAATTAATAAAAATTCTTGTAAAAAAGAAAAGAATACTAGAGACCCCCATCCCTTCTGATGTGATAGTGTTAACAGCATGCCTCATAAATTAAACTACCATTTGGCCATTTTGACCAACATTATCCAGTGATGATAAAGATAAACCACATGATTGTAGCCATAATGGTAGCCATAAAGCTCTCTTGGAGCTGTCTATTCTGAAATACAGTGTCTTCAACATTTTTAATTATGAAAGGCAATGAGGGATTTTGGAAAGCAGGAATCTTTGGTAGAGTAGCTATAGAAGTAAAAAAAAAATCCCCTCACACCATTTTCAGTAAGGTGAAGGACTAGCCAATGCTGTTCAAGTTTGATTTGTAAATGGATATTGACTACCAACCCCAGTGCTTTCGATTAGTAACCTTTCTTTTAGCAGGGGATCACTACATAAAAATGTTCAAAAATTCTCTTCACATTTGGAGATGGTTTAATTAAATGGTTGAGGGTTGTTACATGTCTGTGATATGACTAATACTTGCTAGTTTATCTGACACAGCTTCTTTCCCCTTATCCATAACATGAGATAGGATCAGGCCTCTACTTATTCCCTCCTTCAACAAGGATTAACTTTTCCTAACAGGAGACAAAGGAGTCCTTAGGACCTGATTGGGTACAGTTTCCCAATGCAGCCTCCTAGTCACCCAAAGATATAAAAAGTTCTAGCTATGGGGATTTGGGACCCCTCTGACTTGGAAGATTTCTGAAGTCCACACAGGTCATCATATCCCTCACTATATCCTGCCCTGATGACCAGACACATTTCCATAAGGAAATGAAGGTTAAGTGACACTCTATTTTTGTGGTATGAGGCAAATTAAATCTCCTTTAATTGTGCAATGACTTGTAAGTGCCTCATTTCAACCCAATATCCAATTTGAACTAAAGTAAGCTACCTTCCACATTTGGTTTTCTAATGAAAATGGGGGATCAGATGAGATGAACTTGTGGTCACATTGCAGTTGAGTTAAGGGAAGGGACCCATAAATACAAAAGATGGGGCAATCAGATGGCAGAACACCACATAGTCCCTGGTTACTAGAACTCTGCTGAAAATGTATGGGGAGTCCTTTCTGTGGGACAGAGAGCTAGATCCCATTGTGACAAAGGAATTGGCTCAGTGTGTGCTGGAGGATGATTCCTGGGAGGCTAAAGAAAGAGTCATATCCAGCATTCCCTGGTTATTGACTGCCAGCACAAAAATGAAAGTAAATTGGAGCAGTGCAGCTCTGTGCAATTAAAAGCTGAGAGGCAGCTAATGGAGTTGGTGGCCACAGAGGTGAAAGGATCTCTCCTGATGTGGGTGGAGACTGAGAGGCCCTATCCAGAAACCAGCCCTATGGTCCCTGAGCCTGAGGTTGGGGTTCCTCCTGAGATCAGAGCCATGAGACAGGGAAGTAAGAGTGAACCAGAGGTAGAGACCTGAGAACTCCCAACAATGGTAAGAAAACTTCAGCTGAAAGGATTCTGGAAAGATGGCAGAGTAGGTCAGAAAATTCCATGTTCTCCAGATTCCCACCTCAAATTAGACAAAATAGCACCTTAGGGTGAACATAGAACAGTAAAAATAAGCAAGAATTTGGGAAGAACAGTGGTCCTCCTGGGACAACTGGATAAGATCCAAGTAAAATCCTAGGACTGAGGTTTGGTCCCTTGAAACACCTCCAGGCTAGTTCTACAGAAACAGCAAGTAGTGAACTGTGTGGAGTTAGCTGGGTTGGGAGATAACCTCAGCACCAGATATAGGAATTTTCACCTCCTGCACATTGTTGTGAGTCCGTTGTCCGAGTGGGGGAAGATTGAGGGAACTTCTGCTGATAATGGGATGCCAGGCCCAAGATGTGGCCCTGAGTGAGAAGGAACTAACATATACCCAGTGAGTGCAGAAGCAATGGGGGTGGGAACACCTCTGACTGTGGGTACTTATAGGAGGGTAGACTTTCTGGTTTTGGTTCCAGGCCAGAGAGGAGAACTAAAGGAGGATCTAGGGCCAGAGGTACCATCCCTTCCACCCCAGGACTGGTGGTGATTACAATAATAAGCTGCCACATTTTTTTTTAAGTAGGTAAAAGAGAAAGAACCCAACTATAGAAGGTTACTATGGGAATAGAGAAGACCGGGATTCATCTTCAGGGGAGGATATTGAAGCAAAGGAAACTTCTCCTACCCCAAAGAGTAATGCCAAATGGTAATGTCACCTTCTCAAAAAGCATAGATAGAGGAACTTAAAAAAGATTTTAAAAATGAAATGAGAGAGATTGAGGAAATTCTTTTTCTAATAAAAGAACAATCCAAGAAAAACAAGATTATAAAAGTCAACCAAATGGAAAAAAAGATTCAGAATCTTAAGGAAGAAAACAACTACTTGAAAATTAGAATTGGGCAAGGGAAGGCCAGCAAAGTTATAAGAGACTAAGAAAAAATAAAACAAAATATAACGAATAAAAAAAACCAGAAGGTGAAATATCTCATAAGAAAAACAACTTCTCTAGAGAGCAGATCAAGAAGAGACAACATAAGAATAATCAGACTACCTGAAAGTTGTGATCAAAAACAGAATCTTGATACAATAATACAAGAAATAATTACAGAAATTTGTCCTGAAGCATTAGAACAAGAAGAGAAAGTAGAAATAGAAAAACAACAACAACAAAAATATGAATTATCACCTCAAAGAGATCTTGTGAGGAAAACCTACAGGAATATCAGAGTCAAATTTCAAAACCCCTGACTCAAGGAGACAATATTATGAGCAACAAGAAAACAAATTCAAAAATGATGGAGCCACAATTAGAATCACACAAGACCTAGCATGGCAACACTAAAAGACTGCCATTCTTGGAACACTATATATTGAAGAGCAAAAGAACTGGGGTTGTGGTCGAAAATATCATGCCCAGCAAAGTTAAGCATAATCCTGGGGTCAGAAATGGACATTCAATGAATTGCCAGACTTTTAGGATCTTGTTGCAAAAAAAACCCTGAATTTAAATGAAATTTTGTCATACAAGATCCAAGAGAAATATAAGGTACCCATCAAAGACTAATTACAAGAGACTTAATAAGGACAGATTTTACTTTTTATATGAAGAAATTCAAAACATATATCTAAGGTTGTTATTAGTAACTGGCTAATTTGAAGTGAAGATTGGAATAGATTTAAGTATGATGTGATTCTAAAAAGTAAAACCATTTAGAAGGTAAAAAGAGTAATTAGCTTAAACAAATGAGGTGCAAAAGGAGGAACTAGCACAGAGGAATTAGGTGGGGGAGGAGGGCTAGTGGTTCTGGAACCCTGCTTTCATTGGGAATGGATTAAAGAGGGAACAATACATACATATACATACATATATGTGTTTATGTGCGTATATGTATATATAGACATATAAACACACACAGAGTCTAGAAAGGTATAAAAGTCTTCTAAATTCAGAAAGAAATAAAAGGCTAAGGAGATAGGGAACAGGGAGGGAAAAAGGGAGGGATTTTTAGATAGAGCGCTATTCATATTAGATCTGGGTTAAAGAAAGAACAATATATACATTTAGGAGGAAATAAAAGTTTCAAAATTTATAAAGAAATAAGTGGGTGAGGGAATAGGATGGGGGGATAGAAGAGTATCTGAATTAATGGGAATGGGTTAAAGGGAATAACATATATATATATGTATATATATATATATATATATATATATATATATATATATATGTTTGAAAGGCTATAAAAGCCTTCTAAATTCAGATAGAAACAAAAGGGTAAGGGGAACGAATAAGGGGGATAGGATAAGGGAGCAATCTTTGGTGGGGTGTAGGTTAAGTAATAGGAAAGCAAGGTAGTGGGTAGAAGTAAAGTAGAGGAGTCAGGAGAGATATAAGGAAAAAAAGATACAAAAAAGAAAGATCAGAAGTAGAATGTATTAGGGGAAAATTTATTAGGGAAAACAGCAGTGATAATAATCATGACCTCAGACAAAATTAAAGCTAAAATAGATTTAATCAAAAGATAAAAATATAGAAACTACAGTATATGCCAGCCATATTAATCAATATTGTTTTAGACTATTTAAAATAAATAAACAGTATAAGGTTGGAATATTGCTGTGGTATAGGAAATGATGAGTTGGTGGACTTAGAAAAATATGAAAAGACCTAGACTTAGAAGGAAGATATTAATCACTCTCAGAGAAATAGAGGACGAACAAGTATTGTATGGTCTTACATAGATGCATATGAATGTACATGTCATGTATGAATATGATCATACCTATCTAAGAATATGTATGTGTATGTATGCATCTATATATGTATATTGTGTATCTACATATACGCATGTGTATGTGTGTATATACACATGCTTAATTATAGCCTTCTTGGGCGAGGCTTGGGCAGAGGAAGGAGAAAAAAAGAACAAAGTAAAAAGTGCATAGTAGAGAACAAAAGAAAACTTACAAGGAAGCAAAGAAAACTGGACAGCTCTGAACACAATATGTACATTATTATTTACTACAATAAATGTAGTATTTATTATACAAGCTTTCTTGAAATGGAAAGTTATTGGGGTATATTTTGAATCTGCTCTTACGTTCTGCTGTGCACATGACAATGCTTTTTTTTTCTTTTCTTATTTTATATTTAAGTTTATGTTTCTTTTTCTAACTGTATATTTAAGTTTCCATATTTATGTTTAAAATGAATACTTTTTTAAAAAAAACTCTGGGATTGGGACAGCTAGGTGGCTCAATGAATAAAGCACTGGCCCTGGAGTCAGGAGGACCTGCGTTCAAATCCAGCCTCAGACACTTAACACTTACTAGCTGTGTGACCTTGGGCAAATCACTTAACCCCAAATGCCCTGCCTTCCCCCTCCAAAAAAGCAAACAATAATAATAATAATAATAAACTCTGAGATTTTCCCATTATTAGGAACAGGACATGAGTGTACCTTCTCTACCAAGTTGCTGATAATTTTGCAGAAGTTCCAACTGATGAAACCTGATGAGTCACTGGAACAATGGCTCCTGAGGGTATAGTCTAATGGGGCTGATGCTAGCCCCTCTCATCTGTTTCTGTAGGCTGAGGGAACTGTCTGAAGATATACTTTGTCAACTAAATTTTTGAGAGCTTCAAAATGGGAGATGTTCCTTGCCCCTTTTTAGGTGAGTGATATGAGTAGTTATTTGCACATAGTCCTAGGAAGATCGTTTTCCACTGTAGCAGTTCTCCATGGGAATCTGGAAGGGAGTGAAGTTGCAAAAGGGTTTCATATATTTATGCAGAACTCCCCCCACCCAACTCCCAAGCACACACATAATCTAATGTACCTGTGTGTCCAGACTGGCTCTGGGGTGGTTAGATCCCACCTTCTGCGTGAAGCCCCACCTAAATGGCTTCAGACTTTAGCCATAGGCCTCCCATACTACACAACTATAAAGGTTTAGGCTAATCAGTTGGTGACATTTGAACAGGAGGTCGGATCAGTTGTGGCTCAAACAAACACTACTGTCAAGACGTATAAGTACTCTGAGCAAAGGAGAGGCATCGCAGGGTCTGATGCATCGCTAGGTGAACAGAGGGCAATGATACCTTCTCCCTGTGGATCCTGAAACATGGAGTTGATATGAAGTAATTGATGCCCAGTCGATGGGTACGCTAGTAAAATTGTACAGGAAAATTCAACACCAGAACACTTATGGACCCTTCAGTCCTACCTAAGCCTGAGGGATCCTCTAAAGCCCTTACCCAATTTGGATCATTCAGGGGAGTTTACAGAAGGTAGAACATGGAAAAGTGTTATGGGCTCGGTATTTGTGCAGGCCCTTTCAGTGACTTCTAAATGTGTTACCATAGGAAAGGCCAAATTGGAACCCTTAAAGATACCCATCCTATGTAATTAACACCATACAGTATTTCTTTTCAATAATCCCGTGTGACATGTAAGCAAGGCAGATGGGCACCTGACATCTTACAGTGGACTACAGGGAGATGAACAAAACCATCACGGTCATCCCTACAGCTGTTCCTGACCTTGTCAATGTTGTAGCTCAGGTAGCCCAGACTCAGGGTGAGTGGTATAGGGTTATCAACTTGGGCAATTTCTCCCCTCTCTGTTCCTATGGCTGAGACAAGTCAGGAGCAGTTTTCTGTTACCTGGGAAGGAATCCAATATACTTTCATTGTCCTTCACCAGGATGACTGGAACTCTCCTTTATACTACCACATTATGGTGGGCAAAGACCTGAAAGAGGCCTTGCTTTCTGAAGGCACTGATATATACCACTACTCTAATGACATACTATCTACCATACCAGATTAGACCATGGTGGCAGAGGCCCCAGACCAGAGGTAGCTCATACAAGGAACAAGTGGTAAGACATCAATCTTGAGAAAATCCAGATTCTAGCCTTCTCAGTCAAGTTTTGTGGAAAACCCAGAAGATTTCAGACGTAGTCCAAAATAAGTTACTAACATTTGCTTCCCCATGATATGAGTAGGAAGACTTATTGGACTTTCCAGACTGTAAAAAACTCACAGTCCCCAACTGTGACAGCTCCTATTTACCAAGTTACTAATAAGTCTGTCTCTTTCAAGTGGGATCTAGAAAAGGCTACATCCCTGGAAGATCTAAAGCAAGCTGTACAGCAGTCTCCCCCTTGGGCCATTATGACCATGAAAAGCCTATGTCTCTGGAGTATTCTGCTCATTGAGACTATGCTGAGTGGAGTCATTAGGGGGCACCAAAAGGTAAGCAGAGTAAGTAAGTATTAGGCAAGTCCCCCAAAGTGGTTACTTGACTATGCCACATTTGAAAAGCAGTTGCTTTGCCTATTACTGGACTCCAATTGCTACCAAAGAGATAACACAAAGTATGTAATTGCCCTTTGTCCAGAGTTGCCTATTATAGGTTGGACAATACAAGCCAGTCCCTCTACAAAGGTAGAGCACCCAGAAGACTTCGATTGCTAAATGGAAAGAGTACATTAATGATGAGGATGAGGATGAGGATGATGATAGTCAATTTCATATAATACTATGTGTTAAGGACTGTGATGAATACTTTACAATTATCATCTTATTAAAAATCATACTTGTAGACTTTCAGATCATATGAGTGATGAAATGGAGGACTAGACATTTTCTCTAATCATCACATCCTCTTCAACCTCTCCAATTTCTGTAGAAATTATGTTCTAAAAATCAAGGAACTTCAGCTACCTCTCTGTTCTAGGACAGTAAGGATCAAAACAGTGTTTAAAAAAAAATACTAAATAAATCAACCTGAAATCCTTGCCTATTAACCTGAGCTCACTTAACACCCCTTTACCTCCTCCCAGGCTACCAGCAACAAGGCTGCACTAGCAAACTCAAGAAAGTGACACATACTTAGAACAAAACATTCCACACTCGATCCTCCTCCCTCTTTCCTGTGCCTTGGAAACCCAAACTCCAGGGTGTAGAAATTTGTCCTGACTGTGACAGACAATTAGGCAAGTCAGAGCCCTGTGGGAGCAAAGACCTTCTTGGGGCCAAAAGCTGTAGCACCAGTGCTGTAAAGCTTCAAACTGCATAAAGCTTCTCCACAGATTAAATTTATGCTCCCAGGATTAAAAGGGAAGTGGTCAAATGGGGAAAAGTCCTTATTTTAAATTTTTCTAGTAAAATTTTGATATCTAAAATATATAAATAATTTATATACGTGTGTATGTATATAAATGAAACCAACGCTGATCACTTTTAACCAGAAGCACTCTCCATGGATGCACAATGTTGGAGATGAATAAGGCTTCAATGTGTTTAAGATGTACACCTGATGCCACAAGGACCCTCTTGACAAAGAGGGAGGAGCCACAATTTCAACTATCTGTTGGTTCAGTGATCACCAAAGAGAAACCAGCCTCATTCTTTGTTAGCTTGATTTTGACATGCACACCATTTAGCAATATTTTTTCTTGACAAAAAAAAAATGACTTAGGAGCTCCAATTTCTGCTCACCAACATCATTCTTCTCTAGGTCACAAAATCCTCATTAGCTCCCTCTAGGTAACACCCCATGGCACCCAAGCATGTCTTTGTTTAAAAAAGAAAAGTAAAAAGAACTATCACTATTGTGTTGTCACTTTAAATGATCACTTACTCAAAAAAGGCTCTATAAGTTAGGAGTTGTTGCTCTGACTCATTAACTAGCTAACCCTCGTTTTCCCCATTCTTCTTCTCTCTTCCCCTTTCTCCCAATGCTTCATTCTTTCTCACCCCTCCATTTTTTTAGATCATTTCAACACAATTGACTCACACCTGTGTCCTCTTACCTGTACAGTTATTGTTTGTCCTTCCTTCTCAAAGAGGACCATAACAGGGAGGTGATGCCATGATGTGCAAGTGAATTGGATTTGAGTGAGAGAGGGCAGTGCAAAATCATCAGCCTCACTTTTTCCTCTGGAGCCATCTGAGTCAAGTGGCAAGATATAGATCAGGACGACTGGAGATGGCCCTAAATGCAGTGGGAGATCATGGCCTTTTTAAGCTAAGGTCTTTCCCAGGTCTCAGTTTGATTGAGGCAATGTCCATTCAGTGATTAAGGCTAGGTAAAAAAAGAGGCAAAGAATGGCCTCTTTTGCCTAGTCAAAAAAAAAAATCGATCTAGGAGAGGAAGACGCTCAGGTTTCTGGCCCAAACAGAACCAATTTCTATTGACATTCATTCTGAACGATCAGGGTATAAACAATGATCCCATGGGCTTGGGCTGGGACCTATTATTGGCCAATCAATGAAAGCCAGAGTGATTTGGGTTTACAGGTATAGCCAAGTAGCTCCATTTGAATCACAATGGATTTTTTCAAGGCCTGTTTTTTCAGAGCTCTCGTCAAGAAATCAAATGAAAACTACATGAGACAAAGAGTTAATTGTCTTAACTTTTGGGAGAAAAAGAAGAAAAAACAAATGGAGGGGAAATTTAGCTCCCAAGCCCCAAGATACTTTGAGAAGTATAAGTGATGTAAGGGTATGATACCCCATGTAGACAGAAAGACAAAAGAAGGAGAAGAAATAGCAGTATTGTCCAACTCCAACTGGCTGGTTGGGTCCCCAGGGTGCTCTATATTTGTAAACTTATTTTTTTTAATATTTAAACATTTTTCTTTAAAGTTTTTAGTTCCAAATTTTATCTCTACCTCTTCTGGATCCTCCGTAGATGGTAAGCAATCAGATATAAGTTACACATTTGCAATTATGTAAAAGATTTCCATATTAGTAATTTTGTACAAGAAAATTAGAATGAAAAAAAAAAGAAAAAAAGAAAGTGAAAAATAGTATGCTTCAATATGTATTCAGCTGATATCAATTCTTTCTCTGGATGCGGATAGCATGCTTCGTCATTACTCCTTTGGGATTGTCTTGGATCATTGTATTGCTGAGAATAGCTAAGTCATTCACAATTCTTCATCAAACAATATTGCTGTTACTGTGTACAGTGTTCTCCTGGCTCTGTTCACTTTACTGTGCATCAGTTCATGTAAGTCTTTCTAGGTTTTTCTGAAATCATCCTGATTGTCATTTCTTTCATTATTTCTTTCTTTCTTTCTTTCTTTCTTTCTTTTTTATTTTTGCTTTTTGGAGGGCAATTGGGGTTAAGTGATTTGCCCAAAGTCACATGGCTAGTGTGTCAAGTGTCTGAGGCTGGATTTGAACTCAGGCCCTCCTTACTCCAGGGCCAGTGCTCCACCCACTGCACCACCTAGCCACCCCCAGTTGTCATTTCTTATAGCACAATAATGTTCTATTACAATCATATACCATAACTTGTTTAGCCATTCCCCAATTGAGGGGTATCCCCTCAATATCCAAACTTAACCACCACAAAAAGAGCCATTGTAAGTACTTTTCTACAAACAAGCCCTTTTCCCTTTTTATGGGTATCTTTGGGATATAGACTTAGCAATGGTATTGCTAAATCAAAGCACAGGTTTATAGCACTTTCAGCATAGTTCCAAATTGCTCTCCAGAATGGTTAGATCAGCTCACAATTCCACCAACAATGCATTAGTACACCAGTTTTCTCACATCCCCTCCAACATTCAAAATTTTTCTTTTTTGGTCATATTACTGACTCTGATAGGTGTGAAGGGAAACCTCAAAAATTGTTTTCATTTGTATTTTTCAATCAATAGTGATTTAGAACATTTGTTTCATGTAACTGTAGGTAACTTTGATTTCATTGTCTGAAAACCACCTGTTTATATCCTTTGAGCATTTATTAATTGGGGAATGACTTCTTTTTATAAATTTGACTCAGTTCTCTATATATTTGAGAAATGAGGTTTTATTAGAGATACTTGTTGCAAATTTTCCCCCCAGTTTTCTGCTTTCCTTTTAATTTTGGTTGCACTGGTTTTGTTTGTGAAAAACTTTTTAATTTCATGTAATTAAAGTTGTCTGTTTTACATTTTGTAATGCAGTCTCTATCTCTTTGGTCCTAAATTATTCTCTTATCCATCAATCTGACAGATAAACTATGTCAGGCTCTCTTCATTTACTTATGGCATCACCCTGTGTAATGTGCTCATTTTGATTTTATCTTGGTATATGGTGTAAGATGCTGGTCTATACATAGTTCTGCCACACTTTTCTAGTTTTCCAGCAGTTTTTGTCAAATAATGAGTTTTTGTTCCAAAAACTGAGATCTTTCGATTTATCATATACTAGATTACTATGGTCATATACTATAATGTAATTTGTACCTGACCTATTCCACTAATCCACCACTGTCTTTTTAAAAAAAATTTATTTTAAACTTAAGTACTGAAACTTAAATATGAAATAAGAAAAGAAAAAAAGCATTGCCATGTGCACAGCAGAACATAAGAGAAAATTCAAAATATACAGCAATAAATTTCCATTTCAAGAAAGCCTATATAAGAAATATTACACATTGTGTTCAGAGCTGTCCATCTTTTCTTTAATTCCTTGTAAGTTTTCTTTTGTTCTTTGCTGTGCACTTTTTGCTTTGTGTTTTTTTCCCCCTTTCCTCCGTTTCTCTTCCCCAAGGTTACAATTAAGAGTGGAGGTAGATAGATAGGTAGATTATAGATAGATAGATAGATAGATAGATAGATAGACAGACGGACAGATAGATAGACAGATATACACACATACAAGAATACACACATTTATAGTATGTATATGTATTTGTGTAGACATACATACACGCATATGCACACAAACATATACACATACATATGCTTAGAGATCTATAATCAAACTCATATATAGACATATCCATTCATATTTATCTATGTTAGGCTCTACTAAACTTGTTTGTCTTCTGTTTCTCTAAGGGTAGATAGCATCTTCCTTCTTAAGTCCAGGTCTTTTCATATTTTTCTAAGTTCATCTATTCATAATTTCATACACCATAGCAAGATTCCAGCCTTACGCTGTTATTTGTTTTAAATAGTCTAAAACAATATTGATCAATATGGCTGACATACACTGTAGTTTCCTTATTTTTCTCTTTTGATTAAATCTATATTAGCTTTAACTTTGTCTAAGATCATGATTACTACCCCAGCCTTTTTTTCCTAATAAATTCTACTCCTGATATTTATTTTATGTTTGTGCATATCTCTTATTTCTTATCCTTTCTGACTCCTCTACTTGACTTCTACCCACTACTTTGCCCTCCTATTACTTAACCTACCCCCTCCAAAGAGCTCTCCCTTATCTTATCCCCCCATCCTTTTGCCTTACTCTCTTGTTTCTATCTGAATTTAGAAGATTTTTATAGACTTCCAAACATGTATGTTATTCCCCCTTTATCCCATTCCTGTTAATGGTGTTAATCACCCTTCCATCCCCCCCATTGTATTCCCTCACACTCTTATTTATTTATAAATTTAGAAGACTTTTATTCCATTCTAAATGTACAGATTTTTCTCTCTTTAATTCTGCTCTGATGTAAGTAGGGTTCTGTCTAAAAATCTCTCCCTTATCCTCTCCCCAATCCCTATCCCCTCCTTAGTCTTTTATTTCTTTCTGAATTTAGAATATTTTTATACCCTTCTAGATATATATGCATAGTTCCCTCTTTAACGCATTCCCAATGAAAGTAGGACTCCAGAACTGCCAACCCTCCTCCCCCATCTAATTCCTCTGTGTTAGTTCCTCCTTTTGTACATTATTTGTATAAGATAATTACTCTTTTTACCTTTTCCTAAATGGTTTTACTTTTTAGAATCACATCACACTCATTCTACCCCAGTCTTTCTTTCAACTACCCAGTTACTAATCACAACCTTACATATATGTTTTACATTTCTTCATATAAAAAGTAAACAGTCTGTCCTTATTGAGTCCTTTGTAATTATTCTTTGATGTATATCTTATATGTCTCTTGGATCTTGTATGTCAAATTTTCTTTTAGGTTCAGCTTTTTTTGCAACAAGATCCTGAAAGTCTAGCAATTCATTGAATGTTCATATTTTCCCCCAGGATTATGCTTAACTTTGCTGGGTATAACATTTTTTTTGCCACAACCCCAGTTCTTTTGCTCTTCAATATATAGTGTTTCAAGAAGTGCAGTCTTTTAGTGCCACCACTGTTAGGTCTTGTGTGACTCTAATTGTGACTCCAGCATGTTTGAATTTTTTTTTCTTGATGCTCATAATATTTTCCCTTTGAGCTGGAGGTTTTGGAATTTGACTGTGATAATTCCTATAGGTTTTTCTCATCGGATCTCTTTGAGGTGGTGATCACCTTTTTTTTCTATTTCTACTTTCTCCTCTTGTTCTAATGCTTCAAGACAATTTTATTTAATTATTTCTTGTATTATTGTATCAAGATTATGTTTTTGATCACAGCTTTCAGGTAGTCTGATTATTCTTATGTTTTCTTTTCTTAATCTGTTCTCCAGATAAGTTGTTTTTCTTATGCAATATCTAACATTCTTTTCTATTTTTTCATTCTTTATATTTTGTTTTATTATTACTTAGTCTCTTATAACTTTGCTGGCCTCCCCTTGCCCAATTCTAATTTTCAAGGAGTTGCTTTCTTCCTTAAGATGCTGAATCTCCTTTTCTAGTTGGTTGAATTTCTTTTCATAGTCTTCTTGTTTTTCTTGGATTGTTCTTTAAAAAAAAAGAATTTCCTCCATCTCTCTCATTTCATTTTTAAGGTCTTTTTAAAGTTCCTCTATCAATTCTTTTCAGACAAGTGAACAATAACATTACTCTCTGGGGTAGAATAGACTTCCCTTGATTCAATTTCATCCTTAGAAGATGAACCCCAGTCTTCTCTATTCCCAGAGTTTGTGTTCTTTCTCCTTTGCCTGTTCTTTTTTTTTTTTTAATTTGTGGCAGCTTAGTCCTTAGGGTATGTAGGATGGTGTCTCTGGTATCCTTCAGTTCTCCTCTCTGGTCTGGAGGCAAAACCAAGAAGTCCACCCTCCTGTAAGTGCCTACAATTAGTGGTGTCCCCACCCCACTTCTGCATTCACAAAATGTGTGTTGGTTCCTTCTCTCCCAGGACCACATCTTGGCCTCCCTTGGCATTTCTTTCTCAGCAGAAGTTCCCTCACTCTTCACCTGCTCAGACACTGAACTCCCAGCATCATCTGGGAGGTGACAATTCCTTTACCTGGGGCTGAGACTACTTCCCAAACCAGTTATTCCCAGGCCTCACTGTTTGCTGTTTCCATGGAACTAGCCTGGAGGTGTTTACATTTCACAGGCACCAAACCTCAGTCCTGGAATTTTTCTTTGGATCTTGTCCAGTTGTCCCAGGAGGACTGGTGTTCTGTCCCAACTCTGGTTTGTATTTACTGCTCCACATTTGCCCTGAAGTGGTACTTTGTTTTGTTTGTGGGGAAATTTGGAGAACTTGGAATTTTATGACTTATTCCTCCATCTTTCCAGAATCCCATCCACCCCTCTATTTCTTAGCCAGTACCAGATTGTTTTGATAATTACTGCTTCACAACATAGTTTGAGATGTGGTATGGCTAGACCACCTTCTTTTGCATTTTTTTCATTGATTCCCTTGATGTTCTTGAGCTTTTGCTCTTCCAGATGAAATTTGTTACTATTTTTTTTTTAGCTCGATAAAATAAATTTGATAGTTTGATTGGTATGGCACAGAATAAATTAATTTAGGTAGAATTGTCATTTTTATTACATTGACTGAACTTACCTATGAGCGATTAATATTTTCCTAATTGTTTAGATCTGACTTGCATTTGTATGAAAAGTGTTTTATACTCATGTTCATATATTTCCTGAGTTTGCCTTGGCAGGTAGACTCATGAGTATTGTGTATTGTCTACAGTTATTTTGAATGGAATTTCTCTTTCTTTTGCTGCTGGACTTTTTTGGAAGTATATAGAAATGCGGATGATTTATTATGGGTATATTTTGTATCCTGCAACTTTACTAAAGTTGTTAATAATTTCAAGTAGAATTTTAGTTGATTCTCTAGGATTTTCTAAATATATCACCATATCCTTTGCAAAGAGTGATAGTTGTATTTCCTCATTGCCTATTCTAAGAGCTTTAATTTCTTTTTCATCTCTTATTGCTGTAGCTAACATTTCTAGTGCAATATCAAATAATAGAGGTGATCATGGGCATCCTTGCTTCACCCTTGATTGTACAGGGAAGGTGTCTAGCTTATCCTCTTATGGACAAAATTTGCTGATGAGTTTAGATAAATATTAGTTATCATTTTAAGGTAAGCTCCATTAAGTCCTATGTTTTCCAGTGTTTTTAATAGAAATTTCAATAGAAATCTATTGAGATAATCATATGACCTCTGTTGATTTTGTTATTGATGTGGTCAATTTTGCTGATAGTTTCTCTAATATTTAACTAGTCCTGCACTCCTTGTGATATATTGCTGTAATCTCTTTTCTAGAATTTCGTTTTAAATATTTACATTGATATTAATTAGGGAAATTGGTCTATAATTTTCTTTCTCTGTTTTGGTTCTTCCTGGTTTGAGTATCAGCACCATATTTATGACAAAAAAATAATTTGGTAGAATCCCTTCTTCATCTATTTTTGCTAATAGTTTATATAGTATTGCGATTAATTGTTCTTTAAATATTTGACAGAATTCACTTGTGACTGGTCCTGGGGAATTTTTCATAGGAAGATCGTTAGCGACTTACTCAATTTCTTTTTCTAATATTGGGTTATTTAAGTATTTTGTTTCTTCTTCTCTTAATCTGAGTAATTTATATTTTGTGGATATTCATCCACTTCTTTTAGATTGTCAAATTTATTGGCATACAGATACTAAAAATTGTCTTAATTTCCTCTTCATTGGTGGTGAATTTACTCCTTTCATTTTTGATGCTAGTAATTTGTTTTTCATCTTCCTTTTCTTAAATTAAATTAATCAATAGTTTATCTAGTTTATTGAGTTTTTGGTTTGGTTTGTTTTCCCCCCACAAAAACAACTTCTAGTTTTATTTATTAGTTCAATGGTTTTCTTATTTTCAATTTTATTAATCTCTCCTTTGATTTTTAGGATTTCCAATTTGATTTGTATTTGATGATTTTTAATTTTTTCTTTTTCTAGAGTTTCTTTTTTCATGCCCAATTCCTTGATCTACTTTTTCTCTATTTTATTGATGTGAGCAATTAGAGATGCAAATGTTCTCCTACATATCACTTTGGCTGCATTCCATAAAGTTTGCTATGTTGTCTCATTGTTTTCATTAACATTAATGAAATTATTTATTGCTTCTATGATTTGTTCTTTGACCCACTTGTTTTTTATGATTATTTAATGTCCAATTAATTTTTTATCTCTTTCCATTGTTCATTATTGAATGTAATTTTTATTCCATTATGATCTGAAAAAAATGTGGGTGCTATTTCTGTTTTTCTGCATGTGGTTGTGAGGCTTTTATGTCCTAATGCATGTTTAATTTTTGTGTAGGTGCCATGTACTGCTGAGAAAAAGATGTATTCCTTTCTATTCAATTTTCTCCAGAGATCTGTCATATCTAACTTTTTTTTAAATTTTATTCACCTCCTTAACTTTTTATTAATTTTTGGTTAGATTTATCTAGCTCTGAAATGGGAAAGTTGAAGTGTCCCCCATTAGGATAATTTTATTATCTATTTCCTCCTGTAACTCATTCAACTTCTTTATAAATTTAGATGCTATACCCTTTGGTGCATATATGTTTAGTGTTGATATGACTTCATTGTCTATGGCACCTTTCAAGGAAGATATAGTTTTCTTCTGTATCTCTCTTAATTAGATCGATTTTTGCTTTTGCTTTGTCTGAGATCATGATTGGTACATCTGCTTTCTTTGCTTCAGCTGAAGCATAATAGCTTCTGCTCCAGTCCCTTACCTTTCTCCTGTGTGTATCTCTCTGCTTCAAATGTGTTTAATTTAAACAATATATTTTAGGATTCTGGTTTTTAGTCCATTCTGCTATCCACTTCTGTTTTATGGGTCAGTTTATTCCATTCACATTTATAGTTCTAATAACTGTGTATTTTCCTCCATGCTATTTTTTCACTTATTTATCCCTCTCTCTTTCTTACCCTCCCACACTTCCTCTCTTCACAAGTATTTTACTTCTGATGACTGCCTTTCCCAATATACTCTTCTTTTTATGAGTTCCTCCTTCTATTATTCTTGTCCCTTTTTACTTCCTTATAGGGTAAAATAGATTTCTATATTCAACTAAATCTGTATGTTATTCCATCTTTCAGTTGGTTTTGATGAGAGTAAGGTTTAAGCTTTGCCCACCACCCTTGCCCTCCATCTTCCCCTCCATTATATCTTTTTCATACATCTTTTATGTGGGATAATTTATCCTATTTAATCTCAACCATCCTTCTTCAGTACAATTTTCTTTCTCATCCCTTTATTTTGTTGTTGTTGTTGTTGTTTTGAAGGGAGGCATAATCCCATCAAAGTCACCTTATATCCACCCCCTGTCTACATATATTCCTTCTAATTGCTCTTATAGTACAATAAAGTTGTCAAGAGTTATAAATATTTTCTTGCCATATGGAAATATAAATAGTTTAATCTTACTGGATATCTTATGTTTTTTCTTTCTTGTTTCTTTTATACCTCTTTTTATGTTTCCCTTTTGTAATGATAATGGGAATTTGAAGATCTTCCCTGCTTTGAATATATACTCTAGACCCTAATAGACTGAATGAAGCCTGTGGTGGGAGAAGTTTGATGAAGGGTGGAATAGAGCCCACAGGAAACTGGGAGTCAGAGCTAGACTAAATGGTTGGGAGGACAGCACATGTCCCAGGGAGTCAGTAAGGTTTGTGAGTAAATGTTGGTCTTATATTGGTTTGTGGGAAGGCTAAAGGATGCTATGGCTCTCTGTGCTGTTATGGCTTACTGGCCTCTTTGCTACTATGATGGAATTGGCTTACTGATTTTGATATTTGATTTTCTGGTATCTGAATCAATGTTTTGCTTCTGTCTTTTTTGTGGAAAGTCTGTTATATTTTGCAATTCAGTACCATGCAAGTGCTTGTGGACCTCTGATGTATATACATATATATATATATATATATATATATATATATATATATATATATATATATATATATATATGTTGATGGTGAACACTGTGAATATTGCATTGATGCTATATCATTGAGTCTTGTATTTGGAGTTCAAATTTTTTATTCAACTCTAGGCTTTTAATTAGAAATGCTTGAAAGTTCTCTATTTTGTTAAATATCCATTTCCCCTGAAAGCATATTCAATTTTGCTGGGTAGGTGATTCTTGGTTGTAATTCTAACTCCTTTGCCTTCCTCTATATCAGCAGTTCTCAACCCGTGGGTCACAACCCCTTTGGGGGTTGAACAACCCTTTCACAGGGGTCATAGGGGTCGCCTAAGACCATTGGAAAACACATATTTCCGATGGTCTTAGGAATCAAGACACTGCTCCTCTATTGGTCTCCAGGCAGGTCTGCCCACATGCATATATACCCACATACGAGTATTAAAGGGTTGTGGCATTAGGAAGATTGAGAACCGCTGCTATATATCATATCCCAAGCTCTTTGTTCCTTTAATGTAGAAGCCACCAAATCCTGTGTATTCCCAGCTGTAGCTCTACAACATTCAAACTGTTTCTTTTTCGGCTGCTTTCAATAGTTTCTCCTTGATCTGTGAGCTCTGGAATTTGGCTGTAATGTTCCTGGGAGTTTTCATTTTGGAATGTCTTTAAGGTGATGATTGGGGAATTCTTCCAGTTTCTATTTTGCCTTCTGGTTCTAATATATCAAGATAGTTCTGTTTGAAAATTTCTCGAACGATATTGTCCAGACTTTTCTTCTTTTTTGATAATAACTTTCAGTTAGCCCGATAATTTTTTTTTAAATTCAGTATTCCTTTAAATTTTTTTTATTTTTATTTTTTTGCTTTTTGGAGGGGGAAGGCAGGGCAATTGGGGTTAATTGACTTGCCCAAAGTCACATGGTTAGTAAGTGTTAAGTATCTGAGGCCAGATTTGAACTCAGGTCCTCCTGACTCCAGGGCCAGTGCTCTATTCACTGTGCAATCTAGCCACCTCTCCAATAATTTTTATATTGTCTCTCCTGGATCTGTGTTCTAGGTTAGTTGTTTTTCCATTGAGAAATTTCAATTTTTCTTTTCTTTTTTTAAATTTTTTAAATTTTTTTTATCATATCTTGATGTCTCATTAGAGTCACTGGTTTCCACTTATTCAGTTCTAATTTTTAAGGAATTATTTTCTGAAGTGAGATTTTGTACTTCCTTTTCCATTTTGGCAAATTCTATATTTTAGGCAGTTATTTTCCTTGGTAAATTCTTGTATATCTTTCCCCATGCTATTGATTCTTTTTTTCATCATTCTCTTGCATTATTCTTATTTCTTAGCCCAATGTTTCTTCTACTTCTCTAATTTGCTTTTAAAAACCCTTTATAAGCACTTTTAGGAATTCTTTTTAGGTGTGAGACCAAATTACATTTTTCTTTGAAGTTTCACATGTAGCTCTATAGTAGTTGAATAATCTCTTTCTGACTGTTTGTAGTATTCTTTCCTTGACCTGGGAGCTCTGGAATTTGGCTATGGTATTCGTGGGAGTTTTTGCTTTCAGATCTCTTTGAGGAGGTGATCAGTGAATTTTTTCAATTGCCATTTTGCCCTCTAATTCTTAGATATCAGGGCAGTGTTCCTTTATAATTTCTTGAACTATGTTGTCTAGACTTTTTTTTCAACATGACTTTTATCTGGTCCAGTAATTCTAAAATTGTTTCTCTTTGACCTATTTTCTAGGTGAGTTGTTTTTCTAATGAGATGTTTCACATTTTCTTGGTTTTTTTTTCATTCTTTAGGTTCTGTTTTATTGTTTCTTGATGTCTCACAAGAGTCATTAGCTTTCACTTGCCTAATACTAATTTTTAAGGAATTTATGTTTAAGGAACGATTTTTAAGGAATTTATTTTCTTCAATGAGCTTTATTGCACCTCTTTTTTCCATTTGGCCAATTCTGCTTTTTAAGTAGTTATTTTCAACATGGAAGGTTTGTACTTATTTTGCCATTTGACCAGTTTTGTTTTTTAAGGAATTCTTTTCTCCAGTGAGGTTTTGTACCTTGTTTATAATTTGGCCTATTGTTTGTTTTTTTTAAAGGAATTCTTCAGTATTTTTGTACTGCTTTATAAGCTATTAATTGCCATTTCATAGCACTCATTTCTTTTCCCAATTTTTCCTCCATCACTATTATTTGATTTTTAAAATCTATTTTTTTTAGCTCTTCTAGGAATTCTTTTTTAATTTGTATCCAATTTGCATTTTTCTTTGAGGCTTTGTTTAAGTTGTCTTCCTTTGAGTTTTATGTTTTGATCTCCCTATTACCATAGTACCTTCTTAAATTCAGGTTCTTTTGTTGTTTGCACATTTTTCCATTATATTTCTTGACTTTGAACTTTATGTTACAGTTGGACTCTGCTTAAAGTTGGGTGTGGTGATGCATTATCCCAAGTTTCAGGCTTTTTCATGCTAGTCTTTTTCCCCCTTTTTTTTTAACTAAAAATTTTTGTTCATTTTTAGCTTACAACATTCATTTCCACGTGATTTTGAGTTACAAATTTTCTCCCCATGCCATGCCAAAACAGTGATTCCCCTCCCCTTCCATGCTTTCATCCTTTTTGTCCCCAAAAAAGGAATCAAAGGTTTGATTGCTCTACTTGCTTTGCTTCCTCTGCTTGCTCATGTTGCCAATCAATTACTTGACTCTTGAGCTCTTTGCCCCAGTAGAACACTGTTTCCAGAGAGGAGAGCTTTGTCCCAAATCACTGGGGTTTTCACAGCTGCTGGAGTTATTAGTTGGGTGCCCTCTCTGCTGCCCCCAGAAGCTCTGGCCCACTGGCCACACACCCCAGGACCTCCACCCAAGACAATGATCCAGATCCATGCAGTTTAAAGCAAGAGCAATTACCCTCTGAATTGTTGCTGGGTCCCCCTACAATCTGTACACCAGGAGCTCTGGAAGCAGCCATATGGAGCAGCCACTGTGCCTTCGCCACTTCTCACCCTGGGGGCAGAGGTCAGACCATGCTCTTGTGTCCTCCCCCCCCCCAGTTCCAACAAAGTTCCACACTGACCTTTTACTTGCTCTTTGGCATTTATGGATTGATAAGTCTGGAAACCACCACAGCTGCTGGTGATTTGCTCTCCTGAGGTCTGCTCTGGCTGCTGCTGGTTGGGGCCACCCTAAGGCTAAAACCATGGCTTACGTGGGGCCGGGCTCAGCTCCCAGCCTGCTGTGATGGACCCTTCCTGTGGGTCTGCTAGGTTGCCTTCAGCAGGAGATTTGTTTCTGTTACTTTGTAGGTTTTGTAGCTCTAAAATTTGTGTAGAGTCATATGTTATAAGTATTTGAGGTGGTTGTGGGGGGAGCTCACAGAATTATCCTGTTTCTATGCTGCTATTTTGGCTCTGCCCCCATGCTATTCTTTTTAGAACTAGTTCTGAGGTCTTGTATGTTTTTAATGCTTCCCAAGTGGGGTTATCCTAGAAGAGGTTTGGTTACTGCTCTTCTAATCTATACTCTAGTCCTTACCCAGGAAGGGTACTTGCAGCCACAAGTACAATTAATAAGGCTCTTCAGAGCCCATGTTCCCTTATGACTGAGTATTCCTCTTTGCCTTAGAACTATGATCTAGAAGCAGGTATGGGCAATGGAGTTACCAAATAATGCCCAATACTGCACCCAGTGCTAGCACAAGGGTGCCCCATAATCACTTTCTGACTAGTTGTCTAATCCCTTTACTACCTCTGGTCTAAGGGTTCCCAAAGCTTCTGCTGCTATTGCTGTTACTGCCTCCAGTGCTCATGGCTGGTGCTGCTGCTTATGTGTACTCTGGGTCAGCCACCATTCTGATGTCACATACTCTCCTTCCAATCTCCCAAATTGTTTTGGGCTGAAGAAATGTCTCACCCTAACCTTTTGCTGGCTCTGCCCCTCCAAAATTCGATTTAAAATATTATTTTAAAGTTGTTTGGAGTGCGATGTTGGAAGAGCTCAACTATTATGCTCCTTCTACTCTGTCATGTTGGCTCTGCCCCCTTGGGGCAGTTTTATATATCTTTGTGGTAAAAGCACAATTTCCTCAGAAAATAAGTTGATTCTGATCTCATTCAAGAGACTTTTTGATATATGGGGGCATACGTCACCATAAAGGTGTGGTGAATGATGTCAGAGGGAGCATGACCTATCAGTCAGGTGGCTCTAAGAGTTTTATTGACAGTGTGGAAGATAATTATTAGGGATTTTGAAATGGAAAGTACTAGACGAGAAAGAGCTCACTATGAATGCCTCAATTTTCTCAGTAAAATAAAAAAGCTGAGAGAGAGCAGGGAAAGTGAAGGGAACCATCAAGGAATAAAAGGACTATATTGCTGAAGTGAGGGTCCAGTTTTTAATCTGGATGACATTAATTTATTATGTGCCAAATCAACACAATTGTGACACTTTCTCCAATTTTTCATCAATCTCTGGGTAGGAGAGAAGGTAAATGGTGGGAGTACCAGTGCTGAGGTATACACAAGCAGTAAGGTCAAGAAAGTAAGGGGATTCGTGAATAGAAAACAGTGTAGAGTTGAAATAATATTGGTTCTAGATTAGAAATAGAGGGAAGAGAGGTCAAAGCAGGGATAATGGAATGAGAAAATACTGTGGAATAGAGAGACTGGTGATTCTGGATGAAGGTGAAGAATAGGATTACAAGATGTGAAAATATAGGGGGATAGGTAGAATGATAGGACATTGCAGACAGAAGATTATCACCATTTCTAATTAAATAAGTGGAACACTTACGAGTAATGGTGAGATATAGGGTGTGACTGAGGTATGTTAAAGGAATAGGTCATGAGATGTAAGGAAGCTGAGAGGAATTGGGAAGTCAAGGAGTTTGAGGGAGCAGCAGCACGGTAAATATTAACATCTCGTAGTGTAATAGAAGTTGTGGAGGAGAGGAAGACAGCAAACAAGTTAACGACCTTGAGAAAGGGGGGCAAATGACCTGGGAAGTACACATGCTGTAATCACAATTTGGATGGGGGATGAGTTTCTTCCAAGAAGAGATTGCTGCATGTCGGAGGTAAAGGGAGAGTCTGGAAGTGCCGATGTGGAACAAAGTGTTCCAGCTCCTAATTTATGACCAGTGTGTGAGGAGTTTGGGGGGCTGAAGCGGGAAGGGGGGTGGTGTTGGAATGGCAGGAATGAGAGTATAGCCACTGCTGTAATGTAGAGCATGCCCAGAGCCACATTGTCATTTGGGGTAAGTCATGTCCCAGTGAGGGTTAGTAGACAGTTTGAGAGAAAGAGTTCCAGGACCAATGAGTGGTTCTTCGATGTTAATAACTTTAGTAAGCAGATTGTGATTCCACCAAATGCTGGGGCTCCCAGTACTAGCTTGCACACTCTACTGCTTCAACTAGGCTATTGAAACCCTGCCTATAAGGAATCGGCTCCTGATTCCATTCTCTGTGAGAGTTATGTGCTATTAATTTAGTAATGGGATACCCTGAATGATGGAGGCTCTGGTAAGTCCTTGCAGTGGGCTAAGCTCTGGGTCCCATGGAGCCTTAAGGGATTGTCATTCAATCATTTCAGTGATGTCCAATTCTTTGTGACCCCATCTGGGATTTTCTTGGCAAAGATACTGGAGTGGTTTGCTACTTCCTTCTCCAGTTCATTTTATTCATGAGGAAACTGAAGTAAATAGGATTGGGCAGTTCGCCCAGGGTCACACAGCTAATAAATGTCTGAGGTCAAATTTGAATTCAGAAAGATGAGTCTTCCTGACCTGAGGGACCAGCACCCTACCCACTATATCACCTAGTTACCCCATATTCTCTATAAGGGATAGATTTGTAGATAATATTTTCATCTACAATGAGGGGAAGTCAACACTGATTCCTGAGAAGTGGCTACCTGCTTGCCCATGTGGTTTGTACCTTGGAGAGAATAGGATTAGATAATTAAATGCTCTCCTCTTTGGTGTTAGTACCAATGGAAGAATTTTATTGATGCCTCCATCTGCACAAAATTCTTTGTGAGGCATATCAATGTCCACCAGATACATCATAATTCTGTTGAGCTGATCAAATCAGGTTGTTAGGAAAATGGCAGAGTTTGGGCAGTCAGCTGGACATGGGGAATATAATGCCATGTTATGGTGAAATCAGGGTTGCCCATTTCTGCAAGATCTATCATGTCACAATCCCACGTGGTACCCAACATGCCTTCAACTGGCTAATTACATTGGCCCATTTTCCCCATCTCAGGGCAAGAGCTTTGCCTTTAGTGTAGTTGATACTTACTCTGGATGTGGCTTTGCTGGGGTCTTCAAGACCATCATTACTGAACCCACCATGCAATCTCTCCTAGAACATATATCCTTCTTCCTTTTGGGCTGCCCTGCCCCATTGCCTTTAAACAAGCATCCACTTCACTGTGCAGGATGTACTGGCATCATTTGAGTTTTCCCTCTCCTGTTCTATCCTCAGGCAACTGCTAATATGGATCTTGAAATAACGGCTTTGTTTTCATGTCTAATTACTGGGGTCAAGCATCCCACTTGCTAGAAGCTGTGTCTTCAACGCATCAACATCATTCTAGGAAGTGGGAGGACACTCCAGTTCTGAAGTTTTTTGGATCCAGCCTCCAAGAAATTATCCAATATGGATGAACTGCTTTTTCTCTGAGTGGAGTCACCTGGATCTCTAGGTAAACCTTCCCCCACCTAACCCACCCACCCCACCCCAATTCCATACATCCTGGAGAAAACAGCTCAGATCCTCTCAACTGGCAGCTCTTTCCTGGTGAATAGTTCATACAATCACTTCATAGAAATGGCCTGTGGGTGGAATTCTTTGGAAATACTTTGCTTTCTAACCACATGGGAGATTACTGCCCAACTATGGTGAATGTGAATTTACCTGGAAGCAAGCAGATTCCTTAACTGACTTGGTGGTAATCTTGAGTCTGTGGATGAAAGTGAAGGAGAGTCCTTATTACCTAGGCCCTGAAGGAGAGTCCCTCATTAGAGGCCTACAAATATTGTTACCACTCTTCCTATCTCTCTTCATGGGGCTTCCATAGGGCTCGCTTCTGGCTAGCAGGTAGAGGAATAAGTAAGTGGTAGTATAGGGCAGATTACATGCAAGACTTATGACCCACTCACCATAGCAACTTTTTCAAACCTTTTCATCCCTCCTGACACCTACCATGGCTTACCCTTCTTAGCTAGGAACTTTTCCTAATATTTCACGGAAAAAAATAGGAGGCCATTTGAGCTCTTCATCTTACATCTCACATGCTTTCCCCCGTTATCTCTTCCTTCACCCTTGTCTTATGTGAAGAGATGGCTTTTCTCAATACTAGACTAACCCTTCTACATGTACAAGGAGATCTAGCCTGTTGTTCTGAAACAAGAGAACAACAAATGATGTGGGGTACAGGGAAGAGAAGGAAGAATGTATTTGGAAATCACGATGAAAAGGCATCAACAAAAACTGAATACCCTGACAAGCCCATTTCTACTCAACAAAACATATTTACAGATTAAGCACATACTTATTTTAGTTTATTTAAAACATACAATGTTTCATTGAAACGGTGAAGCACTCTTTGCCAACAAACCATACCTGAATTGTTGGACCTTACAGTACAGTGAGTATATACAATATGTACAGATTTTTAACACCTATGTAGGAAGGCCTTTTTCGACAGATCACATTTGTAACTACTGCATTTTAAAAATAAAACCTCCACGAAACAAAAATGAATCGGCTCTATTTTGATTTCTTAAAGGTTTTTGATTCAAAAGAGGCTTGTTTATTGCAAATACAGTTTAAATTTTAGTGTGTGTTCTTACACAGCTTGGTAGCTCACGTCATTGGAATTGTCCATACGGCAGTTTTCAGGGGACAATACTTACAGAGGCATACTGCCACAAAGAAGTAATAAACTAAGAATATATACATTCAAACCCAATACCCAAACCTGTGTTATATACAACCTATTTACAAATATATACTGACACATGGTATATGTACAGAGTATCATAAATATTGAAAAATATGTTAGCTTTAATGGGTTAATGTTGTTTTATAAATTATATTACAGTTATGACTGAAATATCTGTGGAAGACAGTAATGTAAAAACAAGGTGACAAGACAGTGGTTTAATACTGAAGACTGCTCATTAATGAGGATATGTTTTAGGAACCTCAAGGCAGACAGGTTAACTTGTAGGAAAAATCATGCATTGGAGTATAGCCTAGCCAAGTGGTACAGCCAAAGATGATGGGGGAAGATTTCTGACATCCTTGTGTTATAAAAGAAACTGTTCTTTTTTTTCCTGATTTTGCTGGGAGAAAAAACCTAAAAGGATCTCATCCATTTAAGGATGGAATATGTCAAAAAAAAATTCTTCACATGGCATTCCCCTACAGTTTTTAGGTGCTAATTTAGCAATTACTTCCAAGAGCTTAAAAAAGAATGCCAATTCTTGGTTTAAACTAGAGTTGGACTCTGGAAACCACATGGGGTAGTGATGGCCCACTCAAAAATATACAAAACAAAACAATAGTGCATATTCTCTAGATTGTACCTAATAATTTTAAATACAAAATTAACCCTTGGTCTCATTCAATATATCATTACTGGTTATCTTCCAGTTGTATGAGATCTATAAATTATAGATATTTGTGGTCCGTAACCTTACCAGTCACGTGGAGTACATAAGAATGTTGAATGACATAAACCATGTCTGCCAAATTCTGACACTTTCCTAGAACTGAACATAGTTCAATTCAAGAGAAAATTTTTGAGTCAGATAATTCCAACATTTGCTTCTCTCAACCACTAATGGAATTATGTAAATTCAGGTTTCTACACATTATGCCAAATGAGTATAGTACCACAATTGCTTGATAACATATTCACCATACACCTTAACACACCATAAATGCGTTCTTAGAAGCCAGGTTTAAATTCACATTTTTCTCTAACTGGGATCAAAACGAAACAAGTGAACATGCAGAACCAAAAGAGCTTCTTATACTCACAATGCACTAGTTTCTTTAGTCATTGATTAGACATAAACAATTCTAAAGTGAACAAGTGTGAGATGACAATACAGTGCATACGAGTTTAAAGAAGCATCACTGCATGAGTATCCTAACTGCCTGTACAAAGAGAACTTGTATCATAGACCAAGTACTGGTATAACCCATGTATTAGGCCTCTAGTGTAGATAAGACAGTAACAGAACTAAACAGTCATTAATCAAGTAATTCACACTTCCAATAGTGGATAAATAATGAGAAATCCTGTTAGTTCAGAAGTTTCTGAATATAATGGTTAACACCTACAGCAAGCAGATCCTAGTCATCCACTGCTGTAATTCATTTGCAAAGAGCAAATGAATTTTCAGCGGACTGAAAAACCCAATCATAGCTGTCAATGTAATAGGTGGTGCAACTGAATAAACCCTGTTTTACCCAACTGCACTATTTGGTACCTCGAGTTCTATATATATTAGTTCTTTATTTACCATAGAAATATTTGTTTTATCACCTTCCATTTTAATGGGGAGAAGTCTTTAAAAATTTCATAATTTGAATTATCCAGGTTTTAGGGGGATACAGGAAGAAGGAACACAAAAAAATAAGACTTAATATCTGATTTGGGATAGAATATCAATTAACAAATGTTTACTAATTTTACCTTTTAATTAATGGAGATTTGAATGAAATCTATGCTTCTAGTCAATGATATATTTTTGCTCACATTGGTTTGAATGTATAATTTTTTTTTAAAAATTACTTGTTTTGGATAAAAAAAGTATTTGGCTTATTATGCCTATAAAAAGGCAAGTTAATTCATAATACTAATAGTTTCGAACACTAATGAAATTTTTTTATTTGGTCTATTGACCTTATCTGGATAAAGTTCAAAAAAGCAATTTCTTAAAAGTAAAATAGTGCTTTTGAAGTCTTTGTATTTTTTGGTACAAAAAAATAATAGTGTTCTCTCTAATGGTTATTTCAACACTTCACTGCAAATTAATAATTATTTCTTACATCAAATGGTTCCATTAGGCACATTCAAGTAAAATCATAAAATATCCAAGTTAAACAATGAAAAAAAGCCAAACATGTGGCTTGATAAAAGTTAAAGTCGTCCATTCTCTGGAATGGAATAAAATTGTCACTTCCTCTAGCAGGAGACTCATGCGGTGTGTTGTTAATGTCCATTTCTTTCATGCAGAACAGCTTCTTAAAGAGTTCATTAATTCTGCACAGGAAAGAACCAGCAAAAAATCTGCATTGCAAAAGGAAGTGAAACTGCAAACATAAGCGAAGTTCCGTTTTAGTAGAGAGTAGACTGGTATTCAAGTTTGCCGCTATGATAGCTAATGGCCATCTGAAGAGGCATTGTGGATCCAATCGAGAATAATCAAAGTCATGCTTCCAATCATTACAAGAAAGCCACTTAGCAAGAAGAACACAGCCTAGAATAAAGGAACATAATTTTAAAATTGGTCAGTAAATCTAGAGACTACCCTTATCAAGTGAAATCTACTAAAAAGGATCTTGCTATCGCTGCTAGAAACAAACACTTCTTGAATTTTCTACAAAACCATAAAAAAGCTTTAACTAATAAAATTTTAACATCTTCAGGAAGCTTTAAGAACTAGATCTCTGATCACCATATAAATTTTGAATTGTCAATACATCATACTTTTAAGAGCCACAATAATCTACAGAACAGATGAGGGAATTTTGAAAAACAAAAATTAAACCATTTTCTCAGTGTCAAGGACCCATGTAACATACTAGCTCTTTAAAATTCTTTATGACTGCTAATACTTTATTCACTCTTTTATAAAACCATTCCTTTCAACTATATTAGGTTATGGCTGTTTACAGGATGCAAGCCAATCAATCAAATATTTTAACTAGAAGTAAAAACAGCATGACAGAATATAAGAGAAGCATACATCTGAGCTTCTCCACTGAACTGGCTGCAATCAACAAATTAAGTTAATGTCACATAAAATAGCTTTATTTTATTCTGGATCAATTAGTCTAGCTATAAGCAGCCAGTCTAGGGTAAATTATTAATTGCTGCTATAAAGTCATCATGGATTTTTTTCCTCACTCACCCCAATCTTCTGCACAGATTTCATTGATTCCTTCTTTACTAGTTTGATATAAAAAGCAGAAGGCAGAATAAAAATCAACATGGCAGCGGCAGAGGCACCTATTTACAAAAACAAAGTTTACATAAATTAAGTATTAGAATGAGAAATAGTTATCAAAATCACACTTTCTGGTTACTAAAAGTACAGAACTGATTTAATGCAAAACTTACCAATAAAACCAAAGATATCTCTAATGGTTGGGACAAAGATGACAAGCAAATTGGTAAATCCCAAGATGGACACAGTAATGAAACTATGACGCCACCAGCTGAAATCCTTTGCTGCAAACAACAACTGAATGAGTGAACTCCGGATCTGTGCAGGAAAGGAAAAAAGGAATTAGTAGAAAAAACCAAAATGAAGTCTATGATTATGAGGCAAACTGCAAATTTACTTTTCCAATTAATTATTTTCCAATACGAGTTGCCCCCCTTCTTGCTCCCTTGGAAATTTGAGTAGGTTGCTGTTTTTGATTACAAAAACGCCTTAGGCTGAGAAGTCTACAGGTTTTTTTTAAGTCTTTGAAAAGAAAAATAGCAAAAACTTGGGAATTTTTAACAGTTTAACTTAGGTGTTTAGAAGGGAGAAAAGTCACACCAAAAAGCTCAAGTTCACATAAAAAGATTCATGATTATATTACTGATTTGACAATACTTACTGGGAAAATCACTACAGGTACTGTCAGTGTAACAGCCATCAATACTGCCAAACGGACGATGAGAAGAATAATATCGGCACCCAGGACTGCAGAGTATGTATGAAGCAGTTCTGGTTCAACACGTCCTATGAGGAAGATGAAACAAACTGAGGTCATAATGTGATTTCAAAGAGATAAATTTCGTCCATTAGATGCTTGAAATGACTTCAACAGGATCTGTGGACAAGTAACTGAGCAATATTTGGCCCAAATGTTGGTAGCTATTCACAAAATAGGCCTGTAAGAGGCCAATAAGATTAATTTGGAATTATGTAGTTAATACAATTAAAAAAACATTAAGTGGCATATTTTTAAAGAATCAAGTGTAGATTTAGCCACATGAATTCCATTAAAAACAACAGGGGCCAAGTGGCTAAATCTTAATGCTTGGCTTAAAGTACTTTTTTTTCCTGTGGGGGGGAGGAGGCATGAAGCGGTAGAAAGGTAGCTAAGCAGAGCAAAAAGTTCCTTTAAAAGGGATTCTACTTAATTTGAGTGTTAGCAAATGGATAATTCACTAAATTTGTAGAGTCTAAATTGCAGGATAAATTATATTATCTTAAGAGAAGAGGAAAAAAACCTATTTTAGGCATGTACTATAGCTATAGCTACCTTCAAATATTAGAAAATGGTACGTGAAAGGATTAGATTTGTCCTATGTTCATGTGAAAGGGGCTATAAAACTGTCCTCCCTCCCTCCCTCCCTAATTTTAGTACAATATAAGGAAAAACAACTTAATAATCCGAGATCCAGGAATGGAATGAACTGATCTGCTAGGTAATTAGTGGAGCAGGAGGGATGCTCCATCACTAGCAGAGCAGGCAAGAGCTTACTGGAGACCTTCATTATATTCATGCATTATGCAGGGAAATTAGGGGTTGAATTAGACATCTCTAAGGTGTCTTCTGAGTGGGATTTCATTATTCTGTAGTAGATCCAATATTGCAAGTTCTTAGCTTTAAAATTTATTTCTCTTTAGGGTGGGGGACTTTCGAATGCTGTATTTTTTGATGTTGGGGTATAAATAAGGATCAATTTCATTGTTAACTAATCAATGGTTTTTTAATTGTAAACTGGACATTATTTACCGTAAAATGTCAAGTATCCAAAGATGGCGGCAAGCAGGTACATGAGAAACATGGCAAAAAAGGAAATCTTGGACACATTCATCATTCTTCTACGACTTCGGCTAGTTAATTGGAAGGAAACATGCAGATAGATCTTTAGCAATAAAAATGCACAGTATGTTACCTTTTCCATTTTTCCACTTTTGCGTGTACAAATCAGTATCAAACATATAAAATGCTTACCCCTTCAGCTCTTCATAAATAGGAAGAATGGCAGGATGGCAGACAAATGAAAATGTCAGAATTGGCACAGCATAGACAGTCTGAAAAGCAAATATAAGAGGACTGAACATAATGACATATTAGCTCATTAACAGCTACTGAAGAAGTACAAAGCTAAATTTTTTTTTTATTCACTTACAAAAGTCTAGGATTTCTTATCCTTCCAGTTCATTTACTGTGTAGGTGACATACTAGTTTTTCTATTCTTATTTCAGTTACCTGTACTTCTCTGTATTTTTTTTAAAAATCTATTTAAAAAAACCAATGCTTTCTAGAAAATTCTCAATGACTAATTAGTTCATCTAATCATTATTTAAACTATATAACTGTTTATTTCTTTTAATATATTTTCAGTCAAATGATTTCATTTCTCTCTTAACTCTATAGTCAGACTTTTAAAAAAGAAAAAATCATAGAAAGTTACCTGTGAGTTGAAGATAAAGTACCGTGGTTCACAGGAATCATCATTAGTCATGTTAAATGAGGTTTCCAGTGAAGATGTAAAAGTTGCTGTCAAGTGCATTACTGTGCTATTTAGTGTCTCATTCATTACTGTAGCTTCAAAAGGACAAGAAATCTGAAATTTCTTACACATCACCTAAAAATGAAATTAGAGGTATTTTATTTTGTTACGCTGTATATGACAAAACATCACCTAAAAAGTGATACCCCACATGATGCAGCCCAAGAATGAAATTATACCTACCACAATCAGAAAGAACACCATACACAATAAGGAAAAGCCACTTGTATATCCGAGATATCCTGTAAGGACATGGAGAAGGTAATTGGGCATTAGAGGCACTGTGTTTCAGACAAAGGTATTTTCTGTGAGATAAAAAAATCTTTACTTTTCCTATTTGTGAAAAGACTAAGTACCAGAGTTCACTAAAACATGGATAATATTCATCTAATTTAGAAACTGGGTCTGAAACCAAGAGTGTTAATAGTGAGTGGTGTTTTCAAAATTAAGTGGCCATAGTTAAAGAATTCTAAACTGCAAAAAACTAAATTTAAAGATTAAAACCGGATACTTACTTAGGACTAGAGAGTAACATTTCTTATGAAATGTGCCAAGCGAAGACTAGTAAAACTCAACACTGAAAAGCATACCTAAAATTGATTGAAGCCTTCTCTTACACTAACTGCAAACACCTGCCAGCAGCACTAATATTTGAAAGCCCCCCAAGAACTGGTCTAATCTTGATCTTTAATGAACTAGGATCCCAGGGCAGATGCTGGGCCATCTTAGGAATCCCTCACTACCTTTTCCAAGTGACAGACCTGTTTCTAGGTGCCAGAAACAATTTATAACTAATGATTGTCCTAAGTGTTTGAAGTTAGGCATACTTACCTAAATTTCTCAGCAATGACAAAGGAAGAATAAGCACCAACGATACCAGCAAAACTAAATAGTCACCATTCAAGTACCACTCTCTGAATAAAAAGAAAACAGTAATGTTCAAAACTGGTCACAAATGAAAATTTGGTTTCTCCTCAGGAAAAATGTTCATCTGGCTTCTTTAAAACTAAATGGCTACCTCAGAATAAACCTTTATGGTAGCTGTCTAGCTACCATAAATCCTAGACAAGAATCATTTTGTAGACTTAAAAAAAAGCTGAAGGACAAGTTTGGAAAAGCCTGTTCTTTTAAGGAGTTATGGGAAAGTTACTTTGGGGAAGAAAAAAATAATTACTATACTTTGCTGTACTAGATGGCTATATTCACTTAGTTTAGAAACTGGGTCTGAAACTAAGAGCGTTAACAGTGTAACTTTTGTCCCACTGTTTATTCTGGGAGCACTGCCAACTAATTCATAACATAAAATGTTCCTTAAAGGCTTGATACTAATGCCACAAACAAAGCAGCACTGTTAAGCAAGTAATCTTATCTTCAAGCATTTTTACAAAGATTATATACCAACTTTGTCATTGCTTTGGCTTGCCATTTTTGAAGCTGGAAACAAGGAATTTTATAAGTTTTTCATTTACAAGAATCTTTCATTTGTCAACTAATAAACCCGAATATTTTAACGAGAAAATATTTCCACACTTGGGGAAAATATATACATAAGCATGAAGCAAGAGCTCAAAATATTGGGAGACTTACTCTTAACTCAAACAGTCAATTATAAAATTTTTCCTAAGCTTAAAGGAAAAATTTATAGTATTAGATGTCTACTGTACACCATGGATTGTCACACATAGGACCATCAGAAATTTCTTTCTATAACTTAATTTTTCTACTAAAAAAATATACTCAGGACTCAGTTTGTATTACCTTACATCACCCCAAGATTTCTATTCTTTACTCTTGAGATATTAGAATATCATAGAAAACTGTTATTTCAAGGCTTAAGTAACAACCCAAATTTCTGAAAATTTAACACTTTAACTCTTATGGAAGAGTAATATGTGATATCTTACTCAGAGAATTAAAAAATTCTTGTGTACTTTAGATAATACAAGCTGGACTACTTGGCAAAACAACTTTACTAGAAAGAGCAAGCCTCCACAGCATAATCAGCACCTAAGACAACTGCCATTCCTGATATTCCCCATTTTTCACAACTTCAAATCTAGAGAACTTATTATGCAGACTATTACTTTGAACAATCAAAAGCTTCAAACTTAAACACTATGTTGGATTTAGTTCATGTGTTAGAGTATATGTAATATGAAGCACTTTATTAAAATAGAGTATTAAGTCTAGCTTATAAGACAACTATCATAATAAAAGAAAAAAGTTAGATTCTAAGAACTTGGGTGAATTTATTATCCATACAATTAAGTGGCTGATTAAAAGTTCTCAACTCATTTCAGCTCCATCTAGTAGAAGGCTTTCCTGGACCATATCCAATTTCCTCACAGAAATTAGACTGGTAAATCATGAATGTTCATGCTATAGCCGCCTTTGCTAAATTCATCTATTCCATGAAGTGATGCCTAAATAGTAATGGCATTTACCATGGAAATTAATTCCAGTAACTACGTGATAACTTGTGGAGAAACATTAAAGTACATTTGGGTCCTAAAAATATACTTAGTTTGAATTTTCCATTATTGTTTTTAACCTGTAAATGTTATAAAAAGCAGGTTCTGCACATGCATAGTCATTTTAATACCAGTCAAAAAAATTGGAGACTTGCTATAGGTAATAAATGTGTGAGAGTCTCATTAAGTAAAACTTAAAGTTTTAAGATGCAAAGTTTCATCTTTGTTTACTAGGAAATATAATTAATATAACATCATAGATTAATATGAAAACAGTACCAATCCCTCTACTTTTACATAATTCATTTTTAATATTAAAAAACTCAAATCTCTATGTTGGTTTTCTTTTTGAATCTCTGATGGTTCTCTTATGAGGAATCTTAACACCTACCCTTTATTGTCTTCAATGCTCATTAATGCCTGGATCACCAATGGTAACTCATATTTCACTATGAAGAGATAGCTTGACATAGCTAGAAGAAAACAATTATTATACCATTACATGTCTAGAATCTACTACATGGTACAAGTCATCAAATGGTGTCAATATTCAAATACTGAAATTAGGTGTGCTATGGTCACAAACTGGGTGGGGGGGAGAAGGGAAAGAAGGCAGGGGACAACTCTGGGGAGGAGGAAAGACTATCTTCGGTTAAAGTACGGCAAGATTCAAATGACTTTTTAGAGCCCTTACCTCCAATATTTTGCATTGTAATTGACCCAGAAGCTGCAAGTTTTCCAGCCATACCAAACGCTTTATGTCCTAACTGCTCATATAACAGAGACCCTGTAAATTTAAACACAGAGTTATAAGTATGCATTAACAAAAAAATAGCTATAATCATCTTGAAAAAAATAAATAATTCTACTATACCTCCTTCATTAGCTGTCTTCAAAAGGAGATGAACAGAATACAGGGAAAATATTGACACAAATGTCAAAAGAATTCTGGTAAAAGAAAGACAAAGCACTCAGCTAGCTAATCAAAAAGTATAATCATGTTTATGTACTGTACAGAATTTGGCAAAAACAAGTACAATTCTCTTATCCCTGTGAGTGATGCATGCTTGCACATACACAACAATTATGTATAAGAAATAAGATGCCCATTAATGGGAGATTTTTGTGGTCCTTAAGATAGAACTGGTGGTATTTTCTGTGCTAAACCTAGTAATGTCCTTAATTATACATTCACTTTTTCTAGCAGTAAGAGTGAGTCTTATTTGTGTCTGGAACTCAAACTAAAATTTCTCAAGGTAACAGACTGTCCGTGATAATGCCACTTGCTCAAATTCCTCTTCCCCTTCACGTAATTGGGCAGGGGGAAAAATGCTAAAGAAAGAGCTTTAGGACTGAATTTGACAAAGAACTTCCCAGAGTGCCCTATTCTTCCTTGAGGGCAAAAATCAGGGAAAACAGTTTAGTCAAAACAGACTACTAAAGTAGGTATAATGGAAATCTGTTTCCTTTGGCTTATGCAACCCTAAAGAGCTGGTTATGAATCCACAGCCTTGAAGATTGGGGGGAACCCACTCAGTCTCACTCATTCAATGTATCTTCAGATGTTTTTGAAATTCTATCATCCCTGAAGCACTAAATAAGTAAGAGATAAATTTTATAAGAGTATCTATTAAAATATTAAGTGATTTCCAAGATGCACTATTAGCATACCTAAGAATTTGTTTTCAAATTTTATCTGGTCTTCATTTTGAAATATAACCAATTTCACTGGAAATACAAATCACATTTTTATAGTCACCAAGACTAAACAAGCATTAATCTAACAATAGAGTGCAGATTATTGAAAGAGACTTTTGAGTTCTGTATTATATAGTATACACACATGTATGTACACCCACCCACCAGTATATCCATTCATACAGATACACATGGATACATACCCACACACACCCACCCCTAAATACCACAAGAGATCAACAGTTAACAATAATGCCATCTAAAATAAATCAAAGCACCAACAATTGTATAGTTACAAATACAACGTCCTGAAAGAGGCAAAAAAGCATTTAGCAAGTTACCAACTTTACGATTTGAGGTTTTGGCTTTTTTTCCCTCCTTGCTCCTCTCTATTTAGAATGTCTACCAGATGTCTTAAAATTTGGCATGCTCCTAATGAAATCAGAAGACTAGAATTTAGGATGTTTTAAGTTTTAGGCCAGTGAAATTTTAACATTAAGCACAGCTTTGCAGAAGTTAATTTGTTCAAAATATGTATTTTCTAATCAAACAGAAAACACAAGAAGACGGTATGTCAGAGTGTTTATGGTCAAACTACAACGACACTTGTCTGAAACAATAAAACATTAACTACTTATTGTAGAAGTTACAAAAACCAAATTACTTTACTCCTCTAGGTTACAGACTACAGGTCAATCTCCAGGGCCCCTTACAGCTCTAACCTTCTCCAATTCTAAGTCCCTATGCTAGAACATTCAGAAACAGCTGATTCCAACTGGGACAACCTAAAGATAGAACCCAATTACACATTTACTATCCATTTTGACAAAATGTGGCTGTCTCCAAACAATCAAAACAAATTCTATCATTTTGAAGATAAAAAGAATATTTCATTTAAACCAAACAAGTCTAGATGTGTAAATATGACCACATCCTGCTCATTAAAAGTGGTCCACTTCTTAAAGAACTTTAAAATCTATTTATGGTTAATAAATTTGGCTTCTGACTAGAAAAAATAAAAAGCATAAACAAACATAGCAATCCCAGTGTTAGTAATAGCATAAAAAAGTCCCAAGATGTATCAGATATTCTGGACTTATGCTTTCAATAACTAGAGCATACTTTAAAAAAAAAAAACAACAGAAAACCACCTTAACACAAGTACTGGGATATTATTATGATAAAAAAGATATTTTTGTTTTTTCAAAAGATCTGAACTGTTAAATGAAACTATAAAATATTTATTATGTTAATTATGCAGCATAACCAGGTATGCTAATTTTTTATAGATACTTACACAAAAAGGGCAATTCCAGTGTTAGCCATGGCATAAGAAAGCCCAAGGATTCCGCTGCCCACAATAGCATTGCTTAGATTAAATACTGACATACCAAAAGAAGTTGTACCTGGATGCTGTCAATTCAAAGGAAAAATAGAAACCAAATTAAAAGAGAAAAATGGTATTAAAATTTTGAAATCTAAGTATAAAGCTATTTTTTCCCCACAATGACACTTATTTTTCTATTGCTTTTAACTTACAAAGTCTGTTTCATACTTCTTCTTTCCCAAATTCGATTCAAGCAAAAAGTTTTGATTTTCAGGATCCATGTCTACATAATGGCTGCAAGAAAAATTATTCAAATCAGACTATTTTATAACAAACAACCATCACAAATATGCTATAACATTTTTTATTTAGCACAAAAATATTATGTAGATCATTCATGCAAACAGCTACTTATAATTCATCTGAACAGTTACTTCAAGGGGAACATTAAAGAAAAAAGATCAATGTTTCTCCATATTATATTTCACTATGGAAAAATATATTCCCATATCCCCTTAAAGAACCTCTAAAACAAGAATTCCTGGAAAGGCGTTTTGAAAAGAAAGAAAAATGTTGAAGTTCTCCTGACCTCTTCTTCATAGCAGCTTGTTTGGTGGGATATGAATAGGTGAAATCATTGCTGTTGGAACTGTAGCTACTGCTGTCTTCATCTGGAGAAATGTTAAACCTGACCGTTTGTGCTTTAGTCATGATAGGACCTAGGGGGAAGAGAGCGCAGAGGAACCTGTCTCAGTTGCGTATGAAGTCGGTGGTCCCTTAAGTGCTGCTCCCTCTGTTTATGGAATCCACCCAAAGGTTCGGCTCAGCTCCTTTTGTCCTCTGCGGCTGGGTGCAGCGCACACTCGCCCAGTCTGGGGAAGGTAAAAGGGAAACGTCAATACTGCAGTGGTCTCCTAGGCTGGATCACGTGGCAAACTGCTGCTGCTGCTGCCGCCGCCGCCGCCGCTGCCGGGGAAGCTCATCAGGGCTGATTCATCCCCAGCCAGAGAAGTGGAAAAGTACCAGAAGAGAGAGGGGCGGGGGAGCTCGAGGAGGGAGAGGAAAAGTACAAGACAGTCTACGGAGGAGAACAAAGATAATCTCCCACCACTACACACTAATGTGATTCATCCCCAAAAAGGCAATACCCTCACGCTCATGCGGAATTTTATAATTACATCAACCCAAACTGGATCAGCCCAAGAAATACTCTTGGGGTTTTGTTTGTTTTTTCTATTTTCTCCCTCGGACATCGCTGTAGAAGGGGTGTGTGAGACACACGTTTCATACTGTCTTAGGTGTTTGCAAAAGGTGCAAAAACCAAAAGGTGGCCTCGAATCATCTCCCACTTTTTCATGATGTTCTAACCCTTTGGCGCCCTCCCCTGCCCCCCCCCGGCCCCGTACTTTGCTGGGTACAGCAAAAACTGGAGTATAATCTGCGATAATATAATTTACTTTTTAAAAAATCAATTAACCAAAAGTTCCCCTTCGTTTTTTAACAATGAAAAAATTTTCAACCCAACAATCAAAAAATCTCCCGAGCTATACGGGCAGTAAAGGCCCCGTCTGTTTACACATTTACAGAAACAGGGTTCAAATACACCAGCCTCCCGGCCAGGCCTTTTCTACGCCAGGAAACTGATGCAATATTGATCGTCGATTGTCACACATCCTCCGAGCTGCATTTCCCATTACTCGCCCAAACCTCTATTCCCCACTTCCCACAAAACCTGGGCCCCCAGGATTTAAAATGATAAATGCAAATTAGTCACAAGACCGCACCAGAGGGATCGCCAGCTTCGGGGCTCCCCTCCCCCTCCCTTAAAAAGATGCCGCAGCAGCCGCGGCGGTCCCCCTCCCCCCCAGCCCGTGCCCAGAGGCTCGCTAGCCTCTGGCTGCCGGCCTTCAGCCGCGACCAACGCCCGCCAACCGGCCAGGAAGGGGCCCAACAATGACCGCCGACAGGCAGACGCCGAAGGCTAGATCTCCGGCTTCCCAAGACCCTCCCCACTCGCGCCCTTTTCTCCTACTCTGCCCCTTTCAAAGATGATTCAGTTCGGGGTTATTACCTTGGATGATTTCGAGGGTTCTTGGCTCTGGTTCCAAATCTCACCAAAATGGTTTTGCCAATTAATTCTCAATGAAACTCCAAACCGTAAAACAAAGAACTCTACCAACGGTCCAAAACAAGGATAGAAGGAGAAAAAAAATCGTGAGACCTCCACCCAAATCCCGAGCGGTCCACAAGGAAAGGAGAGCGTAGGTAGGTGTCAGCGGGGCTGGGCGGACGCGTGGTGGACGGCGGGGCCAAGGCGGACTCCCCCGTAATAAAGACAAGCTCTTAAACAACGTCGCGCGGCTCTGAAGAATTTCTCCGAGCTCCGGGTTATAGACTCGAAAGTAAGAGACTACGTCAGCGGGAGGGAGGAGACTGCCTGCCGAGAGCTCTCTCCTTTGTGTATCAACACCACCTGAGCTCCGCCCCCCGCTCCACCCACTCCTCATGCTCCCCTCCTCCCCCGCCCGGCCCAAGGGCCGGTCCACCCCTTACAACCCCCTGCCTCTAGCGGCCTCTCTTCCTCACCTCCTACCCTACGGGTCGGCCAGCCTTTCCTTTCCCTTACCTTTTCTCCGTATCTTATTCATTCATTCTTCTGATAGGAGCTCCGGGACCTGCACCTTCCTTCACCGAATCGAAATATTACCCCCAGACACTTCCCACTGATAGTTATTTTCGACCCAAATTCAGTTCCTTTCTGTACTGTTCTCCACATCCCCTTTCTTCCAAGTCTCTAGCAGGAGTTTTCCACCACCTCCTAAGGTGTTAGAAGAAATAGACACGGTTCCTCTGGATTGGGGTTAGGGAGGAGGAGAGAGCAGAGGAGCAAGAGTCAGAACTTGACCAACAAATTAGTAACCTGGACATGGTGTCTTGTGGTCACCTGAGGGCTTCTCTGTCCTCTCTCTGAAGTATGTCAGCATACCTTTGTTAACTTATCAGCTCTTTTCCCCTTTCCCTTCCATTTAAGGAAGTTTTCTTTTTTGTTTTTTTTACTGGGTTTGTTGGAATGTTAGACTGGGATGTTTTTCCTCCTTACTAATCAGCTCTACCTGACCCCTTTTTCTCTATAATGGTCTTATTAAGTTACAGACCCCTACAGGCACCTGCATTTTGGAACCAGAAGGTCAAGATTCTCAATGTTGAAAGATAAGACCACTTAGGATGATAGACCTGACCAGTTGCTCTTTGTCTTTGAACCTTGGGAAGCTAGGTAGAACACACAAAGGTAGGTATGAAAAGATTTTTTTAACGTTTTTCCTGAGGAGATAGGTGTAACTTTCTATTTTAGTAGCTTATAGGACTATCAATCTTTTGTAGTCTTCCAATTTGTAGTCTTTATATTTTGTGATAGATGTGGAAGTAGGGACAAGACATTGCAAGATGGTTGATTTTCGCTGTTAGTATATTTCCCTTACTCCAAAGTCTCCTTATGGCCCCCCACAAACCCCATGCTCCCTTCCTGCTTCAGGACTTTTGTTTATGCCAGAGAGTAAGTTCTTTCTCCATTCTTTCTCCACTGTAACATCGAGGCAGCTTAAGAAGTGGAAGTAGTTTTGGACACAAATTCAGGTTTTTGTTTCAAGTTCTGCTTAAGGCTAGGGGGCCTTAATTTTCTTATCTGTAAAACAGGAAAAACAGAATTGTTCTAGGAGAGTACTTTGTAAATGTAGTCGATATATGCTTTAAGGATCCTTATTTCAATTCCCATCTTCACAGATGAGTCTTAGGTCCTAGAGCAGGGCTACTTCTCTCCCCCTCTGGATTCAATGACTACTCCTAACTCCATGGTTATTCTTTGATGTCATCAACGTTATTTCCCACTGGTGCACTCCCCTCCCCCAATATTATCATTTAAGAATCATTTTAGTTAGCTGGCTTTATTTAAGTAGCTTTTAGAAAAGGGTATTTACTTTTAGACAGTGGTGGTTCAGTAATAATAATTGGTATAAAATATTCCCACCACAGAAATCTGTGACACACTTTCCTACAAGCACATATAGAGTCTGGGGAAAAGTGGGTTCAATCAGAGACTATACATAGCAAATAGCTACTAGTTGCTAGTTCATTCCTGGGATGTTCAAGAAATTTTCTTTAAGCATGGTGTAGCTTCTTCATTGGGCTCCTTGTGGAACCAAGGCAGACACTGATGTCAGATGTTTCAGGGTTGCCACTAGGACACTGATGAGGCAATGGGAAGACCAGAATTCTTGGGACCCTTCAAAGCTCAAAAGGTCCTTGGACTGAGGGAAGGGGTTTGGGAAAGATACCTAGGGGGAGGCTTCTCTTCACCTATGCAGTTCCTTCTCAGAAGTTTGCTGAAATGCTATGTCTCCAGACTCGGCTCTCTCTTAGAATTTCCCAATTCCAGCAATTTTGATGTTTTGGCAAATTAGAACAGACTTTTCAGTCATTTTGCTTCATCCAATATCTTCCAAAGACTTTTCACACTGACTTATGATTGAGATCAACTAATTGATTAAGCATCTTATCATTACATTAAATGGGGTGAGGTGACTTGTTTGATTTACTCAGTCACTTTACCTTTATACAAATCTTAAAGTACTATTTAAATGTGAATTATTATTACAACTTAATCCAGTATTTTATTATATATGGTCTTGATTTCTCATCGTTTCATATAAGTCTTCTGCTAAAATCTTGTTCCTGGTACCACATTATGGTGTAGAGGTGACATTAAGAAAAGCACTCTGAGCTGAAAGCTGATGTGGAAAAAGCGATGGATATCTGGTTTCAAATCCTAACTCCTACTACTTATGTCACTGTGACAAAAAAGTCACTATATGACTTTGGACAAGTTATTTAACCTCCTTTGGCATTAGTTTTCTCATTTGTAAAATGCTGGGATTTTCAAAGGTCATTCCCACTAAAATCTTATGCTATGATATGTCTTAAGTGTAATGAAGCTTCACAAATGTTAGCTATTCTGTTTTGACTTCCTGTTGGATTCCATTGCAACACATCTTAGAGTCAGGAATCATTTGAATACATATAAAAGCCTTGTGCTTTTAGTCTTTTTCAAGATCAAGAACACACATAAGTTGGGCTAAAAGTTGGGAACCTTTTTTCCTTGACAGTCTGATTCATAACTTTGACAGGGTTATTTTGAGGCACAACTACTTATTTGGGTATTCTAACATTGAGGTCTAGAGTATCTGACTCTAGATGACATTGTGCTAGAGTGCATGGAACAGTGTATAATCACTTGATTTCTAGCATACTTAACCAGAGGACCAAAGTGTGTCTGGTCAGAATTCTGTCTAATTTCCGAGCAAACCCAAGATAAAGATTTATCACTTCTAATGTCCTAGCCAAAAAAATAAATGTATTCCTCAAAATAAGGACCAGGTTCAATAAATCTACTCTGAATTTAAAGGGATAAGTTATGGAGGAAAATTCTTAAGCATTTTTTTTAGAAATAACCTACACACTTTTCTTTATCATTATTTATCTTGAATGCAGTTGTGTCTGATGAAGAAGTGTAAGGCTCAAGATATTTCCCAGTGCTGGAACTAACTGTTCTCTACTTTGTGTGAACAACTATTCTTTAGGATGATTTAAAAAATTATGTCTAATTCCCATTTGGTTCGATACATTTGGCCTAATACACTGAGGATTTTCTCAGTGTACACTCAACTGATAGGACTCCAGTATTTATGTACCCAGAAGTCTGAAGACTTGTGATCTACCACCATTTCTGGTAGAGGCCACTCATATTTCACTTAACTTCCCTGTCTCTAGCCTTATTCTAATTACTGCCTTGCCTTTATTGCATATACTCTTCTACCTCCTCCCTACCACATCTAATTTTTGTTCAGTCATGTTTGATTCTTTGTGACTCCATTTGAGGTCTTCTTGGCAAAGGTTTGCCATTTCCTTCTCTAGCTCATTTTATGGATGAGGAAACTGAGGCAAATGGGGTTAAATGACTTGCCCAGGATCACACAGTTAGTGTCTGAGGTCAGATTTGAACTTATGAAGAGGAGTCTTCCTGACTTCAGGGACCATCACTCTATTCACTGGGCCACCTAGCTGCCCCCTACTAGATCTAGAACAAAGAGCAAATCTATTCTACCATTGTTCCCAGAAGGAATGTGTCAGTCTACTTTCCTCTGGCCCCACTTAACCATCCCTAGAACCAAAGAGCTTTCCTTTGGTCACAACTCTCATATGTCTCCCTCGTTAGACTATAAATTTCTTATGGGTAGGAACTGTCTATGCTTTTGTTGTATCCATAGCAGTTAGCACTATGAAAAGGCTTCATAAAATTATTTTCATTCACCTATTCTTTTATTTCATTCATATGGAAATAAACACCAGGTGAAGTGTCAGGTGCCATAGATTCTAGAGATGTTTTATTCCAGATAGCTCTATGCCCTGAGATTCTTAAACCCTTTGTGTCTCAATTTTCTAATATATAAAAATGGGGCTAATAATTTCTGTCCTCGCCATCTAAGGGTACTTGGTTTTAGTTGAAAAAAATTTGTTAATACCAAAAAGACAACAGGTTTCCAGAGCAAGAAAAACAAGTCTTAGCACTAGGGTAGAGAGGACTTTACACTCTCTATAGGGAGACCCACTCCAATGCCAGAATAGTCCCTTTCAGAGAACAAACTATATTTAGTTCTTCAGGGTTTCAAACAGCTAGAAACAAACATAACACAAAAGTAATAGGCCAATATATTATCATATAAATTGACAAAAAGTAGTATGTGTCACAATAATTCTAAGATATAAATTCAAATTCAATACATTTATTTTAAAACTTAAAACAAAATTAATCCATAGATCTTTAACCTGCTATTTCTCCAGGATTTCCAGCAAGCCAGCTGGTCACTATAGAAGTATGAAGGTCAAATATTCTGTATCTCTATCGGCCAAGGTCACTTTAGGACTGAGTCTTAGGCTAGCCCTCCGAGTCACAAGATTCTCCACCACCTTTTGTGATAAAGTAATAAAAAAAATCTTATTTGATTAGGAGCAATTATAGGATACAATAGTGGACAAAAACAATCACAGGAGACAAGTAATCAATTAAAGTGAGGTGGAATTACAAAAAGCATTTTTAACATTTAAAAGGAGTGATATAAATTCAATCAATATTCAACTAACATTTATTAAAAACCTATTTTGCATGAATTTATGGCCTCTACACCCAGATAACAGGGTGTCTCAGGTCTTAGTGATAGGGAACCTTTTATTAATTAATCTGATCTGCTTTCCCCAAATTTATTTTCTTTAGTGCCATTTTAAATTCCTGTGTAAGTGCCTTAGGGACTGTCATGTTCAAGTCTTAAGTGTGAGAGTTCCTTTGATGGAGAAAACAGTTCGTTGTAATAACTTGCAAATCCCTTCCACTTCTTTATTTTTATTCTTGAATGCCCTTGGGATGACTTTGCTTAATTGTATATCCTACTAACCTTTCTTAATACTGGGTTGACTCTCTACTGCTTCTCTCCGCTTTACAAGATTATACTGTTTATAATTATTTATCATCCTTCTTCAGAAGATTTTACAGATGAGTTTATATTCTAATCCAGTGCTACCTTTGGCAGCCATCTCTCCCAATCTGACAAGGAGGTAAAATGTTTGCTAACCTGTTTTCTGGAGTCTTCTGGCCTCCTTTTTGTAGCAATTAATTTATATGGCTTTAACATCTGGAAGGAATGGTCATAGTAGAGGTCAATGCCATTGTACATTTCCCATTTTTTTTTCATTATGGATAGGGATAAGGATAGTATCTGTAATTTCCCTGGCACAGGGAACTCCTTGATAATGAAACTGCTTCTACCTCTGCAGGCTAGCATTCTCTACAATTTATGGTCTTAGAGAGTTACCTAGAATACCAACAGATTAAAGGCTTTGACCACAATCACACAAGGTTAGAAATGGGACTTGAACACAGGTCTTTGTTCTGCAAGACCCAACATTCTGTCCTCTATGCAACACTGCCTCTTGATTGTTTAATTCAGATTTAAATCTATTTAATTGTACTCCATATCTTTTTCTCACTACTCTTCTTTCTTCTGCTAAGTTCTGAATTTAGCTCTGATGCTGACTCAGCAATAGCTCCTTCATCCAGGATAGGTCTTATCCCAGGTTTTACAAGGTAGTCAGTTTCATTTTTTGTGAAGTTAATTGGCTATCTACCTCTATTTTCATAATTTTGGATTCATCTGTATTTATGTTAATTTTATTCTTTACAAGCTAGTCTTCTCTATTAAAGAATAAATTCCTCAAAGTCAACAAATCAGTCAGCAATCATTATTAGGCACTTACTGGGTTCCAGGCAATGTGACAGGCAAAGACTGAAGAGGGTGGTACCTGTAGGAAAGCATGCTGAACCTGGAGTCAAGATCTGTGTTTAGATCCTGGCTCTGCTCACCGGGTGATGGTAAGCAAGCCATATAATTTATCTAAGCCTTAGTTTCCACATCTGTAGGATGAAGATAATGCCTTCACTACCTCACAGATTTGCCAGCAAAGTGTTGTATAAAGTGTCAGGTAATATTTTTCCTGTAACTTATAACCCAAGAACAAAACTAAGTATTCCATAAGCACCACATAAGTATGACTAAGTTGAACTACCCCTTTGTTTTGATGTTCATTGGTTGCCATATAAGGTATAAAGTCCTCATTGTCACACTAAAGAAAAATAGGGATACCCTCCTCTTGGTTTTCTTGTTTTGGATGTCTGGCTCGTCGTAAAGGAAGCCTTTGTAGTTCTATGCCTTGTCTTGCTTTTCCTTGACAATGACATTCTTCAAGTCAGTTTTTCTCTACAGACTAAAAAATAAATAAGGTAAAATAGCAATCAGTGATATTCTTAAGATCATAGTTTTTTGTTGGCAAAAATTTTATTGTTATCAAAACATTTCTTTAGTTCCTAAAGATTGACAGTGTTTCTTCACAACAAACCTGTGAGATTCAGTGAAAATTGTATTACCCTCAATTTACATACAATGAAATCAAGGTACAGAAAAAGCCAAGTGAATTTTCAGTGGCCACATAGCTGGCATTTCAGAGCTAGGATTCACACTCAGGTATTTTGATTCAAAGACCAGTCTTCATTTCAGTATAACATGCTGCCTCTGAGGATTATAGGATTTAGATTTGGTAGAAACCTTAAGAGATTATCTAGTCCAGTGGTTCTCAACCCTCCTAATGCCGTGACCCAATACAGTTCCTCATGTTGTGGTGACCCCCAACCATAAAATTATTTTTGTTCCTACTTCATAACTGTAATTTTGCTACTGTTATGAATTGTAATGTAAATATCTGATATGCAGGATGTATTTAAATTGAACATAACCCACAGGTTGAGAACCGGTGATCTAGTCCAGTGCCTTCTAAGTAATTTTATTCATTTCTCATCAAGCTACTATACCCTGAACCACTCCATTATGTCCCAGAAACCTCTTCATTCTGGAATATCACTTCTGTCTTAAAATTTTCACTTCAGAAGAACCTTCCTCCCAGAGGCCTCTCCTCCTGATTGAATGACTCCTCTGAGAAGGTCTATTTAAGGAGAGTGCTAACTAGCCATCTCTTCATTTCTCTAGGACTGCTCTTGGTACTTCTCCATTGGCCTGCCTCCCTCAGGTACCTTCCTCTTTCCCCATACGCCATCCCACTTTCATCTTCCTTTTATATGTAGTCTTCCCTCATTAAAATGCAAGTTCCTTAAGGGTCAGAGCTGCCTTCCCTTTTGCATCTATTTGTATACTTAGCCCGGTGTAAGCATGTAAGCATAGTAAGCACTTAACAAATGCTTGTTGACTACTAACTTTAAATATTTTTTTAAATGTGGCTATTATTGAACAACTTTCTGGGTGATTTCTGAGCCCCAAACATCTAAATATAATGTTAATTTATCTTTTGTAGTTGACACCCTAAGCAGCACAAATATATAAATGACACAAAATGCTATACTCTTTCTCTTGGTTTTTTTGGGCACCAATGCACCACTTGGGCTGTCCATCTGTTATCTCTTACTCTTGTTTTCATGACTGACCCAACTAATTTTTCTACCACACATTTCCTGAAGTGATATTTTCTCTCCTAATTATAAGATCACAGATTTAGAGCTAGAAAGAATTTAGGAGGTATCTAGTCCAACCTCCTCATTTAATGGATGAAAGAGAGCACTATTAATAAATAGCAGAGCTAAGATTTGAATCCAGGCCCTCTGTTTCTAAATCTAGTCTTTTTTTCTATCATACTGCACTGCTTCACATTTTGTTCAGCTCACCTTTGGTATCATGTTGAAGCCTATGTGTCTCTTTTTTGGTCACCTACAGACAACTGGTGATAGCTCAGGATGTAGTGGAAAAGGGACAGCTAGGTAGCTCAGTGGATACAGCACTGGCCCTGGAGTCAGGAGGACCTAAGTTCAAATCTGCCCTCAGACAGTTACTAGCTGTGTGACCCTGGGCAAGTCACTTAGCTCTTAGCTCCTATTGTCTCTAAACAAAACAAAAGGGATGCAGTAGAAGATCTAGGTCTTTTTAAGCTAAGGTCTTTCCCAGGTCTGTTTGTCTGAGGCACCTATTCAGTGATTAAGGGGTTGGTAAGAACTGATCCAAAAGATGACTTAGTTTGTCATCACAAAAGAATCAGCCTAGAAGGAAAAGACCCTCAGAGTTTCTGGCCAGAACAGAAAATAATTGCTGTTTATACTCACTTAGAGTCATCAAAAGCCAAACAATAAGCAAGAGGTTTGGGCTGGACAATTCAATTTTACTGGCCAGTCAGTGAAAGCCAGGGTTTTGATTTGGGTTTAAAGGCAGAGTCAAGTAACTCCATTTGAATCATAATGGGCTTTTGCCAGGCCTGTTTTTTCAGAAGGATATTTTAGGAAATTATAAATGAAAATTACATGAGACAAAGAATTACTTGTCCTAACTTTTTGAAAAAAATGATAAAGTAAATAAATGGGAGGGAAAATCTAGCCTCCAAACCCCAAGATAACAGGTTCATGGAAAAGACACACAAAACATATAAGAGGTAACTTTGCAGGGCAAAGCACTAATTGCTGGGGAACCCGGAAGGACTTTGAGCTGAGTCTTAAAGGGAGTGTGATGAGGGGGAGCATTCCTACCAAAGGAGAAGTTTTTTGCAAAGGCACAGAGATGGGAGATGGGAGTATTATGTATGAAGGACAGCAAATAAGGTAGTAGCACTCTGGAATGTATGGAGAAAAATAATGTACAAAAAGACTGGAAAAGTAGAATGGGACAAGTTTGTAAAGAACTTTAAATGCTTGATAGAAAAGTTTCTATTTGATCCTAAAGGGGATAAGGAACCTCTGCAGTTCGCTAAGTTAGGGGGATGACATGGTCAGACCTGTGCTTCAAGGAAAATCCACTTTGGTTATGTGTGGGGAATAGATTGCAGTGGGGAGAAACTTGAGGCAGGAAGACTAATTAGGAAACTATTACAATAGTCCAAGTGAATGGTAATGATAGGCTGAAATGGAGAAAAGGGACTGTGAGAGATATCGTGGAAGAAGAAATGATAACATTTGGTAACTAACTGTCTGGACATATTGGAGTGAGAATGAGGAGTTAAGCACACCAACTGAGGTTGTGAACCTGCGTGACTAGAGTAGAGGGCCCAGGACAGAGCCTCAAGTGATAGAGACTGACAAACTGGTGGGAGAACAAAGAAGGATCAGTGTTACAAAAAACACACAGAGAAAGAAGTATCAAAGAGCAGGAGATGGTAGTCAGCAGTTTCAAATGTAACATGTAAAAATACAAGTTCTCTCACAGAATAGCTTGGAATCATTGGAAGTGCTACAAATTTACCAAATCCAATCTATCTTGTTCCTTCTCTTATTCAATACTGGGTCCAGAATTGGGAGAACGTGGATGAGAAATGAATAAGACAAGAGCATTTAAAGGGTTATACTGTATCCCTGGAGAAATTACCCATGTAGATGAATATGCCAGTTGTTATTATTATAGTAAATGCCAGTTTTAAGCTGTTAATAAAAAAATGTTTGTTTATCTTTCTCTGTTTGTGTGTCAAATGTATTTGTAATGCACACAGGCAACACTTATTCCATGATCTTATTTTTGACTTAAGAGAAATACTGATGTATTAAATGAACGTAAAAACACAAAGAGAATACATTTGATGCTGATATATTCTCTTCACTTAGGAATCAGATGCAGATGATATTGAAGAAACTGCAAGAAGCATTTTGGATATTCTATTTCAAACTTAAGCACTAACTTTGTATTCCCGGCTGTTTTTCCAAGGTTCCTACCCTGACTGGAAACAGGATCTAGTAACTACTGATATCCTCTCTTGGGAGAATATAAGATATTAAGTATATGACACAAAGTGGGATTGCTAAATTTGCATTTTAGATTTTACCTTGATTTTGCATAGCCTAAACAGATTCCTCCCAGGTCTATGCCATCTTACACATCAAATCAGGATTTGGGCTCATCTTCCTGATAACAGTCACTTTTTTGGAGAAGCGGGGCCTCCTCTTTAAGAGCCAGTCAGTGATGGATAAGGGACCCAGGATCTTCAGCCCTGTTGAACTCACAAAGTTGCCTTCATGGCCAGCAAAGAAGATCCTAAGAAACAAAGCAGAAAAGGGGGTGGGGGGGTACCCCAGGCCCAGGCTCAACTGTTCTTGTTGAGGCCCCTTGCTCTAGCTGCCATATGCTTGAAGTTTCCATTTCTACCTAGGTAGGAGAAAGTACTAGTTGCCTCCTCCACCCCTCATGGGAAAGGGTGGGGTGAGAGAGAACTACTTGCCACATATTGAGAAGGAAAAGGAAGGCAGAGGGTGGATCATTCCCTTTTTAAGGTGCACTGAGTCATTACCTCTTCCTGCATCAAGGCCAATACAGAGATGAGTTCTTAAAACGCAGTCTTCCAGTGCTGAGCCACAGAAGTTGCTAGGGGAGCTCTACAGGCCCACCTTTGAACACTCCCTGGGGTACAACCCCTGCTACACTTGCTCTGTCAGTTTTCTCTCAAGACAAAGAAATTATTTCACCTCATTTCAAACTGAAAGGAACGTCTTTATTATTTCATGATGTTACATATAGTATAAATTCCTTCCCTCTTTGCCCTGGGACTTTTTTCTTGTTATCACTTTGCAGAGACAGGGCATCAGACCAATTCTTGTAATTGTTGGGCATTCAGATTATTAAGTAGCTTCTGATGCAGGCTAAGAACTAATTTTTTATTTCTCTTAAACAGGATAAAGAATAGAAGAGCTAGATATCTGCATGAGAGATCCCGATTTTTATTGTCACTGTGTACTATGTTTTAAACACTCAGAAAAAACTTACAAGAAAACAAAAGGGAGTATGTTTCATACTTTTCATGCCATTTAACATTAAGATAGGAATTAGAAAAACTTACCTTATCCATCTCACAAAAATGTTGCCCTTAAACTTGTTTTGGTAATATCCCCTTGAGCAAAAATCCATTTTAAGTCATTTTGTTGTTCTTACTGAAGTACTGGAAGTAATTTTATTTTGAACTGTTCTAATAAAAAAAACTGTGCTTTTCTTCCTCACCTCTTTAAATTTTTTTTTCTCAAATGCTCCTCCCACCTTCTTCTTCCTTTTAAAAACAAGATTCACTTTCCTTAAAAAAGAAGCCACAGCATGATTCCATTGTTTTGTTCATCATTTTCAGTGGCTCCTTACTACTTACTTTATGCTGACATTCAAGGCCTACCGTAATCTGCCCTTCACCTACCTTTTTTTAGCTTTATCTCCAACTAAACTAAAGAACACCACAACCAATTAATTTCCCTTAACTTGCACTGTGCTTCCCCACCCCCATAACTTTCCCAACTCTTTTCTCCTACCAAGGAAGAAGGATCTGGTATGTCATGATTTACCTTTGCATTTGTTAAGAGAAATTACAGCAGTACCATGACACCCTTCTCCCTCTTCCACCTCCTCCCTTTGCTTTTCCCAAAGCTAAGCCTATTCCACAAGTAAATTACATTTTTGGCTTTGCTAGTCACTTCTAGATCTTTCTTTGCCTAAGGCCAGAAACCAGGAGTAGAGTTTTATTATCATTAACATACCTGCAATTCTTGTTCCCTAAAAGGAAGTCATGTATAAATATGGTTTGAGCCTGAGATCCTTACTCAGGTAAAACTCCCACTGCTTTGGCTGAAGTCCCTGGACTTTTGCCCAAGTTAGCCTGCTGCATCCCAGCCCAAGTGGACTCTAGGTGGTCTTCTAAGGAGGCCTCTGTTTTCCACTCTTTGCAGTGACACCCTGGGAAGTTTGTTTAACCTCCCTGGAAACATCTTTTAGTTTCTGTTTTGAATTGAATTTTGATTAAAACACAAATGGCTATCTCATATATCTCAAAATGTAATGATATGCATGGGTCTCCTGTGGTGTTTGGACAAAAATGTTGCTGTCACAGGAAATTCTTATAGACAGAAAATAAACTTAGATAAAGACTATCATTAAACGGTAGGAAGAAAAGCTCCAGTATTCTGTTTGAAACCTGAGCTCACGGGTATAGGAAACTTCCTGTAGGGAGAGGTTATTTAGTCCTAAATACGGATCTGCAACGGCTCTGCAACCTTGTTAATTATCTGGGACATGGAAAGGTTAATTAATTTGCACAACAGTATCAAGCTGCCAGAATGTCGGTTTATGAAACTTTAAAGAACAAATGTATTAAAAGTAGATCAGAAAAAGTTGGATTTTGGATCACCTTTTCAGTGTCTCCAACACAGTGTCCCCCTCCCCAGGATCAATTAAAAGACTCGGGCACTCTAAAGTGCAACTCTCGGATCCCCGGCGATCCCTTGCTTCGGCCCGTGGCAGGCCTCACCCCACCGCCAGCAACAGAGAACGAAGGCCCGTTCAAAAAAAAGCGAAGTCTTCCTGGCCCAGGAGCTCGAAAGCCGGGGACGCCAAGCAGGATGGGGCGGGGCGAGAAAGAAGAGCCAGGAGCGGCGGAAGGGCTGGGACCTTTGAGGAGGGGTGGGGTCTGCGGGTGGCTAGGCAAGGCCTTCGGAAAATTTCCACTACCGGTAGCAGTCCCAGCGGCAGCCCCTCCCTCTCTCGGGTTTCCGCGAGTTCATGTGATCGGTGACTCAGCCGGCACCGCCTTCTTGCGTCTGGTGGCGGGCTGAGGGAGGGGAAGCGAGGGTGCGCAGAGCTTACGCTTGAATTGAGTGGCTGTTTGGCGCAGCTGCGGCTCGTTGCAGACTGTTAGGTAGCGCCTGCCCTCGGAAAGGCCGCTAAGGCTTCTGCTGCCATGCGCGCGAGCTCCTGTGGGAAGAGAGCTCGTGACCGGGAAAGCCTAGCCGGCCCTAGAACGTCAGGGGTAGATTGCCGGCGGCGGCGGGTATTAAGGTCTCGTAGCCTGAGATCCCAGGTCATAATCGAGGCAGCTGAGCCAGAAGACCTCAGGAATAGCCTAGCAGGGATGTTGTGCTGCGGTAGTTTCAACCCTGAAAATAACCAGGCTCCTGCAGTAGTCTGTATTGGGCCAGGCTTGCCGCCGGAGAATGGTGGAGCTTTGGCAAGAATTCAGAGACAGGCGGCGGCAGGACATTCTCCCCGGAGTGATTCGTGTTAGCGTTCAGAGGCTGTGAAACCACGGAATTTGCGAAAGAGAAGTTAAAACTCCCGAATCCCCAAAGAAAGTACCTTGAAGGGGCTGCAAATACGGAATTTGACCCGAAAATTGATTTAAATTTTGTTTCCAAACAAGTCTTACTTTCTCATTAAGAATTTTAAAATCAAGGTAATTGATCAGTTTAATCATAATAACCTTACTTCTTCCAACCCCTTACAGTGAACGTGCCCACTCTAGGAAAACCACCAAAATTTAGTTTTTTAGACATAACTTTAATAAGAAAGTAAACGATATGCCCTATTCACTGCACCACGTATCTGTCCTTATAGTACTAATTAGAATATTAATAATTGGAATCATTCGCTTACAACATTGACGTTTCCGAAAGCAGTATTGTGAGTTGAACCTTACAGATCGCACATGACCACTACTTACAATTCCGTGTCCAGGGCCAGCCTGCCTCTAGGTGGTGCCATGTACGGAGTGTCAGGCCTGGAGGCAAGACGTTCTGAGTTAAAATCCAGTCTCAGACGCTTACTAGCTGGGTGACTGAGCATGCCATTTAAACCCTGTTTGCCTCAGTTTCCTTATTGGTAAACTGGGAATAATAGTAACACCTACTTCCCAGGGTTGTCGTGAGGACGTAAAGTACTTAGCACGTTGTAAGCACTATATAAATATTACTTTATTAATATTGTTAGTCTCCTAGTTGGTGTCCCTTTTTATCCAGATCTTCCTTTCTACAATCCATCGTCTATATAGCTGCTAAATTGATATTCTAAAGAACAGGCCAGACCATATTATTCCTTTGCTCAAGGAGCTTTAGTGGCTCTCCATTGCTCTTACGATCAAATATAAAGTCCTATTTGGCATTTAAAAGCCTTTACAATTTGGTTCCAGCATGTGTTTCTGGGCTGATTTCATGTTACTTTCCCCATGCTCCAGCCATACATGCTGTTCTCCACACCAGACATCACATTTCCTTTCTCTATGTCTTTGCATAGGCTATTGTCCCCCCATGCCTGGAATTCTCTCCCTTTTGACCTTGGTTGTTTGAACCCTTATTACCCTGTATGACATTTAAAAAGCTGGAGAGTGATAATTTCTTGGTAATCGATCACTTTGTTAATAATACTAGCATATTACCGATAAAATGGATCCGTGACATTCTAGAATGCTAAAGAGGAATCATGGAACCTCACAGCTTACATGCCCTTGGAAGAGTGGATGTTCTTGAGGGTGGCAGTCAGCTCTGATTGGTTAACAATTAATGAGAGGGAATGAATATTACAGTGAAAGGTGGACCTATTCTAATGGGCAATCTAATCAAAGAATTTATCCCTAAAAGAACTTGTGTGGAGCATAGTGGGCTTCCCCACCAGGGTGGGGGCTGAACAAGATTGAAGAGAAAGTTAATTCAGCCTCATTATCAGCAATGCCCTTCAGAGACTGAACAACCTACAGGTTTCTAAAAAAAAAAACAACAAAAAAAACCCCCTCCTCTTCCTAATTTAATAATTGCTTATTAATATGAAAGAAATAATCATTTCTCTCACCTGCAAGCCTCAGCTCAAGGGGCAGCACCTTCAAGATGCCTTTTCTGATTCCTCTGGTTTTCACCCCATCCCAAACCACTTTGCATATAATCTAAATTTACTCATCTATGAACATATTTTAAAATTTTATTATTTATTTTTAGCGTTCTTTACTTTTTTAAAGTTTGAGTTCCAAATTCTCTTCCTCCCTGCCACTCTCTGAGAAGGCGAGCTATATAGTATCAATTATACATGGGAAATTATTATTATTATTGCTCTTTGGAGGGGGGAAGGTAGGGCTATTGGGGTTAATTGACTTGTCCAAGGTCACATGGCCAATAAGTGTTAAATGTCTGAGGTCACATTTGAACTCAGGTCCTCCTGACTCCAGGGCTGGTGCTCTATTCACTGCACCACCTTGCCTCCCTGATACATGTGAAATTATGCAAAACATTTCCACATTAACTGTAATTTTTTAAAAAGCGAAAATAAAGTGGGAAAATTATGCTTCAGTTTGCACTGAGTTTATCAGTTCTCTTTCTGGAGATGGATAGCATTTTTTCATCCTAAAAAGTTTTTTTTAAGTTGTGATGGATCATTGTATTGATCAGGGTAGCCAAGTTTTCACAGTTGATTATCCTTACAACTTTGCTATTTTTGCTCTCCCAATTCTCACTTCATTTTGCATTAGTTTGTATAGGTCTTGAATGTTTTTCTGAAACCACTCTCCTCATCATTTCCTACAGCACATTAGTACTCCATCACAATTATATGCCATAGCTTTTTTCAGCCGTGCCCCAATTGATGAGCATCTCCTTGATTTCCAATTCTTTGCCACCATAAAAAGAACTAATATAAATATTTTTGTACATAATAGGTCCTTTTCATTTTTATTTGATCTCTTCGGGGTATAGACCTAGTAGTGGTATTATTGGGGAAAAGAATATAGTCCTTGGGCCAAATTCCAATTTGTTCTCCAGAATGGTTGGACTAGTTCACAACTCCAACAGTTCATTAATAAACCTGTTTTTCCCTCATCTCCTCCAGGATTTGTCATTTCTGATTGTTGTGAGGTGGTATTTTAGAGTTGTTTTAATTTGCCTTTCTCTAATCAACAGTGATTTAAAACATTTTTCATATAACTATAGATAGCTTTAATTTCTTCTGAAAACTGCCCTTTTCTGTCTTTTGACCATTTATCAATTGGGGAATGGCTCTTATTTTTTAAATTTGACTCAGTTCTATACTCAATGTGTATATTTGATAAATGAGAAAATGAGAGAAACTTGCTGTAAAATTTTTTGATGTTACTTCTTTATGGTATCTTTTAACAAAATATAGTTTCCCTCATTATCCCTTTTAATTAGGCCTTTTGCTTTGTTTGAGATCATGTTTGCTACCCCTGCCTTTTGTTAGTTTAGTTGAAGCACACTGGATTCTGCTCTGGCTTTTTAACTTGACTCTCTGTGTGCCTTTTCTATTTCATGTGTCTATTGTAAACAAATTGTTGTGTTTGTCCTTCATTCTCAAAGAGGAAAGATGACATGGAAATGATGACATGACTTGTAGTTGACTTTGATTTAAGTGAAGAAGGGCTGTGCAAGGTCACCAGCCTCACTTTCTCTTCCAGAGCCATCTGGGTCCAATAGCCAGATATTCATCAAGACAACTGGAGACGGTCCAGGATGCAATGGGAGACCCTGGTCTTTTAAGCTAAGGTCTTTTCAGATTCTCACTTTGAGTGAGGTATCATTCAGTGCAGTGGTTCTCAACCTTCCTAATGCTGCGACCCTTTAATACTCGTATGTGGGTGTATCTGCATGTGGGCAGACCCACCTGGAGACAGATAGAGGGGCCGTGGCTCTGTTCCTAAGACCATTGGAAATGTGTTTTCCGATGGTATTAGGCGACCCCCAAAGGGTTGTGACCCACAGGTTGAGAACTGCTGATTCAGTGAATAGAGCTCTTTAAGAAGTGAGTCAAGGGATGGCCCCTTTAATAAAACAAAACAAACAAACTGGGAGGGGAAGACCCTCAGGGTTTCTGGCCAAAGGAGAAATGACTACTCCTTACATTCAGTCTGAGCCAAGAGGGCCCAAAAAATAGCCATTAAGTTAACCATATTGTTTGGATTCTGGTTTCTGATCCATTCTGCTATCTGTGTCAGTTTTGTGGGTAGGTTCATCACATTCATGATTACTGTGTGTTTCCTTCCATCTCATTTCTTCTCTTCTCCTTCTCCTCCTTCTCCTTCTCCTTCTCCTTCTCCTTCTCCT
>CM053581.1:422356625-422377796 GCA_028627135.1 Pseudochirops cupreus
TTCTTCTTCTCCTGCTCCTCCTCCTCCTCCTCCTCCTCCTTCCTCCTCTCTCTTTGTCTCTGTGTGTGTGTGTGTGTGTGTCTCTCTCGTCCCTCCTCAAAATTCTATTTTGCTTCTAACCACTGCCTCCCTTAATCTGTGCTCCCTTTTATCATCCCCACACCCCCACCCCATTCCCTTATCCCCTTTTACTTCTGTTTCCTTATTGGGTAAGTTACATTGCTATACAAACAGCATGTTAGGTGTCCTTCCCTCTTTGAACCAATTCTGATAAGAATGAGGTTCAGGCATTGCCCACCCCCAATTTTTCCTCTCCACTATAAAAGCTCTTCATTGAGTACCTCTTTTATGTGAGAAAAATTTCCCCATCCTACCTCTCCCTTCCCCTTTCTCCCATTGTATTCCTCTTTCTCATCCCTTCATTTTTTTGGAGGTCATTCCAAGATAATTGACCCTCTACATACAGGTCTTTTTCCCACTTGTATGATCTGTTTGGGATACAGCCCTAGAATTTAGTATTCTGGGTCAAAGGATATGCACATTTTGTAGCCCTTTGGGCATAGTACCAGATCGCTCTCTAAAATGGTTGGATCAATTCACAACTCCACTAACAATGCACTAGTGTTCCAATTTTCCCACATCTTGTCCAGAATTTATCATTTTCATGTTTTGTCCTGTTAGCCAATCTGACAGGTTTACAATGTGGTACCTCAGAGTTGTTTTGATTTGCATTTCTCTAATCAAAACTGATTTAGAGCATTAGTTCATATGATTATAGATATCTTTAGTTTCTTCGTCTGAAAATTGTATGTTCATATCCTTTGACCATTTATCAGTTGGGGAATGACTTGTATTCTTACATACCAAATTGTTTTATAATATAGTTTGAGATCTGGTACTACTAGGCTCCTTTCCTTTAAATTTTTTTTATTGAGTCCCTTGATATTTTTTACTTTCTGTTCCTTCAGATGAAAATATTGAATGGAAATAGAAAGTATACCTCTTTCTCCACTGTGTCTGGCACCTTCAAAAAATTGACCGTATCAAAATGGACAGACATGTTTTAGATGTCTATCCTATGTAACTTTTCTAAAATTCTATTCTTCTGAACTTCTTTCTTGTTTATTGTATGGTTAGATTTATCTAGATCTGAGAGGGGTAAATTGAGGTCCTTCACTAGTATAGCTGATCTTTCACCTGGAAGAGGGTAATGTACCTGAGAGCACCTGTGGCTTCAGAAAGGGCTGAGAAACAGTTGATATAGTGTTTGCTGCCTGACGACTCCAGGAGAAATGCCAGGAGTAGAACAGAGGCCTGTACACATTTGTAGATTGACCAAGGCCTTTGATACTGTCAGTCATGATATTGCTTATTTGTTAATAGTATCTTTTTAGCAAAATGTAATTTCCTTGCTTATCTATTTATAATCATGTCTATTTTTACTTTTGCTTTGTCTCAGATCATGCCTTTTTTACTTTAGCTGAAACATAGTAGATTTAACTCTGTGTGTGTCTTTCTGTACCAGTTGTGTTTTATGGTGAGCAACATATTGTTGGATTTTGGTTTCTAATCCATTTTCCTTTCCAGTTAAATGTTAGGGCAAGTTTAACCCATTCAAATTAACAGTTATGATTACTGTGTATTTTCCTCCATCGTATTTTATTTTCTTTGTCCTTCTTTCTTTCTTTCTTTCTTTTTTGGTTTATTTTTTGTTTTCAACATTCATTTCCACAAGGTTTTGAGTTACAAATTTTCTCCCCATCTTTCTCCTACCCACCACCCCAAAATAGTGATCCTACTGAATACCCCTTCCTCCAATCTGCTATGTCTTCTATCCTCCCCCCTCCTCCCTCTGACTTTCTAGTAGGGCAAGATGGATTTCTGTACCCCAGTGCCTGTATATCTTATTTCCCAGTTGCATGTAAAAATAATAATAATATTAAAAATTGATTTTAACATATGATTTTAAAACTTTGATTTCCAGATTCTTTCCCTTCTTCCCTTGTCACCCACCCTTACTGGGAAGATAAGCAATTCAATATAGGTTGTACATGTGTAGTTATGCAAAACATTTCCATAGTAGATATATTGTAAAAGATTATATTACCCTCAATCCTATCCTGCCCCTCACTTATTCTGTTTTCTACTTTGGCCCTGTCCCTTTTCAAAAGTGTGTGCTTCTAACTACCCTCTCTCCCAATCTGCCCTCCCTTCTATCATCCCCCCTCTAATTCCTTTCCCCCCTACTTTCCTTTAGGATAAGACACCCAATTTAGTGTGTATATTATTCTTTCCTTAAGCCAAATTCAATGAGAGTAAGGTTGATCCATTCCCTTGTGGCTTCCTGTTCTTCCCCTCCATTGTAAGTTTTCTCTTCCCTCTTTTATATGAGATAATTTACCCTATTCTGTCTCTCCCTATTTCCTTCTCTCATTATATTCCTCTCTCACCTTTTAATTTTATTTTTTAGATATCATCCTTTCCTGTTCAACTGATCCTGTGCCCTCTGTCTATGTATACATGTACACATATACACAAATTCACATATGTATTTATATGCACATATACCCTCCTATATATACATATACCCTGTATACATACACATATACATATATATTCCCTTCAACTATCCTCATACTGAGAAAAGCTTCATGAGTTACAGTTATCGTTTTTCTAAGTAGGAATGTAACTTTGATAAGTTCCTTATAATTTCTTTTCCCTGTTTACCTTCTCATACTTTTCTTGCTTCTTGTATTTGAACGTAAAATTTTCTATTCAACTCTGTTTTTTTCAGCCAGAATGCTTAAAAGTCCTTTATTTTGTTGAATGACCATGTTTTCCCCTGAAACATTATACTCAGTTTTGTTGGGTGAGTGATTGTCGGTTTTAATCCCAGCTCCTTTGACCTTCAGAATATCATATTCCAAGCCCTTTGATCCCTTAATGTAGAAGCTGCTAGATCTTGTGTTATCCTGATTGTGTTTCCACAATGGTAAAATTGTTCCTTCCTGGCTGCTTGTAATATTTTCTCCTTGACCTGGGAACTCTCAAATTTGGCTATGATATTCCTAGGAGTTTTCTTTTGGGGATCTTTTTCAAGAGGTGATCGGTAAATTCTTTCTATTTTGCCCTCTGGTTCTAAAATATCAGGGCAATTTTCCTTGAGAATTTCTTGAAGGATGATTTCTAGGTTCTTATTTTTGGTCATGGTTTTCAGGTAGTCCAATCATTTTTAAATGATCTCTCCTGGATCTATTTTCCACGTCAGTGGTTTTTCCAGAGAGATATTTCACATTGCCTTCTATTTTTTTCATGTGTTTGGATCTGTTTTATAGTATCTTGATTCTCATAAAGTCATTAGCTTCCATTTGCTCCAATCTAATTCTGAAGAAATTATTCTTTTTAGTGAGTTTTTGAAATTCTTTTTCCATCTGGCAGTTCGGCTTTTTAAGGCATTCTTCTCCTCTTTGGCTTTTTGGGCCTCTTTTGCCATTTGAGTTTGTCTATTTTTTAAGGCGTTATTTTCTTCGTTCAGGTTGTTGACTCTTTTTTCATGATTTTCTTGCATCATTTTCATTTTTCTTCCCAATTTTTCCTCTACTTCTTTCACTTGATTTTCTAAATCCTTCTTGAGCTCCTCCATGGCCTGTAATCAGTTTATTTTTTTTTTTGGAGGCTTTTGATGCAGGAGTTCTGACTGTGTTGTCTTCCTACTGTTCCATGCTTTGATCCTTTTTGTCCCCAAAAAAGGAATCTAAGTTTTGATTCCCTGCTTGCTTTGCTTCCTCTGCTTGCTCATGTTGCCACTCAGTTACTTGACTTTTGAGCTCTTTGCCACAGAAGAACTCTGCTTCCAGAATGGAAAGAGCTTTGTCCAAAATCACGGGGGGTTTTGCAGCTGCCAGAGCTATTATAGGGGCACCCACTCAGCAGCCTCCACAAGTTCTGGCTCATTGGCCACACACCCCAGGACCTCCACCCAAGACAGGGATCCAGATCCAAGCAAGTTAAAGCAAGAGTGATTAATGGTTGCTTGGTCCCCCTACAGTCTGCAGGCCAGGAGCTTTAGAGGCAGCCTCCCAGGGAAGCAGCTACAGCCTCTGAGACTCCACTACCTCTCACCCCTGGGGGCAGGTGCCAGACAATGCTCTTCCTTTCCAACAGAGTTCCCAACTGACCTTTTACTTGCTCTTTGATGTTCAGGGGTTGAAGAGTTTGGAAACTGCCCCAGCTGCTGGTGATTCACTCTCCTGTAGTCTGCTCCAGCAGCAGCTGGTCAGGGCTGCCCTGAAGCTAAAACTGCATGGTTCATAGAGACTGCACTCTGCTGCCAGCCCACTGTGATGTACCTTTCCTGTCTGCCTGCTGGGCTGCCTTCAGTGGGAGATTTGTTTCTTTCTGTCACTTTGTGAGTTCTGTAGCTCTAAAATTTGTTTAGAGTCATTTTTTATAGGTATTTGAGGTGGTTGTGGGGGGAGCTCATGGAATTTCCTGCTTCTGTGCCACCATCTTGGCTCTGCCCATCTCCTCTTTTTTTTACCCCGTCCCACTTCAAGTCTATTTTGCTTTTGAACATTGCCTCTCATGATTTGCCCTCTCTCTTATCACTCCTCCTCCTTTTCTCTTACCTTCTTCCCCTCCTGCTTCTACTTCTTAAGTAAGAAATTTCTACAACCAACTGAGTATGTATACATACTTACATGTATGTATGTATGTATGTTATATACGTATATATTCTTCCCTCTTTGAACCTTTTTAGATGAGAGTGACCTTCAAGCATTTCCCTACATTTCCCCCTCCACTGTAAAAACTTCCTTATGCACCTTTTTTATGTGAGATAATTTTCCTCCTTCCCTTTTCTCTTCTCCCAGTTCATTCCTTTTCTTTCCTCCTCTTTTTTTTAAGATCATCTCAACATAATTGACTCCCACCCATGCCCTCTTTTTATGTGGACTCCTCCTAACCGTCCTAGTAATGATAAAGTTCTCAAGAGTTATATGTGTCCTCTTCCCATATAGGAATTTAAGCAGTTAACCTCATTAAGTCCCTTATTATTTCTTACTCATGTTTACATTTTGTACTTCTTTTGAGTCTTGTGTTTGAAGGTCAAATTATCTATTCAGCTCTGGTCTTTTCATCAGGAATGCTTGAAAGTCATAATTTTTAACCCTGAAAGATTACACTCAATATTGCTGGGTAGGTTATTCTTGGTTGTAATTCTAGCTCCTTTGCCATACAGAATATAATTTCAAGCCCTCTGCTCCTTCAATGTGGTAGCTGCTAAATCTTATGTGATCTTAACTGTGACTCCACCATATTTTAATGGTTTCTTTCTGATTTCTTTCACTGTTTTCTCCTTGATCTTGGAGCTCTAGAATTTGGCTATAGTATTCTTGGGAGTTTTCATTTTTATATCTCTTTCAGGAGATGATTGGTGAATTCTTTTGATTTCTATTTTGCCTTCTGGTTCTAAGATATTGAGGCATTTGTCTTGAAATATGATGCCTAGGCTCTTTTTTTGATCTTGGCTTTCAGGTAGTCCAATAATTCTTAAAATATCTCTCCTCAATCTCTTTTCCATTCCAGGTGTTTTTCTCTTTCTTTCTTTCTTTCTTTTTTTCTTTCTTTCTTTCTTTCTGGAGGGGGAAGGCAGGGCAATTGGGGTTAAGTGACTTGCCAAAGGTCACCTGGCTAGTAAGTGTCAAGTGTCTGAGGCTGGATTTGAACTCAGGTCCTCCTGACTCCAGGGCCCGTGCTCTATTCACTGCTCTACCCAACTGTCCCAAGACCAATTGTTTTTCCAGTGAAGTATTTCACATTTTCTTCTATTTTTTCCAGTCTCTTGATTTTGTTTTATTTTTTTCTTGATTTCTCATGGAGTTGTTAGCTTCCGTTTGCCCAATTCTAATTTTAAGGAATTATTTTCCTCAGTGAGCTTTTGTACTGCTTTTTCCATTTGACCAGTTCTGAAGGAGTTCTTTTTTTTTTTTAAGGAGCTCTCTTCTTTAGTAAGGTTTTGTACTTCTTTTAGCAATTTTTAAAGGAGTTCTTGTCTTTAATGAGGTTTTGTTCTTCTTTTACCATTTGATTAATTCTATTTTTAAAGTTTTATTTTCTTCACCATTTTTTCCCTTTTTACCAAGCTGTTAATTCTCTTTTCATAATTTTATTTCATGATTGTCATTGCCACCCACCTCTTCCCCCATTTTCCCTTTGCCCCTCTTATTTGATTTTTAAAATAATTTTTTTGCTCTTAAAAAAAATCCCTTTCTTTTGCTCTTCCAATAGTTCTTATGTTGGACTTGTATCCTATCTGCATTTTTTTGGAGGGGGGAAGGCAAGGCAATTGGGGTTAAGTGACTTGCCCAAAGTCACACAGCTAGTTAATTGACAAATGTCTGAGGCTGGATTTGAACTCAGGTCCTCCTGAGGCTGGTGCTCTATTCAGTGTGTCATGCATTTTTTTTTTTGAGACTTTGCTTGTAACTCATTTCATGTCATTGTCTTCTTCTGTGTTTGTGTCTTGATTTTCCCTGTCACCATAGTAGCTTTTATGGTCTGGTTATTTTTTGTTTGTTTGCTGATTTCTTTAGACTATTTCATGACTTTGAACTTTGTTTTAAATTTGGGCTCTACTCACCTAAGGGAGTGGGAAAGGGCACTGACACAAGCTTCAGGCTTTTTTGTGCTGTTTGCAGAGCTAGTTCTGGGGAGTCTGAAAGTTTTTGGTGCTTCCAGGGTGATATGATATGAGGAGAGTTGTAGTCACTTCTCTTCTGGGCTGCATTCTGGTCCTTATCAGGAAGGTCCCTTGATCCCTTGCAACTGCATTATCTAGTTCTCCTCTCCTCCTGAAAACTATGAGTTAGAACTGGACAATGGCACCAAATACTACCTGGTCCTGACCCCAGTGCCAGCATAGGGGTCACGTCATCTTTTTCTTACAAGTTGTCCAATCCTCTTGCTGTCTTTGGTCTGAGAGTTCTCAAAGCTACTGCTACTGCTGTTTCCACTTCCAAGGCCTGTAGCTGTCACACCTCAGTGTCACAGACCTCTCCCTCCATCTTCTTGAGTTGTCTTGGCCTGGAAAAATGTCTAATCCTGAACTTTTGTTGACTAAGCCACTCCAAAATTCAATTTGATGCATTAAGCTTGTTTGGAGGGGAATGATGAGAGTCTAGATAAATTACTTCCTCTCTTCTGCCATCTTGACTCTGTCCCTATACCTGGTAAAAGAAGAAAATAACTCCCCCCCCTTTTTTAAACTTCAGCTGAAGTATAACAGATTCTACTCCAGCCCTTTATTTAAACTTTGTGTGTGTTTCAAATGTATCTCTTTTTCTTTTTACCAGCTGACATTTTATAACTTTATTTCAATGAAGTTCAATTTAGTTTTCATCCACGTTGACTGTAAGCTTTTGAAAGGCATGTAAGTAACCAACATATACAGCTTGTTTGGCGAATCTTCATCCTTATTGTGTTTCCTGGACAAACTCACTTGGATATGGTATGGGACGTTCCTTATTCCTTTGGCCCAAACAGCTTTGTTGAGTCTGGTGTCAGTGAGTACATCTGGAATTCCCATTTCTTTCATGGCAAATTTGTGGATTTTCTTTAGAGGTGGAGGAGCTTGCTTTTTGAAGCCTACTCCATGAATCCTTTTGTGAATGTTGATGGTGTGCTCTCTGGTCACCACCACTGACGGCAGAATGTCCCTTCTTCTCTCCACCTTTCTTTGCAGGAGCCATCCTGCCTGGGACCAGGTCGGAAAGGAAGGGCACAGAGATTTGTGGGAGAACCTAATACCTCAAGTGTATCTGTTATAAACAATATATTGTTCAATTCAGATTTCTAATCCATTCTGCTATCTTCTTTTTTCTCCCCATACATTGGCATTTATTTAAGTTGAAGAACAGGTTATGAAGGGGATTGGGGAGAGGTCTAGGGGATAGGGAAAAAGGGAGGAGACAAGGAGATGAGAGCCTCTCATCTGTGTCTGCTCTAGATGGGTTTGATCTTGATTTCTGACTCTCAGTCCAGGGCCCACAATGAAGCACACAATCAGATGGGGTTCCAGGGATACAGGTTTAGGAAAACACTGGGGGTGGCCAGAGTTACACATCAAGAGGTGGGGGCTGGGATTCTCCTTGGATCAGCAGCACTGTTTCCTTTTAGGAGCTGAAGTCTAGTGATAAATTCCATCCCACTTATTTCAGCTCTTATAAAACATTCTTGTAGTTAAAGTCTTTGTGCTAAAGAATCTTTCATTGCTTCTCTAACTTCTTGTCCTTTGCTTCTAGTTTCTTTGAATATGCATCCAACTTGTAGGCTGCCTTTTCAAGAGCAGGTACTTACTCCTCAGTTACAGTGATCTGACCCAGAGAAGGTTGAAGTGCTGCATATTTCTGGTTTAAGTCTTTTAGATTTCTACTTATGTTTACTGCAGTATCTGTCATTTCTAGATACTTCAGGCTAGTCACTTTGTTCATATTTTCCAGAAGTTTATAGTCTTCAATGATGGCTGTCAGTTCAACTGTCAGGTGGCCATTTTGGAGAACATGTCCTGGCACAGCCCCATGATGTCCACCTTGGCAGGCTCTGTGGCCTCCTTGGCCATCTCCACCATGGTATCATCTAGACTGGGGAAGGGAGGAAGGAAAAAGGATGGAGAGAAGAATAGGAATGGGGGGGGGAAGAGAAGGGGGAGAGCAAAGGAGAAGGGAGGGGAGGAAAGGGACTATCTTTTATTTTATGAGTGAGTTTATCCCATTCACATTCACAGTTATGATTGTAAACTGTTAATTTCCTTCCATCCTATTCTTTTCTATGTATCCTTCTCTTTTTCACTCTGTGCCTTCCTCAGAAGTCTGTATTTATTCTGACAACTGTCTTTCTTAATCTGCCCTCCCTTATCCCTTCCCCCTTCCCTTTCACCTTCACTTTCTTTTTGAACCATTTCCTATGAGAGTGAAGTTTAAGCATTGACTATTCTCCCCTTTTTTCACCTGTATTGCATAGTCTTCCTTGTATGTTCTTTTCACATAAGATAATTTTCCTTATTCTCTTCCTCCCTGTTTAACCTTCAACCTTTGTGATTTCTCACTCATGTTTAGCCTTTTATGCTCCTATTGAGTTCTGTGTTTGAATGTCAGATTTTCTATTTAGCTCTGGTCTTTTCATCAGGAATGCTTGAATGTCATCTATTTCATTAAATAGGCATTTTTCCCCTGAAGGATTATATTCCATTTTGAAGGGTAGGTAATTCTTGTTAGAATCCTTGCTCTTTTGCCTTCTGGAATATATATTCTAAACCCTTTGCTCTTTTATAGTGGTAGCTATTACATCTTGTGTGAGACTCTCTTGAACTGGGAACTTTTGATTTTGGCTATGTTCTGGGAGTTGTCATTTTGGGATTTCTTTCACGAGGTAATTGGTCAGTTTTTTCATGTTCTACTTTGCCCTCTGGTTCTAAAATATTTGGTAGTTTTTCTTTATAATTTCTTGAACTGTGATGTCTATTTCTTTTTTTGGTAATGACTTTCAGGTAGTCCAATAATTCTTCAATTACCTTTCCTCAAATTATTTTCAGGTTAATTGTTTTTCATATGAGATATTTTGCATTTTCTTCTATTTTTTTCAGTCTTTTGACTTTGTTTTATTTTTTTTTTCTTGATTTCTCATGGTATTATTAGCTTTCACTTGTCTAAATCTAATTTTTAAGGAGTTTCACAGCTTTAAGAAGTTTCTGGTTTTTATGGAGGTAATTTCAGCATTTTTTGGCCTTGTTTTTTCTATTCTGTGAGTTCTGTCTTTAAGAAGTTATTTTCCTCAGCGTTTTTCTGTGTCTTTTTTACCAAGCTGTTAAATCTCTTCATAGTTTTCTTAGATAGTTCACATTTCTTTTCCTGATATTCCCTGTACTGTTTTTATTTGTGTGTATGTTTTTTTTCTTTTCTTTTCTTTTTTGTTTCTTTAGCTGTTCTAGAAATTCTTGTTGGGCTTGTGTTTAATTTACATTTTTTTTCCTTTGAAGTTTTGCTTGTAGGTGTTTTTAAGCCATTGTCTTCTGTGTTTGTGTATTGAGCCGTCCTTTTACCATATTAGCTTTTTTTGCTATTTGTTGTTGTCAGTCAAGTTATTTTTTTGTTTGTTTGTTTTTTGCTCTTTTTTTCCAGGCTATTTCTTTACTTTGACATTTATGTTAGAGTTGGCTCTGCTCATCTCTGGGAGTAGGAGGGAATTTCTGACCTGAGCTTTTGACTTTTATGTCCTTTTGCTGCTTTCACAGCTTAATGAGGGTCTGTAAGTTTTTAGTGCTTCTAATGTGATGTGATCAAAAGAGAGGTCTTCTTACTGTGTTTCTTTTTCGAGGTTGATCCTTATTCATGTATGTTCCTACTTACTGGAGGCTGTGCCTGCCCCTCTCTCCATTGTGGAATTGTGATCTTGAACTGGGTAATGAGCTACAGAGCTGCCAGATGGCACCCTTTCCTGCTTCTAGTGTTAGTACAGTAGTCCCCTGGGATCTCTTTCTGGTTAGTGCTCAGTTCCATTACCATTTGGGGGGTATTTTACCACTCCCCATTATTGTTGCCACTGCCAAGGCCAGGTGTTTCCACCGCCACTCATGCTGCTTCTGCTCCCTGCTATGCTCCTGCCAACCCCTATATAAGTGTCTCCAGACCTCTTTAAAAAAAATTGTCTTCCTAAACTGTCCTGAACTGGAAAGATGACTCAGAGTGACTTTTAATTGGCATTCTTGTCCAAAATGCATTTGTATGATGCATTTTTTAGTATTTTTTTGTTGGGGGGGGTGGAGTGGGAAATAGTAGGGCCAATTTTAGGGTGTTGAGAAAGCTTGGAAAAATGCTATATTCTGCCCTCCCTCCTTCCCCCCAAAAGATGATACTCCATTTTGCCTTATAAGTATTCTTGGCTGTAAGCCTATATCCTTTGCCTTCTGGAATAACATATTCTAAACTTGCTACTCTTTTATAGCAGTGGCCGCTAAATTGTATGTGCTGTTTCCTGTGGCTCCTTGATACCTGGATTCTCTTTTTTCTGGCTGTTTGCAGTATTTTTCTTTGACTTGGAAACTCTGGATTTTGACCATATAGTTCCTGGAAATTTTCATTTGAGGGTTTCTTTCAGGAGGTAATTGGTGGATTCTCTCCATTTCCACTTTGCCTTCTGCTTCTAAGAGATCTGGCTGGCCAGTTTTCTTTAAGATTTCTTCAACTGTGATGTTCTCTCTGTCTCTGTCTCTGTCTCTCTGTCTCTGTCTCTCTGTCTCTGTCTGTCTCTTGCTCTCTCTCTCACTCTCGTGCTCTTTCTCTCTCTCCCTCTCAGCATTCAGATGTCAGGTGATCCAATGAGTCTTAATATTTTCCTTCTTAATGTATTTTTTAAGGTCAGCTGTTTTAGCTACGAGACACCTTATATCTTTGTCTATATTTTTAGTCTTTTAACTTTATTTTTTAATATTTCCTCTTGTTTTGTGAAGTCATTGACTTCTTTGGTCCATTCTAATTTTCAGGGAGTCTGTTCTTGAGTAAAGTTTTATAACTTTTGTCTAAGCTGTTAATTCCCTTTCCAAGTCTTTCTTTCATAGCTTCCATTTCTTTCATAGCTTCCATTTCTTTCTCCCAATTTTTCTTCAGGTACTTTTATTTCATTTATAAAAACATTTTAAATCTTTTTTTTGTCTCTTGGTTTATTTCTTCCAGAAATTCTAATTTAATTTTTGCCTGAGATGTGTTTTTCTTTGAAGCATTGCTTATAGCTATTTTAGTTATCCTGTTTTCACAAGTTTTGTGTCTTGAGCTTCCCTGTCACCATTGTAGCTTTTAAATTGTGAGGTGTTTTTTTTTTTCATTCTGTCAGGCTACTTCCTGATTGCTGACTGGAAATTAGGGCCAGGTTCCGTACACTTCCAGAGGGAATATTTAAGCTGATCCTGTTGCTGCTTTCTTAGGGTATCAAGTGTGGTGTTATTCCAGGCTCTCAAAAACAGCTCAGGCTGGGGACCTGCAATCATTTCAATGTTTCCAGTGTGGTCTAATTAAGGGTTAAGTCTGAATGCTGCCCTCCTGGTCAGATCTCTGCAGGTTCCTGACCCAAATCCTTAGTCATATCTCCTCCCATTAGATACCATTCATTATGCTTGGCTCCAACTCAGGCCAAGGTCTCCTATAGCATTCCCAGAGTAGGACAATGGAGGTAGGCAGTGTGACCTAAAGCAGCAGCTTCTAAATCCCAGAGAAACTACTACAAAACTTGCCTTTTGCCTAAAACATAGGTAATTAACCTTTTTGTGGCAGTCTAATGGACCTCTTCTCAAAATGTTTGTTTACTACATTAATAATTGAAGAAAATGTAAAAATTCGATCAGAAATTAGTAAAAATGAATGTAACAACCCTTGCCAAAGGGTTTTCTGGTGACAAAAATCCAATGGGATTTGTAGTTCTTCCCAAGGACAAGTAGGGAACAGAGTGGAAAGAATGCTGACCCCTGGAGTCAAGAAGACCAGAGTTCAAATTTGAACTCAGACACTTACTAGCTGTGTGTCCCAGGGCAAGTTATGTAACCCTGTTTGTCCCAGTTTCTTCATCTGTAATATGATCTGGAGAAGGAAATGGCAAACCAGTGCACTGTCTTTGCAAAGAAAATCCCAAATGGGGCCATGAAAAGTCAGATATGACTAAAAAATAAAACTAATGAAATCAGTCCTCAAATCTGACCAGACCAATCTCTCATCTGGCTCCCAGGCTGATTGTGGTAAATGGAGGTGGGGTCTTTGCATACCTCATTTCTCCACTTTCATCTCTCCTAAGACTTCCTGTTTAAGGAAATTTATATTATATCTTTAAGAAATAGTGTTTTAGTCTAATTTTGAGTAAGAAAAAACATAAACAAAAATGGAAAGATTTACACTGCATCTAGCAGAATTTTTCCAACCTGTTCTCAATCCTTTTAACTGAGATGGTACTACAATAGAAAGAACACTGGATTGGAATTTCAGAGATCTGAGTTCTAATCACAGTTTTGTCAATAAATAGCTCTGTGAATTTAGGAAAGTCATATCAACATGATCCTCAAGGAGTTGGACTAGATAGATGACAATATTCCGTGATTATAAATAATATTTTTAATGCATTAGAGAACTGGTTACTTAAAGCTATTCTTTAGTAAATCCTTTTGTAAGGGAATATTTTTCTCCTAATTTAACTTTTGTCAACCTGAATATTTATACAATAGTTTTGCTTAAAATATTATAATAAAACCATGACTTTTCCACATTGTAACATTTCCACATTTTCCACGTTGTAACATTTACTTCAAATATTTGGCTCTATTTGCCACATTCATTCACCAACTATTCATTCACTACATCTTCTGTGTGCTCAATATTACATGCTGAGAGGGATAAAAGAATACCTAAACCATGATTCCCTACTGTTGGAAAAGAACAAGTTCCAGGCAATTTTGGTTTTGTTTTTTTAATTTCATTTTTGTTTTCAGTTTCCAGTTCTCTCCCTTCTTCCCTTCACTCTTTCTAGGCTGATCGAGAAAGCAAGAAATATGATACCTATCATACATATGAAGTCATGCAAGACATTTTCCCAAATTAGTCATATTCTCCCATGGCTCCTCCCTTCCTGCTTCCCCCCCCCCCAAAATAAAGAAAAAATGTTTCAATCTATATTCTGAGTCCATTAGTTCTCTATCTGGAGGTGGATAGCATTTTTCATCATGAGTCCTTTGGAATTATCTTGAATCATTGTATTGATCAGAGTCTTTCACAATTGATTGTCTTTACATTATTGTTGTTACTGTGTACCTTGTTGTCCTGTTCTGCTCGCTTCACTTTGCATCAGTTTATATGTCTTCCCAGGTTTTTTCTAAAACAATCCTCTTCATCATTTCTTACAGTACAATAGTATTCCATCACATTCATGAGGTGGAGGGTGTGTTCAGAGAACTCTGATTGGCTGAGTGCTGAGCTCTTTTCAGGGCTGCTTTCCACCTTAGATATCCATCTGAATCATCCAGCTCTTACTTGTGGCACCAAGAAACTATAGCGTACATATCAGCCATACCCCCGTAAACAGTTTTTGACAGATGGGCTAAATCAGGTTGAGGGTAATCTAGGGGTCTCAAACCGGGTGAGTTGGGGGGTGTCTGCCTCAAGCATGTGAAGATTTGCCCTGGTGGAATGGGCAGAAGAGAACAGTTTTTTCCCAATGGCCATGAAGGCAGCTGAAGCAAGTGCTTTGTAGAACTTAGAGTTTGGTTAGACATCAATGATTCCAAAGTCATCAACTGCATCCCAGATTTTTTAAAATAGGAATGACCTCAGGTAGCAAGCTTAATTAGACATAAATGATATGTCTATACATCCCTAGGACAAAGATTTCTAAAAATGTCAATACACAGATCAAACAGGAGTCATCAGTAAATAATCAAAAACAAAAGTATTGAACTGCCACTACACTATATCATTTTCTTTTTTTCCCCACAATGTTCATCTACTGCATCTCAAACCATTACCAATTAATCTTGACTTTGTCTTGCTACTGTATTTCACTGACTTTGGAAGAGAGGGTGAGGCAGACAACTTCAGCAACTCTGCCTCACTTAAATCTAATTTATGCATAAATCAAAAGACTTTACCCATACCATTTTACCATTTGTATCTACCTTAAAGTCCTGTGGTGACCGACAAGTGATGAAGAAGCAGATGTGAATACACTGGGAGCTATAGTCACAAGCCTTCACACAGGCAACCTATGCTATAGGGGCATCTTTTCACTGAACCAAAGCAGCAGTGGGATTCAGCAACTCACTGGGTGTCTGAGCAGTCTTTTTAAAAGACAACACTGCTTACTTCCTGGTGTGAGGAAGGGGATAAAAAAGGTGCCCCAGAAAATTGTCTGCTTCCTCCAACCCTGCTGTGCTTAACATAGTGTAGAGCCAATGTAATATTTAAAGCACCCACAATCATGATAAAGACTGTGGCTATAAATATCACATGACATTCAATCACAAAATATAACAGGTGGGAGACAGAACTGAAACATTTATTTAGACACTAGAAAACCCAGTCCCCAAACCAGTAATCCGATTCCATCATAGTACCAAAGATATTAAGAAGCCATAATAATATTGAGAGCCACAGCATCCTTTTAGCCTTCCCACAAACCAATCAATATTTACTCACAAACCTCTCTGTCTCCTTGCCTCAACCTCCTCTCTCTCCCACTGTCTCTCTGGCTATGATTCCCAGCTTCCTGTGAGCTCTGCCTCCCTTCAGCAAACTCCTCCCACCACAGGTTCCATGTGACTACCTTCAGCCTATTAGGGGACAGAGTTTATATTCACAGCAGGGAAGCTTCCTGTGGGCTCTGTGGCACCTTTCAGCAAATTCCCCCAATCACAGGCTCCATATGATTACATTCAGCCTATTAGGGGAAAGAGTTTACTTTCAAAACAGGAGAGGTCTGCAAACTCCCCCCTAGCTCTGTTAAGAGGCAGGGAAGATCTTCAAATGCCCCTTCCCATGACATTTGTCCCCAAGATCTTTCATATCCCTTACATAGCAAAAATACGTTAACAACAAATGAGAGCTTAGGGATAACTGGAAGAAAAACTGGTGTCAACAGAACTTGGCAACAATACAGCAGGAATAATAGAAAAACTTTGCACATGAAACAATAGCTTAGGGTGGGGGCTTGGGCACAAGCACCCTATCCTTCCCCCCTCAAACAAATGAGGCTCAAAATCTTGGAGTAAGGGGCAAAGGTCTCTTTTCCAAAGCTACTTCAAGTTGAAATTGGACACAGAGCTGTCCCTGCCCCAAGAGGTCACATTGGAGTGTTCAGTTCTTTAGCTGCCATTTAGAGCTTGCTCAACACCAGGTCCAGAGGTGGCACATCACAGTCAGGGACAGGGGGTGGCATCTGGCTTAAGCTATCAGGTATCTGCAGGTGGAGGAGGAAACAAATCTCACAAACAAGTTTAACAGACAAAAAGCCAAAAAGAAACAAATTAGGATCAGCCATGCCTCTGGAGTCCATGAACTCACTATCATAGCCTCATTCACAGTAGAATACATGAGTTAAGGGTACAATTTGACAATCATCTTGTCCTGAGTAAACAACAGCTACGGTATTGTCTTTACCATGTGCAATAATCTCTGCAGCCTTTGAAACATCATCTGGCATCCACATTACCCATACTTTAGCTCCCAATTTTATTCTATTAGTCGAACCAAACTCTTCAGTTCCTCTGATAGATACTTCAGAAGGAGGGTCAGTTTTCACAAGGGGTATTATTTCACAAGGAATAATAATCACTTAAACAATTCTATCATTTTTACAAAACTGTATGTGTTTTTCGCCCAAATTTTGCAATGTCACAATTTCTCCTTGATAATTAGAATCTACTACTCTAGCCAATACATATATACCTCAAGCTGCTAAGCCTAATTTAGGTAATATCCATTCAAAATGATTTTTAGGGATTCTCATACATATTCCATAGAGATGTTTCTTATTTCTTTTCTATTCAACCAAAAGTCTTCTAAACAATGTAAATTATATCCTGCTGAACCAGGTGTTCCTGGATAGAGTGCTGTAACATCTTGCCTCACAGTCTAGTACTCAATATTTGGGATCTTATGTGTCTGCTTTTTTCTATTTTGCAGATTTGAGGTCATCATTCTGGCTAGAGGTGTACTTTCTCCCACTGGTTTATTATTCAAATTACATAGAGCAGTGAACAAATTATCTTTCCAATGTTGATACGAATTATTAGAACTTAACTTCCTTAACTGTTCTTTCAATAATCCATTCATTCTTCCAGTTAACCCAGATGCTTGTGGATAGTATGGAATATGATATTTCCACTTTATATTGTTTAATATACAATATCTCTTCATTTCGTTACTTTGAAACATGACCCATTGTCACTTTGAATCTGCACTGGGGTTTCATAATATAGACTTATGAGATCTAGAGTTTTATAAGTGTTTTCCTGGGTCACATTCTTATAAGGACAAGCCACTAATACACCTGAATAGGTGTCAACAGAAGTATATATAAATTTGCATCCTTTATCTTGTGGTAGGGGACGAATATAATCTATTTGCCAAATTTGGGCTGGAACTTTTCCCTTGCTATCTCCCCATTTACTACCCAAGGAACAGTTTGTTCCTTTTACAATTGACATATATGACATTCTTCTGCTATCTGCTTTAACAAATGAATCAGAGATACTAATATCTTGATCTTGTGTCCACCAATGTGTAGCCTGGACCCCTAAAAGGCCGGCTGTTTGGTGGACCCATTTTGCTAAAACCAGATCATCAGTTGTTGTCATAGGGACAATATGTTCAGTAGCAATCTTTGCTAGTTGATCAGCATGTGCATTGTACTCATGTTCTGGTGTGGTGAGGGCCATGTGAGCATCTACATGGAAAACTGACAAATCAATAACCAAAGACATGTCCCATATATCTTCTCATAATTCTTTGCCTCAGACTAGTTTGCCATGAATTTCCCAATTTTGATTTTTCCACATGGGCATCTGTGTAGCTAACCCATTAGCTACTGCCCATGAATCAGTGAATATATGATACTGTCTTCCTTGTTCTCTTTTGATGGCTTGATGTACTGCCATAAGTTCAGCATATTGACCACTTCCACCTATCCCAGTACTTTCCAAAGTCCACCTAGTACGTGGGTTATAGGCTATTGCTTTCCAGTGTCTTTTTTGGCCCAAATATTTTGCTGTCCCATCGGTAAACCATGTATGTTTCTTCTCTTCTTCAGTTAGTCTGTCATATCTGTCATTCCATTTTACCAAGTACTGTACCAACTGTTGCTTTGGTTCAGGGGATGTATCATTTCCATCAGTATTCATGTTAGCTAAAGATTCATATAGAGCAGAAACTCCACTTTTGCCAGTTTTAGCTCTATTTTGAATATACCATTTCCACTTAATTATGCTGGCCTCTTGTGTGTGTCCAATTCTGTGAGAAGCTGGGGTACTCATTACCCAGGTCATAATCGGGATTCCCAGCCTTAATATCACTTCATGGCCCAAAGTTAGTTGTTTGGTCGCTACCAAAGCCCAGCTAACAACTGCTTTTCAAAAGGTGTACATTGCACTCCAGATGAAGGAAGTTTCCTGGACCAAAATCCTAAAGGTACATTTCAGTTTTGTTGTTTTTGCCATAAACTCCAGTTTGCATAATCATTCTGTATGGTCACTTGTAATTCCACCAGACCATTTTGCATAGGCCATAAATCTAGAGCCAATTGTATAGCAGCTTTGGCTTCCTCAAAAGTTTTACTCTGCTTGAGACCCCAGTCAAATTCATATTTCTTCCAAGTTCCTTTGTATAAGGGTTTCAAAATCTGTCCCAGATGTAGTATGTGATGTCTCCAATAACCAAATTATCCAATAAATTTTGGAGTCTCTTTCTTGTTGGCGGCTATAGGAAAATCCTGAATCTTTTTTGGACTCGCAGCAGAATCTCTCACAGCCCCTTATTCCACTGTATTCCCCAAAATTTTACGTTTTGAGCTGGTCCTTGAATCTTTGCAGGGTTACCCTTTGCTTTTCACACGTTCAGTCAAAAGTGTCAAACTCTTCTCTACTTCTTTTACATTTTTTTTCTTGTATAAATATCATCAGTGTAGTGGGTAAGCTGTACACCAGGTAGCTTTAATTCATCCAAATGTTTGGCCACAATCCTATGACAAATAGTGGGGCTATGCAGATATCCTTATGGCAAGTGGGTAAAAGTATATTGTCTGCCCTGCCAAGTGAAAGCAAACTGGTCGAATTGTTTAGAGTCTATTGGGATGATGAAGAAAGCATTGGCCAAATCAATCACTGCATACCAAGCGCCATTATGTTTCTGGATTCTTTCTATTAAGTTGATGGTATCTGAAATAGCAGCATACAAGGGAGGGGTCACCTTATTCAATTGCCTATAATCCATTGTCATTCTCCACGTCCCATCTGATTTTCGTGCTGGCCAAACAGGATTATTCCATAGTGTGGTTGTAGGGACACACTCCTGCTTCAACATATTCCTTTATAGTATTGGCAATTTCATCTTGCCCACTAGGCACACAATACTGCTTAAAGGTAATTACTTTAGAAGGTTCAGGTAAAGTGATTGGGCCCATTTTTATTTTTCCCACTAAAAGTGTATTAATTCCTATCTTCCTTACTGCAAATTAGTATCTTCCTTCAGATAAATTCAGGGTCTTACCTCTCACTATATCTATTCCAATGATGTATTCAGGAATGGGTATAATAACTACAGTATATTCTTTCTTAGGTAATTGTCCAATTTGCATCATTAATTTGACTTGTCTGGCTTATATTTCAGCCCCTCCTAGTCCTGCAATGGTAATAGGGGTTCCATGCTTAAACTTATCAGGATTCCCATAAATGAGGGAGGCTGCCACCCCAGTATCTAACAATGCCCTGGTTATAGTATTTGATCCATTTTTCCAATATGTAGTCAGATTGATATGGGGTCAGCAATCTTCTCTGCGTATTTCTTCAATCTGAGCTGGGGCTTGGCCAATTTCCTATTCTCCCTGAAGGTGTGATGAATTTTGCTACAATGGTTCAGGAGCATCTCTAGGGGCAGCCCTTATTTCTCTGTTCCATCTGACATTAAGCCCTTTATCTCGGGACATTTTATATAGTTCATTAGTTGGAATACCATCAATTTTTCTAAAATCTACTGTTGCTCTCAATAGAGCAGTAAACAATTCTTTTCTTGGCAATTTATTCTGACTTTGAATCTGCTAGCCATTTACTTTTCTCTCACGAGGAAATTTATCTTTCCCCTACTCTCTTAAGTCATTTAGCTGTGAAATCTTATCCAGCACATCTAACAGAGGGTATCCTATTTCACCAAGTAGTAGAGTCAGAAGTAGGTACTTATAAAGAGAAGCTGTCTTCACCATGGTATGTTTATGAGGAACTGCTAAGGGGATTTAATGATACATATCTGCATCTCCAATCATGATAGCAGTTTTCATTACTTCTTTCAACTTTCTCATACAGTCTCTAAGCGAGTACTGGGTAAGCAAGTACTGGGGTCTGTCTCCACTAGGCCTCATAGAATCAGTGGGATACATTCTATTGCATCCATCAGCAGCTTAAACTAACAGATTAGTAGAATTGTTACTCCTGCCAAATGAAAGTCTTTAAAAACTTGCTGGACAAAAGGATTTGGACAAATACTTACACATTTCAAGCAGTCCACACAATCTGTCACTTCTCCTGTAGTTCCTTTGTCACGGATTCTTGCCATCCAAGATGCTAAGGATTCTCCCATCCTTTGATGAATCTCCTCAAAATATCAGTAATCTCCTATTGAGTGAAGTCCTCAAGTATCTCCTTGAACACTGCTTGCCCTCCCTGACTGTACTGTCTTCTTCTCAGTATGGGGCAAGCTTCTGCTTCACCATGAAATAATGTATCAGTCTACAATATTGTATCATTCTCCATAACACATGCACTCTCTTGGCAGTCCTTGTAGCAACTAGGCTCAGATTCTACCAAAGCTGTATGAGCTTTCCTCTGGTTACTTTTTTTGGTCATTTTCTGAGCCAAATTTACAACAGCCCTCTGTCCTTCCAGAGACTCTCTAGTTCTCTCTCCTTCCACCTGAGACTCAACTTGCTCTTCTAAAGGAGGGCTTGAATTCTGGCACTTAGCCGCCTCTTGTAACAGCTTGTCTTTGTTTCCCTACTAGACACTGACTCCAGCTCTCTCCCAGGTTTTATTGGTATTCTTTGCAAACATATTTCTAAACCTCTAGCTTCTCCCTGGGGTAGCCTCTGTTCCCAGTTTTCACAGAGCCCTGTACTTTTAGACCACTCCCTTGCTAGGGAGGCATAAAGCAAATCCTCCCATCCTTGGATAGCGAATTCTTCTTCTAAATCCCTTCTGCCTCAAACTAGAGGTCTGATATTTCACCATCCCATCCTTGTCACCAAACGTAGTGCCAATGCAATACTTATAGTGCCCACGATCACGATAAAGACCGTGACTATAAATATCACATGACATTTGATCAATGGACATAACAGATTCTCCAGGTAGAGGACAGAAGTGAAACATTTATTTTTTTTTTT
>CM053581.1:422378296-422396461 GCA_028627135.1 Pseudochirops cupreus
ATTATTCTCTTCAGAGTGCTTTTGAGATTCTTTCTCCATCTGGCAATGTCGACTTTTTAAGGCATTCGTCTCCTCATTGGCTTTTTGGGCCTCTTTTGTCATTTGAGTTAATCTGTTTTTTAGGGTGTTGATTTCTTCAGTCATACTGCTGACTCTCTTTTCATGATTTTCCTGCAACATTCTTATTTCTCTTCCCAATTTTTCTTCCACTTCCCTTTTTGGTTTTGAAAATCCTTCTTCAGCTCATCTCTAGCTTTAAGGCATTCTTCATGTTTATTGGAGGCCCCTGGTGGGGGTGCTCTGGCTGCACTCTTCTCTTCTCTCTCTCTCCCATGATCTTTCTTTTCCCCAAAGAAGGAATCTAGGGTTTGGGTGCTGTTCTTACTTTGCTTCTTATGCTTATTCTTACTCATGGTTGGTCAGTCCATGATTTTTTTGTTTTAAATCTCTGTGGGGCTCTGCTTACAGAAGGGAAAGCTCTGTCCCAAATCACTGGGGTCCTCCCAGCTGCCGTAGCTCTTGGGAAGGTGCTGGGACCCTTCGTACTTACTCCTGACTCACTGGATAATGAAGACTCCAAGACCAAGGCCCAAGACGGCGATCCACGTGCAGGCTGCTCAACGCGAGAGCACTGGCCTGAGAACAATTGCTTAGTCCCCCTGCTGTCTTCAGGCCACGGGTGGGAAGCTGCAATGCGGAGGCGGGTGCAAAACCTCTGCCTTTCACTTTTCCACTCTGGAAACCTTTTGGCTAGACTGCTTTTCTCCCAAGACCTCGCAAGTCCCGCTGACCTAGTTCTCAACACTGCTCGCAGCTGCCGCTAAACCGCTCACCGCTCCTTTTGTCCGGCCACCCCCGGGGCTCAGCAGCAGCTTCAGGCCAGGCTGGTTTCTGTTCACAGTGCTGATATGGTTCCTCATAGCCAAGCTGACTTTAGTGGGAAATATCTTTGTGTGCGTTTTGGAGTTCTAGGATTGTTTTAGAGTCCTATTCCATGGGTATTTTGGGGTGGCTATGTAAGAGCTGCGATATGTTGCTGCTGCTATGCCACCATCTTGGCTCCGCCCCCCAAAACATTTATTTAGACAGCAGAAAACCCAATCCCCAAACCAGCCAGCCAATTCCATCATAGTACCAAAGATATTAAGAAGCTATAGTAACACTGAGAGCCACAGCATCCTTTAGCCTTCCCACAAACCAATATTAGATCAATATTTACTCACAAACCTCTCTATCTGCTTGCCTCAACCTTCTCTCTCTCCCACCATCTCTCTGGTTCTGATTCCCAGCTTCCTGTGGACTCTGCTGCACCCTTCAGCAAATTCCCTCCATCACAGGCTCTGTGTGATTATATTCAGCATATTAGGGGGCAAAGTTTACTTTCAAAGCAAGGGAGGTCTTTAGACTCTTTCCTAGGTCTATTAAGGGGCAGGGAAGATCTTCAAATTCCCTCTGGTGTCTAAATAAATGTTTTGGTGGGGTTGCTAGGTGGTGCAGTGAATAGAGCATTGGCCCTGGAGTCAGGAGGACTTCGTTTCAAATCCAGCCTCAGACACTTGACACACTTACTAGCCATGTGACCTTGGGCAAGTCACTTAACCCCAATTGCCCTCCCCCCCAAAAAAAGCAAAAAAAAAAAAGAATGTTTCAGTTCTGTTCTCTGCCTGGAGAACCTGTTATGTTTTGCAATCAAATGTCATACCATATTTATAGTCATGGTCTTTATCATGATCATGGGCACTGTGAATATTGCAATGGCACCACACGTGACAGGTGGGGATCCTACCTTGTGGTTGAAATACAAAAAAATGTACAAAAACTTTTGCAAAGATGATTCTACTCTGTATTGGGGCATGGAATGTGTGTGCTTTTGAACAACAGAAAACCCAGCAGACTTAAAAGTTGTACAGCTCTTGCTATGAAAGAATTCAACAGTTATCACATCCAAATAGCAGTTCTGAGTGAAACAAGCTGGCAAATGAAGGCCAGGTTACCAAAGTCTTAGCTGCATACATGTTTTTCAGGAGTAGTCACAGTGATGGGGAGTGCTGTGAAGCCAGCGTAAATTTTGCAGTCAAAACTAGTCTAGCTAACAAATTTGTATGCCTACCAAAAGAAGTGAATTACAGGATCATGATAATGTAATAATTGCCACTTGCAGAAAAGTGTCACACCACAATCATCAGTGCCTATGCTCCTGCCATGATGAACCCTGATGAGGTCAAAGAAAAAATTTATGAAGACCTGGAGACCCTCATCATTAATGGGCTGAAAGAAGACAAACTTATAATTTTGGGTGATTTTAATGCAAGAGTTGGCACAGACTATCAGACATGGCAGGGAGTTCTTGGAAGGAATGGAGTCAGAAACAGCAATAGCAGTAGATATTTACTACTAGTGAAGACTTGTGCATCTCATGATGTTTTTATCACCAATACTCTTTTCCATTTACCTAAATGCAATAAAACTTCATGGATGCACCCTTATAGCGAACACTGGCATTTAATAGATTATGTCATGGTAATGAAAAGGGACAGACAGAATGTGAAAGTGATGAAGGCAATGTGTGGCACAGAGTACTGGACTGATCATAGACTTATTTTCTCCAACTTGCATTCAGCAAAAGCCTTAGTCCCAAGGCAAGATCACTACCAGAAGACTTAATGTCAACAGATTAGAGCACTTCTCTGAGTGGGAATAGTTCATTGCTAAACTGGAGGGAAAGCTGAGCAAACACACAGTTGGCAATAGTAGAGCAGAAAAGGAGTGGACAACTTTCAGAAATTTGATGTACAACATCACATTTACTTAACTGGTCTAGAACACTTGCAAATATCATGATTGGTCTTACAAAAATGATAGAGACATTCAGAAGCTGCTAAATCAAAAATGAGAACTCCACAGAGTTTACCAGCAGAATGGTTCATTTGTCTCTAAGAAGGCAGTGTTTAACTCCATCAAAAGTAAAATGCAAGTGAAGCTTAGAGTGATGCAGGATTCTTAGCTCAGTAAGAAGGCAGATGAAATTCAGTTATACACTCCTAGTAATAATCCAAAGCACTTTTATGATTTCCTGAAGGCTGTATATGGTCCAGAGACATGTGGTGTATTTCAGCTAGTCAGTGCCAATGAGCCACATTGATTAGTGATAAGGACATGTGTTGCTGCCTAACTGCAGCAACCAGACTGCCTATCTTACCTTACTCAGGTCTTCGGACATCTCTGGCCGTGTTCAATGCATCACACCCTAAACAGAGCACCCACACAGACTCAGGATCACTTCACACAGCAAGTCTTTATTGTAGCTGATTACATCTTCTCTCCCCCTTCCAGCTCCCAAACCTTATCCTTTTATAGGGTTTAGTTATCACGTGCCCCAGCAACAGTCTCATCCTATCAGAGAAGAGACACATCCTGTTGGATGATGCATGCTCAATACAAGCTGTCTTATCACGGGGAACAATCCATACCTGGAAAGGGACTGCAGAATACACACACAGGTGCCTCAAGGACTGGGACCCTGTTTACCCTCTTGGGACTCGACAGCTGTTTTAAGGCAGTAACAACTCTCTTTTCTTGTTTAGCAGGAACCACTTGCATTACAAATTTCCAATGGGACGTACTAGGTTGGCTTTAAGGTCAGTCATGGCATGTTTAAGTATAAAAAGAACACTACGTAACAAGCAGGCTAGGCAAAGAAATATCAGCAATAATACAACACCAGCTGTCAATATATGAGAGAGCCAAAGGGGGAGGGAAAGGGAGTGGTTTTTAACCCATTCCATAAATCACCAGATACATTAGAAGGCAAAGTAATTAAGGTTGCGGGACATGGTGGAGCAATTCTTAGCCTTCTTCAGCCTTCTCTTCTCTGTGCCTCCTTTTCCTCTCCAAGGGGGCGTATCCACCTGGTTGGCACCCACTGGGCAGACACATCTCCCACCGCATCTGGAACGACATAAGCATATCCCAGCCCCCACAAGTGGACTCTGCCTGGCCTCAACCACCTCTTGTCATGGATTCTCCACATGACTCTTTGTAGTGGAGCACCTTGGGAGGGCGTTTTGGGCTTGTGTGTGAGTGAGGGGTTCGAATGAAAAAATCTCATGGCAGGAGTAAGCTCCATAGAGTGAGAAATTTGTAAAAAGTTGTAAGTATATTTGGCCACATCCAATTGTCTCTGCGAGAGTCATCCTCCCTTTTCTTGTTTTGACAAAAGTTCCTTTATAGTCCTGTTGGCACGTTCTACTATGGCCTGGCCAGTGGAGTTATATGGCACGCCAGTGGAATGAGAAATAGAGAATTCTATCAAAAAGGTGTTGAAGGTCTTTGATTGATAAGCAGGACCATTGTCTGTTTTAAGGAATTTTGGGGGTCCCATGAGGGCAAAACAATGATACATGTCTGAGATTACATGCCACGCAGCCTTGCCTGTTTGTAGAGTGGCCCACAAGAATCTGGAATGGGTATCAATGGAAACATGTATCACCTGGCCACGAAGGTACATGACGTCCATCTACCATAATTCATTAGGAAAGGTCCCCACCGGATTGTTACAAAAATGATGTGGAGGAGGACGGAAAGGGGCGCAGGTAATGCAGCATCATACTATCTCTGCTGCTTGTGCCTTAGAAATGCCATAGAGGCAGTGAAGTGACCAGGCTGAAAGGTGGAGACCATGATGTGCATGTTGGGCTGAGGAAGGGAATGTCTCTAAAGGATACAGTAATTCATCGGCCGTTTGATTGCCTCCAAAAATGGGTGCTAAGCCATTAGTATGGGAGTGAATGTGCATAATGTAAACAGGAGAGGTGTGTTTGGCCAACTGCAATTGTGTTAACACTAACAACTTGGAAATGGAGGAATGCGGTGATCCACATGTGCTGTGGGCAGCAGTTGTACAACTTGCTGAGCATACTGACTATCTGTAACAATATTTATGGGCTGCAGGAAGCGCTGTAAGGCAATCAAAATGGCATAGAGCTCATTCTTTTGTGTAGAATCATATTTGGTGGACAGGACCCAAGCTTTATTTAGGTGGGGGCAATATACAGCTGCCCTATGGTCTTTAGTTGCATCAGTAAAAACATTCAGTCCTGCAACAGGGCTCATGGATATAGGGGATGGAGGAGCTCATAAGGAAAGGTGTAAGTGGATAGGGCTTAGGGGGTGTGAGGGGGCAGTGAAGAAAAACCACAGCCCAGAGAAAATGATCTTGAGCTAGAGCCTGGATTTTAGCACTGGAGATGGGCAGGGCAACTTCTGGGGGCTGGCCACTTAGTAGCACTACCCTATCTATGCACTAAAGGAGAAATTTAGCAAGATACGTGAGTTTGTGATTTAAGATTGTGTGTGGCCTAGAAGGGTACAGCCATTCAGTGATGGAAAAGGTTTGATGGAGGACTGCAAACATAGGTTGATCCCAGAGGACCGTAAGGGTTAAAGGTTTGGTGGGCTCCACACACTCAATTGTAACTGGGTAGGCATGTGGATTGGTAACTATGATGAGTGTCTCATCTTTGGGCAAAACCATGGTGTGCACTATGCAAGAGGCAAAATCAGATAAACCTATAACCAATCTACTAACTGGGCAGGGGATCACAGGTATTTGGACTATAGTCCAAGGTGAAATGTGTATTCCTCCTACGACCTCCAGGGTGTGCCATCCTGCAAGAGTCTCAGTCTTTGATAGTCCTTGAGAAAGGATAGCTGGGTTGAGTACCCCTGTTCGGGAGCTTGGGTGACAGGAAATGCTGCAGGAGGGGCTTGCAGGGGGGGGAGGGGCCGCTTGGCGTTTCCCTGGACTACAGGATGTTTTAACTTATTTCTGCAGAATTTAGCTAGATGGCCTGCTTTTCCACACGCAAAGCATGTAGGGCGGACCGTGCTCCCTTTTTGAGGGCATTGGTTTTTTAAATGTCCTGGCCTGCCTCATTGATGACATCTCCCCTCTTTGCCTATATTTTTAAGGCCCTGGGCCACTCCCTGCGCAATAGCAGCAGCCATGGCATCATACTTGGGCGCCTGAAAATCAGCCACAGAGAATCTTTTGATGATGTCTTGCAAGGGAGCATCTTTAGGAAGGGAGGCAACTGCTTGGAGGCATGGTTTATTAAGACCCTCCCAAAGCAACCTCATAAACAGTGAGTTGGTGGCATCCCCTTGACCTATGGCTCTGTCTACTGCTATTCTCAACCAGGCTACATAATCTTGGATAGTTTCCTGCCGTCCCTGTTTAATGGAGGTCAATTTCTGAGGTATCACCCCGGGAGCCTCTGCGGACTCCCAGGCTTTGATGGCACATGTGGTAACTATGGGAAAGACAGCCACATCATATCTGAGTTGAGTATCAGTATTTAAGTAGTGATCAGTACCTGTGATCATGGCGACAGACTCCACCGGGTTCTGATGCTGGTGCTTCATGGCATGGCTCAAGGCCTCTTTGGAAAAAAGGGAAAGCCAGATGACTGCTTGGCCAGGCGTGAGGCAAGCTGAAGCCAGAGCTTTCCAATCATTGGGTGCTAGTGTGCTCCTAGCGGCCACTTGTTGCAACAACTGCGGAACATAAGGTGAATTAGGGGCATAGGAGGCACAGGCTGTCTTAACTTCTTTGAGGAGCTTAAAGGAGAGGGGCACATAAGTCCGTCTGCCACCAGGACTGTCCTCCACAGGATAAGCCCAGAAAGGATCTCCCTCATCCCACCTGGATGTGTCCTCTCCCTCTATGGCGGCGGCTTGTATTGTCTGCTGGAGAGGTGTCTGTGCATTCCCCTGTCTAGGGCCAGCATTTACAGAGAAACTGAAACCCTGTAGGGGTGAGGATTCACTGGGGAAGGCAGTGGCTCCTTTGTTTACTTTCATTTTCTGGAGCTGGCTGTGGAGCAACTCTAACTCTCACTTCAGCTCCTCTGCAAAAGTGGAGACTTCTGAGTTTAATTTCTGCTGTGCTACAGCAGTGGGGGGAGCCACGTCATGGGGATATGGCGGCAGGGTCAGGTAGAGGCGCGGGACAGTGGTCGTTTTTGGATTGGTCTTCTCTTCATCTAGGGAGTCCCCTCTTTGGCATGTAGTGGGGCAGTTCTTTGCTAGCTTATAAATTTGCCTAGTGTAAGTGTTGACAGAGCTGGGGGTAATGACTGGTAAACCTAGTGTGGCTCCCATCCTGTCTACCTCCCTCCCGTGGCCTTACACAGGGCTGTCTAGGGTCTTCCCACAGAGTGAGGCAGGTGGTCCCTTTCTTGGGGGCCCCACATTGGTCGCCACTTGTTGCTGCCTAACTGCAGCAACCAGACTGCCTATCTTACCTTACTCAGGTTTTCGGATGTCTCCAGCCGCGTTCAACGCATCACACCCTAAACAGAGCACCCACACAGACTCAGGATCACTTCACACAGCAAGTCTTTATTGTAGCTGATTACATCTTCTCTCCCCCTTCCAGCCCCCAAACCTTATCCTTTTATAGGGTTTAGTTATCACATGCCCCAGCAACAGTCTCATCCTATCAGAGAGGAGACACGTCCTGTTGGATGATGCATGCTCAATACAAGCTGTCTTATCACGGGGAACAATCCATACCTGGAAAGGGACTGCAGAACACACACACAGGTGCCTCAAGGCCTGGGGCCCTGTTTACTATCTTGGGATTCAACAGCTGCTTTAAGGTAGTAACAGACATGATCCTGGGGAGATGAGCTGAACGCTTCCATAGTGTTCTCAACAAGCCATAATCAATCAATGCTGCAGACATTGGTCATCTATGTACGTTAGGTTGAAATCAGTCCCTCTCTAGTTGGATTTTTAAGTGAAGAAGAGGCTTTGAAGGCCATTGGGCTTCTTTCATGTGGCAGAGTGCCTACTGCTGATTCTATTGCTGCTGAGATTTACGAGGCTGGTTGGTCCAATGTTCATTCAAAAACTGAATGAAATTTTCTGGGTTACATGGCAAGAGGAGGTTTTCCCCAGTAGTTCAAGCATGCTTCATTGTTCGTCTCTATGAAGGTAAAAGAAATAGATTGTCCTGTGACAATCACAGGGAGTTCTCCTGTTAGTCATTACCAGTAAGATTCTTGCTAGAATCCTTCTTAATAGACTGATCCTTTACCTGGAAGACTGTTATCTATCTGAGAGCCAGTGTAGCTTCAGAAAAGATTGAGTAATGGTTGATATGGTGGTTCCTCCCTAACAACTGCAGGAGAAATTCCGGGGGCAGAACAGAAGCACACAACATCCATCAATCTGAACAAGGCCTTTGATACTGTCCGTTGTGAGGGCTTGTGGAAAATTATGGCAAAATTTGGTTACCTGGAGAAGTTCAGTATTGTACACTGTTTTTATGACAACATACTTGCACAGGTTTTGGAGAATGGATGATGCTTTCCCACTTTCCTAGTCATCAGTGTGTGACTAGAAATGAAGTTAGGATGTGTGCTTTATTTTAGCATGATGTTTTCAGAAATGTTGTTAGATGCCTTCAATGAGGACAAAAATGACATCAAGGTCGGCTACTGCGCTGAAGGTAAATTATTTAACTTGAAAAGGCTATGAGTCAAGGCTAAAGTTGTTGGAGAATGGGTGCATGATTTTCTGTTTGCAGATGATTGTTCACTCAGTTAAGTCTCTAAGGTTGAGATGTAAGAGAATATGGATTGGTTTTCTGTTGCTTGTGTTAATTTTGGCCTAAGAACACCAAGAAAACAGAGGTTCTCCACCAGCACAACACCATCTATACATGGAACCATCAGTTACAGCAAATGGAGAAATTTTGAATACTGTGGATAAGTTCACTTATTTTGGCAGTATACTTTGCAGAGATAGTGACATAGATGAAGAGGCTGATGCACACATTGCTAGAGCTAGCTCAGTATTTAGGACACTCCAAAGGAAAATGTGGGAGAGAAGGGATATCAGACTGCCTACTAAACTGAAGGTCTACAGAGCCATTGCGCTGACCTCATTTTTGTATGTCTATGAAATCCAGATGGTATACCAATGTTGTGCCAGGAAACTGAATTGCTTCCATTTGAATTGTCTTAGGAAGATTCTGAAGATCACTTGGCAGGATAAGGTACCAGACACTGAGATCCTTACTCAAACTAAACTGCCAAGAATTCAGACTCTACTGCAGAGAACACAACCTCAAATGGCTGGCCACGTTGTTCAAATGCCAAATGTACAAGAGTATTTTACAGAGAACTCAAACAAAGCAAGCTCTCACATGGCGGTCAGAAGAAGCAATACAAGGATATTCTCAAAGTATCTCTAAAGAACTTTGGAATTTATTGCATGACATGGGAGACACTGGCAAAGAACCACCCTCTACAGTGTGTCTGCATCCAAAAAGGTACTGTGCAATAGCTCAAAGGAAATATGAGATGTGCAAATGTAGAGACATTTCTGTTCCAAATATTCATGTGGACTATTTGTGCCTGACCTGTGGTAGAGCCTTCTGAGCTCATACTGGTATGATCAGCTACAGTTAGACATACTGTACTTTGACTCCAACATAGTGGTGTCATTTTGGTCCTCTTGGAGAATGAAGGATAACAACCAACCATTCTATCACATTCATAGACCATAACTTGTTCAGACATTCCCCAAGTGATGGGCATCCCATCAGTTTCTAATTCTTTGCCACCACAAAAAGAACTTGTATAAATATTTTTATAGATATAAGTCCTTTTCCTTTTCCTTTGATCTCCTTGGGGTTTAGACTTAGTAATGATATTTCTGAGTCAAAGGGTATGCACAATTTTATAAACTTTTGAGCATAGTTCCAAATTGTTTTCCAGAATGGCTGGACTAAGTTCATAGTTCCACCAATAATGAATTTTTTGTTGTTCTTTATTTGTTTCAATGTCCAACTCTATATGACCCTATTTGGGGTTTTCTTGGCAAAGATACTGGAATGGTTTTCCGTTTCCTTCTCCCACTCATTTTACAGATGAGGAACCTGAGAAAAACAGGGTTAAGTGACTTGCCTAGGGTCATACAGTAAGTGTCTGAGGCCAGATTTGAATTCACGAAAATGAGTCTTCCTGACTCCAGGCCCAACACTTTATCCACTGTACCCCTAGTTACCCCTAAAAAGATTTGTTGTTGTTGGTCAGTTGTGTCTGACTTTACATGACCCTGTGGACTATGTCCATGAGACTTTCTTGGTTAAGATACTGGGATGGTTTTGCCATTTCCTTTTCTAATGTGTTCCCATTTTACAGATGAGAAACTGAGGCAAATAGGGATTAAATAATTTGCCCAGGGTCATACAGCTAGTAAGTGTCTGTGGCCAGATTCGTATTTAGTTCTTTCTGACTTTAAGCCTGGTGCACTATCTACTGTATCACCCAACTGTCCCAAATAGCTGCCCAAATAGTGGATTAGTGTACCTATTTTCCCACATTCCCATCATCAGTGGTCATTTTCCTTTTCTGTTGTGTTAGCTAATCTGCTGGATGTGTGGTGGTACTTCACTGTTGTTTTAATTTGCATTTCTTTAGTCATTAGTGATTTAGAGCATTTTTTTAATGTAAATATTGGATAGCTTTGATTTCTTCTCCTGAAAACTGCCTGTTCCTATCCTTTGACCATTTATCTATTGAAGAATGGCTTTTATTTCAATAAATTTGTTTCAATTCTTTATATATTTGAGAAATGAGACCATTATCAGAGAAATTTGCTGTAAAAAATTCTCCCCCACTTTCCTGCTATTTTCTCATTTAGCTATATTAGTTTTCTTTGTTGTAAGCACTTTTATTTCATGTAATTAAAATTATTTATTTTACCTCCATTGAACTTCTCTATCTCTTGTTTGGTCATGAACTCTTCCCCTATCTATAGATCTGATATGTATTTTTTTCCATGCTCCTTAGATGTGTTTATATCACTTTAAAAAATTTGTTTTGTTAAATATTTCCAAATTATATGTAAATTTTTAAAATAATTTGAAAAAAAAATTTAAGTTCTAAATTTTTTCCCTCACTTCCTCTCTTCTCTCCTTCTTGAGAAGGCAAGCAATTTGATACCAGTTATACATATGAAGAAATGAAAAACATATTTCCATATTAGTCATGTTGCAAAAGAAAACACAGACAAAAAATAAAACAAAAAAAAGTTTAAAAAATCCTTCAATATTCATTCAGACTATTAACTCTCTATCTGAAGGTGGATAGCACTTTTTATCATGGATTCTTTGGATCAAAATCTTAATCATAGTAGTTAAGTCTTTCACAGTTGATCATAGTTATAATATTGTTGTTGTTATATATAATATTCTCCTGGTTCTGGTCATTTCACTTTGCATGAGTTCATTTAAGTCTTCCCAGGTTTTTTCTAAAACCATCCTGTTCATTATTTATATAATATTCAATACAATGTTGAAGAATAAGGGTGATAATGGACATCCTTGTTCCACTTCTGATCTTATTGAAAATGTTTCTAGTTTATCTCCATTACAAATAATGCTTGTTCTTGGTTTTAGATTTAACTTGTCACATTTTAAGAAAAGTTGCATTTATTTCTATGCTTTCTAGTGTTTTTAATCAGAATGGATATTACATTTTGTCAAAAAGTTTTTCTCCATATATTGATATAATAATATGACTTTTGTTGTTTTTATTATTGATATAGTCAGTGATGCTTATGGCTTTCCTAATATTGAACCAGCCCTGCATTCATGATATAAATCCCACCTGGTCATATTCTTCTGGCTAGTCTTTTATTTAAACATTTGCATCAATTTTCATTGGGGGTAATTGGCATGTACTTTTCTTTCTCTGTTTTTGCCGTCTCTGGTTTAGGTATCAAAATCGTATTTGTGGACTAGAAGGAATGTGGTATGATTCCTTTTTATGTTTTTTTTTTCAAACAGTTTACATAATATTTAAATTAATTGTTCTTTAAATGTTTGGAAGAATTTGCTTGTGAATTCATTTGGTTCTGGGTTTTTTTCTTAAGGTATGTTCAATGTATTTTTCTAAGAATTGTTAAAGTATTCTATTTCCTCTTCCTTTAATCTGGTTAATTCATATTTTTGTAAATATTTAACCATTTCACTTAGATTGTCAGATTCATTGGCACATAACTGGGCAAAATAGCTCCTAATAATTCCTTTAACTTGCTCATTAGTGATGAATTCACCCTTTTCATTTTTGATTCTTGTAATTTGGTTTCCTTCTTTTTAAAAAATCAAATAGGCAGTGTTTCTACTAATTTATAGGTCTCTCCCCCCTCCTCCCTGCACCACAACCAGCTACTGGGTTTGTTTTTATTAAGTAGGTTTTTTTTTAACTTTCAATTTTATTGTCTCTGATTGTCTTCACTATCCATTCTGTTTCTTTCCACTCTAGATCCCCTATGGTTCATGTTCTCTATAATTATCTAGTCCTTCTATTTTCTGTGTATTCCTCATGGAAGAGATATCCAGTCCATGTTCTCCCTTCTAGCACTCTCTTACTGCCTTGTTAGAACATGCTCCTCAGATTTCCCTTTTCAATGTGCCTTTCTCATAGAACAATTCCAATTCTTATAGGATATTGTCCTATGGTAGGATACTCTACTCTCATTTCTGATTATGCACTCTACCACTAATCTATACTATCCCCCTGGTTACCTTTCCCTCCTACCCCATTTCTCTCAAAGTCTTTCCCCTGGTTCCATGCCCTCCCATTCCCCCAGTGCCAGTTGCCTCCATGAATTTCAACTCTCCCTGTCCAGAGGTAGATTGAATGACCTTTTTCAAACACGAAATCCCCTAGAAAACTCTGAGCACAATGTCCCTGTCTCCCTTCATAGATTATTCATAAGAACATTCATCAGTAGAAAATCCTCCCACTATCAAAGCTAGGCTTCTCTCCCTCTCCCTTTTTCAACCCTCCCCTCCTTCTCTCTTCCTCCCCTGTCGGTTATTCTCTTCCTGAGAGACCACTGGGTTTACCTCTTCATTGCTAGCCCTCCTCTTTGATCTGGGCATGTCATATACTCTGTCCCCCTTCTCTACTCTTCCCATTCATGTACCCTCCAATTTTGTAATGAAGTCTCACACAAAAAACACTGATTCACCTGTAGGTAGGGTGTTGCCAGGTTTTGTTTATAATGTCCCAGACCACCCTCTTCACTGTTACCTCCAAGATGTTTTCTGCTTACATCCATGTCTCCAAGTGAACATCTAGTAAGAAATCTCTTACTGGTGTTTTAGCTGTTAACATGTTGCTGCTGCTGTCCTTGACTGTTGCATTGTTCACCCTTCATATATTTGTTTTCTCTGGTATTTAAGAAACAAATAATGTCTTTTAGGTCTGATTTTCTTTCTAAGAATATTTCAAAACCTCTTTGTTATTGAACATCAATCTTTTTTCATTTATGGTGAAGCTCAGATTTGCAAAGTAGGTCAGTTAGTTAGGGCTGCATCCTGAGCTTAATTGCTCTTTGGAATAATTTATTTTATTCTCTGCTGTGTTTTCTGGTGGGTATAGAATAGTTTTATTTGAATTTTCTTTCCTTCATATTTGAAGGACTTTTTCTTGATTGCTTTCAGAACTTGTTTCTGCATTGAGTAATTAATATAACTACAAAGTAACCTGGGGTTTTCAGTCTTTAAAAAAAATTCCTGGAAGTAATTTATATATTTTTTCATTTGGTATTTCTTTTTCTATTCTGGGCAGTTTTCTTGTATTATTTTTTTGCATTGTTGTATTTTTGTCCTGTTATGTTTTTCTGGGAGAGCTATGATCCTTAAGTTATCTCTGTATCCCGTCTTCAAGATCAGTATGTTCTGTTTGGATAGAAAGCATATTTATTTTTAATCTTATTGTCTTTTGCTTCTCTTTTTCTAGATTGCCCTTCAAGTCTGTGTGTTTGCATTCCTAACCAATTGTTCTTTCTCTTGTTTCTTTAGTGAAACTTGTCATTGCAGAGTACAGGTTATCTATTCTGTCCATTTATTTGTTTGTTTTGCTGTGCAGTTCACCTATCCTGATTTCATAATTCTCACTTATTTTTAAACCACTCTGGAACAATATGTTGTGGTTCTGTGTTCTACTTACATTTGGATTCTCTGTCTCATAAGGTGCAGGATATTTTTACTTTGTTCAGCATTATTTATTCATAGATGCCATTTATTAGACCTGGGGGCTATATTTCCTTCTGTTGTTAATGATTTCCCTGTTAATTTATATATTTATGTTCAAGGTCTTTGAGGTGTTTTTTTTTTCTTCCTGAGGCCCTCTGGTAATTTTTAGTTTTTTCCTCTATCAATTTATTTTTCTCACCCTTGTTTTTCCCTATTTCTTACTTTCTGACTTTCTCCCTAGTGATTTTAGTTTTGCTTTTTTGCTGGGTAATTCATAGTTCACTAGCCTAGTTCTTTGCTACAAGTGGTTTTTGAGGGGACAGAGCTAGCTCCAGTTGAGTGTTGGGCTCTTTACTAAAGCCTTTTGGTGGAGTGCTCCCCAGCCCCACCCCTTCCACATGGTGCCCTGTCTTAATTTCCTGCATGGATCCCTCTGTTCCTCAGATCTCTGGCCTAGCACTGGCAGTTCTATAGGGCTAAGTAGAACTGGACTTATCTAGAACATGTACAAGGAAAGAGTGAGCCCCATGTGTAGAGGGGCCCATATATGTTGAGAGCTGTCATTGTGTGACTCAAAGGGATATAGAATAGAAATTTCTAGCCTCTTTTCCCCCCACCTTTCTCCAGGGGGCCTTTAATTCATGTCAGTAGGGAAGGCACGAAGTTGGGGCTACAGTCACTCTGCTCTTCTCAGAGAGAAGGGGATACTGGTTTACAATTATATCTGAGTCCTTAAATACTGTTAGTCTAGGGGAAATGATTGGATTCAATCTAACTTCTATTGCTTTGTCATTATTATTGTAGAGAAGGGGGACACCAAGATTTACATATAAAGCTTGACCCCTTTCCCACCAAATACCAGTTTCATAGTGAACACATATAACAAATTGCAAAAACAAAATTGCAAAAAAAACCCCAATCCATTTATCCAAATTGGTGGCAAAACAGAAATCAGAGAAGGCATGCAAAGGAGAATATATAGATAATACAGAGTGAAAGAATTTTCTCATTGGGAATGATATAACTCAGCTTAACAAAGAAAGAGTTCTAGATATCATCTAAGGAGAAACTCTCTACAGTCTCTAGTGTAGCAAGCTGGTGACAAGGATGATGGAAACTGCCAGTTCCTCTCGTGTCTTCCTGGAGTCTTTTTCTTTAGCAATCTGAACTGGGATGGCCTCTTTCATCTTCTTTCTTGAAGTTGGAAGCCAGAAATGCTCAAAGTGACTCACCACTTGAAGAATCCTGAAGAAGATGTGAAGCTTGAAGAGTCTTCAAGGTGACTAATGCTTGATGAGTTCAGAAAAGGACCAAAGAAGCCTGGAACTCTTCTTGCTCTTACCAGCTCCTGCCCTGCCTTCATAAAGGGACAGGCATTTATCTCCACCATATCAATGAGGACAGAGTCCCATACCAATGGGCTTTGAGGGGTTACACCTGTTTCTACTGGGTTAATTTTTATAGTTTGGGACTCCAAGATTCTGTAAGAGGAGAGAATGGCTCAGGGTATGGATTTGGACACTTTTTCAAACCCAGACATATATATTACCCCTTTCACCATTTTCCTTACCCTTCCTGCAGAGAGATCTTTTGAATCACAGAACAATACTGTCATATTGGTTATTGTGGTCCCAGCAAACTTCCATTACCCAGAACCTAGATATCCCTGGCTCTGGAAAGAGAGAGAGGAAGAACTGAGTTATAGGGTTGCATTTTGTTGACAAGCCTGAGGAGTCAGATGCTTGGGTCTCCTAGTGCAGCCTTATTGATGGTAGTATGGTGGGAGGTAGGGGAGAGAGCACTGAGTTCAGGGTAGGTGTCAGCTCATGTATATGTATATAATTACATATACATATGTATGAATTATATATACATATACATTATATATGAATAATATATACATATATTAATTATCTACACATGCACATGCATACATACATGCGTATGTGTGCATGTGTGTTTGTATATATATTTAACCTTCTTTTGGGGTTCCAGGTATCCTAGACCATTGAGACACCTAAAGTTGCCTTGTCTTTGGTCCATAATTTATGTTTTGGAAAGGTTTAAAGTGTCATTGTGATCAGAGAAAATGTCTAGCCCTTCATCTTGCCAAATCTAATGTCCTTTTCTTCTCCTCATCCTTGAACTCTTCTCCCTGAGGTTCTCTTTTCTCTAGGTTTTCATGACAATTCTTTCTCTCCTGGTTCTTTTCCTTGTCTGACTGCTCCTTCTGTTTCCTTTGCTGGATCTCTATCCATACCCATTAATAATGGGAGTCCTCCAAGGCCTAGACTAGCCTAAACTCTAATTTTGTACTATTCTACTTGGTGATTTCATCAACTCACATGGTTTTAATTACTATCTCTATGGAGATGATTTTCTATAGATATAAATAAATCTATTTATTCAGCCCTACCCACCATCTTGCATCTTTAGCTATTTTATACCTCAAGTTGGATGTCCCATAGATATCCTATATCCACCATGCCCAGTATCTTTCTTCCCAAACCTCCCTTCTTTCTAACTTCCCTTTTACTATCAAGGGTACCACCATCCTCCCAGTCACCCAAAACAGAGGACACCTAGGTATCAGTCTCTCTCTTGACTCTTCACTCTCTCTCCCTCTGTATTCAATCTGTTCCAAGGCCTACCTGTCAGTTGAAAATCAACCTTCATAACATCTCATATCTGTACCTTTTTCCTTCCTCTGATGCTACCATCACCCTGGTGTAGGCCCTCATCACCTCATACTCAGAGTACTACAACATCCTCAAGTCTCCCCACAAGAGTCCATTCTCCACTCAGCTGCCAAATTAATCTTTCTAAAGCAGGTCTAACCATGTCACCTTCCTCTATTCAATAAACTTCAGCAGCTCCCTGTTACTTCTAACACCAATTATAAAATCCACTCTTTGGCTTTCAAAACCCTTAATAATCATACCCCTTCCTACTTTGCTCACACCTTATATCCTCCTCCCTTCCTCACCTCCCACATATTCTTTGAACCAGTGACACTGGCCTCCTTTCTCTTCCTCCCACAAGACGCTATCCACAGACTTCATTCGTTTTCACTGGCTTTCCCTGGCTATTTTACCATTCCAAAACATCCTCCCTCCTTATCTCTCTGCCTCCTGTCTTCCCTGGCTTCTTTTTAAATCTCAAGTAAAGTCTCACCTTCTGCAAAAAATATTTTCTAGTCCTTAATCTTAGCACATTCCCTCTGAGATTATCCACAATATATATTGTTTGTGCACAGTCATCGACATGTTGTCTTCCCATTTAGTCTGTGAGCTACTTGAGAGCAGCTGTTGTTTTCTGTCTTTCTTTGTATCCCTAGCATTTAGCACGGTTCCTAGTACACAGTAAGCATTTGATAATTGCCTGTTGACTGACCTCTGCAACTTAAAGTCTTAGAGAGTTTCCTAGAACATTGAGACACTGTGACTTGTAACAGAATACGCAGCCAGTATGTGTCAGAGGCAGGATTTAGACTTAGAGTTTCCTGCCCCTGAGTGAGATTGACTTTCTATCGACTCTTGTCACACTCTTTGAGGGAGGTGGAAGAGGGCAGTATTCCTCCCACTAAAAAAAAAAAGACTCCACCAAACTCTTTATCTATTTGAAATTTTGCTCAGGGTCAGCCTAACCTCCTTCATCCTTGTTATTTTCTCCCTCCTGCTTTCTCCCTTATTATGTGTGCTTTGCTTCCAGAGTATAGAACTAATTTAAATATATTCTGGCTATATTTTGTGGGCTAGTCTGGGAAATTAACAACAATTTAAAACATTGTTGCAGTTGGAAAGTCACTATTAGTTTCAAAGAACCAAATTACACACTACCTTTAAAAGCATATATATATATATATGTGTGTGTGTGTGTGTGTGTGTGTGTGTGTGTATGTATATATATATATATATGCAATTATTATTATTATTATTGACTACATCCAACTGGAACTTGAGATACACAGGCACTGCAGTTGGGAGATCCATCCTGCCCTACCAAAAAGTGACATAGGAGAGAATAGACCGGGGGAGGGGGGAAATACTGGGATGGCTGCTTTGGGGTGGTGGGCGGGGGAAAGACGGGGAGAAAAGATGTAA
>CM053581.1:422396961-422424316 GCA_028627135.1 Pseudochirops cupreus
ACCTCTCATCCCCCTTCCCCCTACTCTTCTATGTGGCAAGATGCCCAGTTTAGAGTTTATGTCAAGGAATTGTTTTCTACAATCAATTTTTGTCCTTCCTTTTCCAAGCTGTTAACTCTCTCTTGCATACCTCTTATTTCTTTTCCCAAATTTTTTTCTACCTCTCTTATTTGACTTTTAAAATCCTTCTTGAGTTCTTCCAAGAACACTTTTTGGGCTTGAGACCAGTTCATATTCCCCTTTGAGGTTTCAGATTTGGATATGTTGACACTGTTTGTGTTTTGATCTTAGTTTGTGTGTTGATCTTTCCTACCACCATAATAATTCTCTGTGGTCAGTGTTCTCTTTCACTTTTTGCTTATTTTGTTTGCCTACTCTGTGGCTTGTAAAATTGAACTCTCCTGCTGAACCACAGGGGCCACTGTCTCAAGTTTCTTTTGTTGGGGTTCAGGGACCTGGTCACTAGTTTTCTGCCCTGGGGCTTCAGGTGCCAGCCACTGGAGGCTGTAGGTGTCTGGCAGCTTACCTGGTGCTTAGTTGGGGACCTAGTGGTGGGTGCCTAGAGTGTGGTGAAGCCAGCTGGGGTTTTTCTGCATTTCCCCCGGATCTGTGGTGAAGCATGCAACCCATACAAATACTTACTTTTAAAAATATTATTGAGATAGCTTCTTTTTGTTGTACCTTCGTTTCTAGATAGCCAAAGCCTTTTGTTAAGTGATTGCTTTGTGTCAAGCTCTTTGCTAAGTACTGAGGATACAAAAACAAGGAAGCAAGACAGTGCCTATCCTCAAGGCTTATAATGTAACAGGGGGAAAGAACATAGAAAAGGGAGATAGAAAAGTAGGTGTTTATAGGAAGATGGCAAATGGGGACATGGTGTGGAGGTGTCTGGAAAGTGATATTAAAGGCAAGCGAGATAAGTGAAAGTTCATCTACCAGTGCTAGGGACCCAGGGACAGACCATAAGGTTGTGGTTGGTTGGAGAAAAGGACAGGCAGAATAGAGGTGGTGTGGTAAGGATATGGCTGAGAGTAGCAGTGGCCTCGTTCTGAATGCTATTCCTCCCTCCTCACTCAGCAGCCCCTCTTTGTAACTATTTAATCTACTAAGAAGTTTGCTATCCCAGAGCCAGGTTGCTACATCTGCTCAGGGGTTCTACAACTGTCCTTATGGGATTGAGTATGTCTTTTCTCTAACATTATTGGCTCAAGCCCCCAGCAGTTGTTTTGCCCCCATTACTGGCCACCAATGACTGACTAGTGAGTCAGTTTCTTCCTAAAGTGAAGATGTGACCGTGTTCAATCCTCCCCCTTCCTCCCTGTACCCCAAACTCAATAAAGGCCCGTGGCTCCTAATACACCCAGAATCAAATATAAAATCTTCTATTTAGCTATTCAAGTCCTTCACAATTGAACCCTTCTGACCTTTTCCGTCTTCTTACACTTTATTTCTCTTCACATACTCCTTAATCTAATATTGTCCTCATGTAGGAAATAGTCCGTCTGTGCATTTTCACTGGCCGTCCTCGGGACTTGGAATCTTCTCTTTCCTTCCTCTTACATTCTGGTGTCCCTGGCTTCCTTCAAGTCTCACTAAGATCCCATCTACGGCAAGAAGCCTTTTTTAAAGAAGCCTCTTTAACGTTGGTGCCTTCTCTCTGAGATGAGGCCCGCTTACGCTGTATGTATTTTCTCTGTACATGGTGGTTTGTATGTTGTCCACCCCTTTAGAACATGAGCTCCGTGAGGGTAGAAATTATTTTTGCTTTTGTATCTCTAATATTTAGTATAATATCTGGCATACTAACAATGTCAGTAAACATTTATTAAGTGCTTACTATGAGGCAGGCACGGTACTACTCAGTGGGAATATGAAAAAAAGGCAAGGCAGTCACTTCCCTCAAGGAACTCACAATCTAATGGAGGAGACAACAACGAGGTATATATACAGGATAAATAGGAAATAATAGAGGGGAGGCACTAGAATTAAGAGAGGGTGGAAAAGGCTCTATGTAGAAGGCAAGACTTTAGTTGGGCCTTTAAGAAAACCAGGGAACCCAGTAGGTAGAGATGAGAAGGGAGAGCACTCAGGCCATGGATCCCAAAGCTTTGTGGACTAGCAAGGAGACCAGTGTCACTGGATTGAAGAGTATTGGGCAAGGTGTAAGATATAAAAAGACTGGAAAGGTAGGAGGGGGCTAGGCCATAAAGGGCTTTGAATGCCAAGTAGAGCATTTTTTATTTGATCCTGGTGACAGTGTGAAGCCACTAGAGTTTACTGAGTGGTGGTAGTGAGCAGGTAAGAGACAGAGTGACATGATCTGACCTGCACTTTAGAAAAATCACTTTGCTGGCTGAATGGAGGATGTAAGGATTGGGGAGAGACTTGAGGCAGGCAAACCCTGAAATTGTCCAGGAGGGACATGATGCACCATTTTGATAAGAGAAAGGAGTGAATTATAGAGATGTTAGGAAGATGAAATCTATAGACTTTGGCAAACAATTGAATATGGGGGCAGGGAATGGGGTGAGAGATAGTGAGACATAATAGATATTTAATAAATGCTTGCTGACTTAACCCTAGAAATCTATAATTAAAGTAGTCTTCTCCTACTGTTCAGTCCATTCTCCTCAAGTAATTTAGGCCCAAGACCTTGATTCTCATACTTTCTCTTTTCTCCCCATTTATGGTTCACTCTCTGAAGTTTGAAGTGGTTTTGTTTGTGACTTTTATACTACTTTTGTTCATTCATTCATAAGTAAGAAAGAAAAAGAAATAGCGTTTAATCTGCATTAGGGGTTTACTAGCATTGAAAGGTCCAGCAGATATTTTGATGACTCATTTGTGCTGCTAAATCTAGATTTGGGCCTAAATGATCTTGAAAATATGCCCATGCTAAAGACAGATTTAAAAATTAATAAAGCGTTTGCTGTGGGTTTTTTTTTTTGCAAAGTTGACTTCTTAGTTGTTGTATTTTATCTCAAGATATAGATTCCACTTTTATACAAATGAGTTTTGAGAATAAGTAGGTGACTCAGGTTACAAGGGAAGAGAATTTCAAAGGACTAATACCTAGAAAGAAACCCCTTCACGTAGCTTTGCTTATGGGGGAGGAATTTTACATTTTTGCCTTCATTCTTTTCTTTCTCAGATGTTTTCCAATATCTATTTTTATTAAGTGTAAAAACCTCGGTATTGTGATTTTGAAAAACAGATGAAATGCTTCAAAGCCACAACATTAATATTTTGTGTAATTCTGAAGATAGTGTAAGAAGTTTTAATAAAAAACCCCTAAATTCTGAATCTAATGCCAAAAAAGAAAAAAGCACAAAGTAAAACAAAAATAAGGATTATATGTGAAACTATAAATCTCTATTATGCTCAACTTGTTTTTTTAAAACACATCCAACAAATTTAGCATATTACTTTCGGACTTGCTCTGCTTATCTGTGTTTCCCTCTGAACTTCCTTCTTTTCATCAAAAAAGTGTTTAATGATGCACTATACCATTTTTTGGCAACACAACAGCTAACTTCTCTCTCCCCAGCCACATCTCCAACTGCCAATTGGAACCTGAGTAGCCAATAATCAAGCAAAAAAAAAATCCATACATTGGGTCCAACATAAAAAATATATTATATAGTATCCAATATCTGATATAATATATAATATCCACAAATATATTGTATATTTCAATGTAGCCATTCCTTGACAGATGAGTGCCCCCTTAGTTTGCAATATTTTTCTACTATGAAAAGAGATGTTGTAAATAATTTTGTAGATGAGAGTTTTTTCACCTTTTTCTTTAATCTCTTCAGGTACTGTATCACCTAGGTCAAAGGATAGTTTAGTGACTTTATGTGTATATAGTTCAAAATTGTTATTCAGAATCATTGAACTGATTAATTTATAGCTTTACTAATAGTGCGTCAGTGTGCCTGTATTCCTACAGTCATTCCAACCATTATAATTTTCCTTTTCTGCTTTCATTTTTTTGCCAAGCTAATGGGTATAAGGTTGGACTTCATAGTTGTTTAATTTGTATTTCTCTGATTGGTAGTGATTTGGAAGCATTTTCATGTGGCTTTTGATAGTTTGTCTTTCTTCCTTTGAAGACTTCTTTTGTGTCCTTTGACTCCTTAGTCAATTAGAGATAAAGATGCCTAAAGAGATCAATGAAAGAGGAAAAGGAATCATATGTACAAGACTATTTATAGCATGTCTTCTCAGAGTAAAAACAAGACAAAACAAAACAAAGCCGTCAACTAAAGTTATGTTCATTTGGAGATTATTTTGATATATGGTATGGGACGTTGGTTTAAACCTAATATCTAGTTCTCCAGTTTTCCCAGTAGTTTTTGTTGAGAGTATTTAGGGTCTTTGTGTTTATCGAGCTTTGCATTATTATGTTTATTTGCTTTTGCATGCCGTGTATCTAATCTGTTCTGTGATTGACTTTTCTTTTCATTTTGACTCATACCATAACATTGTGAGGACTGTTGCTTTGTAGTATAATTTGAGATTGTTGTTGCTAGACTCTCTTCCTTCTCTCTGTTTTCATTATTTCCTTTATGAATCTTGACCTTGTTTTCTTTCTTGTGAATTTTGTTATTTTTTTCCCTTGGAAAGTTAATTGGATAATTAAATTAATTTAGATATTGATGTGGATACAAAGGTGGCCTAAGGATTAATAGTAATGATTACTTTCCCAGCCCCCCTGAGGGGGTTTGAGGCTTTTTCTTAGCCCATCTTATAACTTGAGGGGTCTTAGTGCCCCTTCCCCTTATCTCGATAGACCATGCAACCTGTACCAAAAGAACTGCTTTTGTTCCCCTTATCCTGTGTTCCCCAACCTGTGTCATTCATTTCCCCATCCTGTGTTATTTATCCTCCCCATCCTGTGTCATGACAATCTTTCCTTATCTTGCAAGCAACCACCTTCCTCACCTTGTTTGTACCTATCCAGTCCCTAAATCTCCAACCCCCATTAGAAACCCTGAAATTATGTCATCATCCTACAGGTGGTGTAACTTTCTGCGTATATAAGTCTGGTCCTTTTCCTATATCAATGCCTTTGTTTAGCTCTTTGCTAAGTCTCAGGCCTGTATGCTTTTGCGTCAATAAAGCTCCCTTTGGCTAAAGAGAAGATCTGATTGAATTTTTTCAAAACTGAACCAGCCCTCCCTACTCTGACTTCATCAGGTCTCATTTATCAATATAAGCAATTCTAATATGTGCTCATGGCCCAGCCAGGAACAATTCATTTCTCAGATTATGTATTTTTCTAAAGTGTTTTTTAGTTGTATCTGTATCATTCCTATTAGTGTGTCGTGGTAACTAAATTCCCCCAAATTTTCTGCATTCTGTAGTTATTTTGTTCTTTAAAAATATTTATTTAATATTTTAGTTTCCCTCCAGTTACATGTAAAAACAAATTTTAACATTTGTTTTTTTTTAATTTTGAGTTCCAAATTTGAATTCCCTCCCTCATCCCTTCATTGAGAAGAGAAGCAGACAAACCCCAGGGGACTGAATCGCTGGTGGCAGTGGTGATTCCCAGACCTCTCAGTGCAGGGGGTGGGCGGTCTGTTGGAACTGGGTGAGACCTGCTGCAGAGGCAACAGCCACTTCTGGGGCTATCAGCCCACAGACTGAATGTTTGAAATTCACCTATTTAAACTTCTAGGAGCCAAGATGGCAGAATACACAGTAAGTCATTCTCCCCCTCCTTTATAGACTTTGAAAAATCCAGAGAATATTGCCCCAGGAAAAATCCTGTAGTAGTAGAGCCAGCAGAAAGATGGGGTACAGCAGTCTTTGAGCTCAGGAGGCTAGGGGGATTAAGAGAAAAGGTCCTATAGGGGTGGCTGTGTGGTGCAGTGAATAGAGCACTGGCCCTGGAGTCGGGAGGACCTGAGTTCAAATCCACCTCAGACACTTAATACAAAACTAGCCATGTGACCTTGGGCACTTACCCAATTGCCTTGCCTTGCCTTCCCCTCTCCAAAAAAAAAAAAGCAAGAGGAAAGGTCTCTCTTTCTGTGGCTGAAGTGGACCAGTACAGGACAGGAGGCATCCCAGCAAGCCAGCAGAAAGCCCAATTTTAGCAGACCAGCAGGAGATCCTGAGCTCCATGGTGGAAGAACAGGCAAGCACCAATACCAGGTATACACCAGCTACCACCACCAGCTCCAACTCAGTATCAGGTAAACCGTAAGACCACTATATCATCCAGCTGCCAGCACCAGAGGCCCCAGCATAGAACACTGGTAACCAGTCCCCTATCCCCAGCACAAGAAGCGTGGGACAGTGCCCCTTGGGCCCCAGAAGCAGAGATCAACTTTAAAAGCCAGAAAAAGGGCAAACAGCACGAGCAAGAAGAATCAAAGAAAAGCAGTGACCGCAGAGAAATATCTTGGTGACAGGGAGGATCAGAATACAATTCAGGAGAGGACAACATGGTCAATATACCCACGTCCAAAACCTCAAAGGGGAATATGAATTGGTCTCAAGCCCAAAATTCCTACCTGGAAGAGCTCGAGAAGGATTTTAAAAGTCAAATAAGAGATATAGAAGAAATATTGAACAATTCCTTTAAAAATGCAATTGACAAAATAGGCGGAAAAGTACATGGAAGAGAAGGCAAGCAATTTGATATAGGTTATGCATGTGCAGTCATACAAAGCATATTTCTATATTAGTTGTGGGAAAGAAAATACGACAAAAAAACCAACAAGAAAAATAAAGTTAAAAAAGTATGCTTCAATCTGCATTCAGATTTCATCAGTTCTTTCTTTGATAGTATTTTTCATTACAATTCCTTCAGAATTGTCTTGGATCATTGTGTTGCTGAGAACTGCTAAATTATTCACAACTGATCTCATACGATATTGCTGTTACTATGTACAGTCTGGTTCTACTCATTTTACTTTGCATCAATTCATGTAATTCTTTCTAGGTTTTTCTGAGAGTATTCTGCTTATCATTTCTGATAGCACAATAGTATTCCCTCACAATCCTATACCACAATTTGTTCAGTCATTCCTCAGTTGATGGGCATCTCTGTAATTATTTTGAATGGGATTTCTGTTTCTCCTGGGTTTTGTTGGTAATGTATAGGGTTTAAAAATTTTTTTTAAATTTTTTAAATTTTTGCTTCTTGGGGGGCAGTTGAGGTTAAGTGACTTGCCCAAGGTCACATGGCTAGGTTTTGTGTTAAGTGTCTGAGGCCACATTTGAACTCAGGTCCTCCTGATTCCAGGGCCAGTACTCTATTCACTGCACTACCTAGCCACCCTATTGGTAGTATATAGAAAGCATGATAAGTTTATTTTCTCTCTTGTTATTTTGTTGAAGTTACTGTTTCTCTTAATTTTCTAGTTGACTAAAATTCTCTTCAATTAGAAATAATTTTATTTCCTCTTTGTCTATGCTTATTCCCTCAAGTTCTCTTTCTTATCTTATTGCTATTGCTACCACCATTTCAATAGTGGCGATAATGGACATCTTTGCTGTACCCTTGACTTTATTGGTAAACAGGATAAGCCTCAAATTTATCTTGATGATATGTAATGCTGGTTCTTGGTTTTAGATAGTGATAGGACAACTGTCCACCAGGTTTGGTTTAGGAGATTTTCCCCAAGGGGTGACAAAACTGGGATTTGATTTGCCTGGGGATGGGGTAGGGTGGGTTGCCATAGTAAACTCAAATAGGATGAGATATTGGAATGTGTAAATCTATGTTATAGACAGTTAAAAGACACACAGGTGAAATAAAAGAAAAAAGCATAATAATATCAGCTTTTTGTGGTTCGCAAACAACCACAAGGAGTAGAAGTGTTACAGTGATAGAAATGAATTGTCTTTTAACTTTATGGATTGACAAGTACTACAAAAACACTTTAGTCTTAGTAAAGAAACCATTCAGACATTAGTTTCAAGTTTATTTAAGTCAGTAAACAAAATGTAAATGAATTAGATAGTGAGGAACCTTTTAGTGCAGGTGTTGGTTGGTTCAGTTGCTTTAAAAATTGAACTCAATTGTGTAATGTTAAAATTACCAGAGAAGTGGTCATTGCAGATGAGGACTAAATATGCTGCTATTTTAAAGAAAATAATAGAAGAGAGTGTATACACTAGCAACAATTTTTTTTTATGTAGATGGAATAGGCTTGTTCTGGAAAAGGATTCTTTCCAGAGCTTGGATTTCTGAGAAAAAACTCAACTTTGATTCATAAAATTGCCTAACACTTTTATTGGGAGATTATGTAGAAGGGGATTTAAATTAAATGCTTGTTAAACTCTGAGAAGCTACAGTCATTGGATCTTTTCCAGTTTCATAAAAAGACTTGAGACTAAATCTGTTATTGAAGCCTGGTTTTCAAATTACTATCCCATTCAAAGCAATACTAATATTAGAAAACTGGTCATCCAATCACACTAGGTTCGTTGTGTGAGAATGTGAACGTGCAAATTTGTGTAGTAGTGATAAAAATCTTTGTAATTACCAGCCTATGTGTCAATCAATCAATCAGTCAACATTTATTAAGCACCTACTATGTGATGCCACACTGTGTGCTAAGTACTGGGAATACAAAAAGAGGCAAAAGACAGTCCCTGCTCTCAAGGAGCTTACAATCTAATAGGAGAGACAACATGCGAACCAATTCTTTACAAAAGAAGCTGTAGATAGAATCAATAGGAAATAATTAAAAGCGAGAGGGCACTCAAATTAAGGGGCATCGGGGAAAGCTTCCAGCAGAATGGGGGTGGGGGTGGGAGGTTAGTTGAGACTTAAAGGAAGCCAAAGAAGTTGAAAGAGAAGATAGTTCAGTGTATGCTATTAAAATATTTTAAACAATTATCATATTTTTTGCATATTACCAGTGCAGGCTTATCTTTAGGAACAAAATTCCAAATTTTAAATAACTACTCTTTATAGTAAATTTGAATCAAAAATATATTTTCATATTATTATGTTGAAGACATAGAAGCTTCTTTAAGTTTTTCCCATTGCATTTTTCCTTTATAACTTCAAATAGTATGAATTTGAATAATGAGGCCATTTAATAGTATTCATTATTCATTCTAATCAGGACCTAGCTATACTTGAATACTATGTTACTCTAAGATAAAAAAAGGATGGTTTCAGAGTAATCCAGAAGACTTGTATGAATTGATGCAGAGTAAAGTAGGCAGAATGAGAACATGTTATACAATAATAATATTTAAAGGCAACTTTGAAGGATTTCAATGAATTCAACTCCAATAAGCTTGGTAATAACCACATTTTCCACCTCCTAACAGTGAAATGACGCACTCAGAATGCAGAATGGAGCATATTTTTGGACATAGACTGTGTGTATTTGTTACAAGGGTTTTGCTTATCTTTCCCCCCCATCCCCATGGGGGAGGGTGAGTAGGAGGGCTGGAAATTTTTGTTAATTGAGGAATAATAAAATAAAGTTATTCTCATTTGTATGGCATGTTGAACAGGGGAATATGACTAATTTGGGACTTTGAAGGAAATAAAAGAGGCATTTAGAGCTGCCACCACCCCTTTTTTGCAGCAAAGATATTTATCAATTAAGAGGAAAGGAAACATTGCTCAGCCCATACTTGACTTGTACTCTGCTTGACCTGGGAGTGACAATCAAGCCTACTCCATAAGGAATGTCTAAGACTTCAAATCCCATATCATATGCCTGTTGAGCAAAGAGATTAATATTTGTGGTAAAATGGAAGCACGAGTGGTGTCTTAATTAAGAACAAAACATATAGTGTAAGAAAAAAGCACTCTCTGCTCTTTGCCATAGGGAAATATACCTGGAAGAATTTGTTGGTATATATCTGCTGAAGTTTCTGGCTTCTAGGTTCCACTACCCTGTCAAATTACAAATAATTAACATGAAATAAATGTGAAATTCCATTTAAGTATGTATATTTAAATATTTAATAGTCTGGTAGCACAGAACCTGACACACGGAGAGGACTTAATAAATGCCTATTGACTGACTGGAAAATGCCCTCAGGATACCGAACTGTTCAGTTGGAAAATCTGCCTACAGAGGCCTCTTGAGTCTTCGTTAAGGGGTTTAAGCATTCTTCCAAGACTTTTGACAGATCTGTCAATATCTCATCTAGTTGTTCTAACGTGTACTGTTCCTTTGATCCTTGCTGAAAATTTTAAGCTTACCTCTTCTTTTGTGGTCTGTGTGATGATGCGCTTACAATGCGTCTGATTTTCTCAATGTTAATGCAAACGGGTCCCACGATTAGGTGGTCCTTGGAGGACAGATCTGAAAGTGTTAGCCAGCAACCAGACCCTCCTCCAGCTTTGGGAAGCCACTGTGTTTTCTGAGCTCTAAGGCCTGGCCCAAGAAATTGGGCTGTGACTTGCCCCTTCCGGTTAGCGATCAACTACTCAGAAGGTGGAAATATGGATTAAATCTTATTCCTCAGCTCTACGCCCAAGAAAATTGTGGGCTCTTCTAGTACGACTATATCACCCTTTTCAACACATCTTCCCTCTGTCCCATCCAAGAATAGGCTTTGGTGACTGTACCAATCTTTAGTGTCTCAGGGATGTTATAAACTAATCCAGCCCAGGTATCAGAAGTAGTTGTGAAAGCAAATCCTGTCCCTACCTCCAATTATAACCAGCATCCTCATAACCCCTCCCTTTTTTCTTCCCATGGCCAAATCACTATTCTGGGTCAATGGCCAGTGTTTAACAACTTTCCTCTCCCCTCACACATAACATTGGAGGAAGCATGAATAGCACAGGATGAGTAGGCATGGGTGGACTGTGATTGCATTATCTTCCCCTCCAATCCCACTTTTGCTCTGAATTTCCCTATTTCTGGGGAAGGTATTACCATTCTTCCCTTTCTCAGTTTCTTAGACTCTTTCTTAAAATCTTACTCAAGAGAAACCCAAAAGAAAATTGGTCAGAGGGTAAGGGGTGCAAGAAAGCTTTTTTGTTGGTATTTAGTTTCAGGATTTGGAGCTGGAAACAGAGCATCAGGGGGAGCCCAGGTCAGGTTGGGCAGGTAGGTTCAGCTTCTAATCGTGTTTCAGGCTATCTCTCTCCAGACTGTCATTCAGCCCAGCCTGGGAGCTCAATTGGTAGCGGCCCTTCAGGAAGTCACAGAGTTGTGTTTCCTCTTGGCTGGAGACTAGGGTATATAGCTCCAGTAGGGTCAGAGTAGCTTCCATGGTATCCAGGCTATAGAGGGTAACGTGGGCCCATGCTAACTCTAGGAAAATTGAAAGCACTAAAAACACTGTTTTTCCTTTTCTAGCTCACAGAAAAAGTGTGACACTCCAGGGAGGGCAAAATTATTCAGGTCAAAATAGAAAGTTAGGAGGCCCACAGGTTGGTTAGGTGGTTGACAATGCCCTCAGCAGAGAACTTTTGGTGGTTATAAGAGGTAGAGCTAGGGCATCAGGGGCAAAAGAGGTGACTGGTTCTGGAGGGAGGCAGGGAAAAGACGCATTGAATAGCTGATGTTAGGGGTTGGAAGGTCAAATGTGAGGGGCTTTGGGGTAGAGCTTGATATATTTGTTCCAGAAAAAACCTACATTTGCCAAAGTTATTAATGATCTCTTATTTGCCAAATCTAATGGTGTCTTTTCAGTCTTCATCCTTCTTGGCCTCTCTGTAGCCTTTGATACTACTGGCCACCGACATCTTCAGAATACTTAACTTTATTCTCTCTAGATTGTCCTGACAGAACTTTTTTTCTTTTTCTTTCTCTTCTTTCTTCTTTTCTATTTTTCTTATTTCTCTGGCCATTTTTCAGTCTCTTTTGCTGGCTCATCGGCCAGAGCATGCATGCCTCACTTAATTTATCCATCATCGTTTGTTATTGTCCTTCATTTTTTCTTCCCTTTTTGTGGATAAACTACATGAGAAGACCATTTATAATAAGTACCTCCACTTCCTTTCCTTTCACTCTTCAACTGTCTGTAGAGCTTAGCTTCTGGCCCCATCACTCATCTGTAATCTTCTAATTGACAGATCTAATGGCCTTTTCTCAATTTTCATCCTTCATGCTCTCTCTGTAGTCTTTGACACTGTCTATGACACTCTTCTCTCTAGGTTTTCATAACATTATTCTGTTCTGGTTCTCCTCTTACCTATCTGGCTACCCCTTCTCAGTCTCCTTTGCTAGATCTTCGTCAAGTGCCCTCTTCCCTTCTTCAATGCTATTTCACTGTAGTGATCACATAAGCTGCCATGGATTTAATTATCATCTCATATTTAATTATCACTACTATGCAGACTTTCTCAGTTCTTCTTACTCAGCTTTAACCTCTCTGCTGACTTTCAGTCTCATTTCCAACTGCCATAGAACATCCCATAGACATCTTAAGTTAAAATATCCAAATCTGAACTAATCATTTTACTTTATCCCCTCCCTTTCTCCTTTTCTAGCTTCCTTATTAGTGTGTCAAGGGTACCACCAGCCTCCTAGTAACCTAGGTCCGCACCTATCCTTGACTCTGAACTCTTTCTCACCCTCCACATCCAATCTGTTGCCAAGGTCCTGTCAGTTTTACATTTGTAACATTTCTTGTATCCACTCCCTCTCTCCTCTGACACTGCTGCTGCCCTGGTGCAGGCCCTCGTCTCCTCACACTTAGACTCCTAAAATAGCCTGCTGATTGGTCTCCCTGCTTTCTCTCCCTACTCCAGTTCATCCTCTGCTAGCTGTCAGAACAATCTTCCTAAAACACAAGTCTGACTGTGTCATCCCATTCTCTAGTAGCTCCCTGTTGCCCCCATGATCATATATAAAATCCTTTATTTGGCATTCAAAGCCCATCATAAACTGACTTCCTACCTTCCCATCTTTGCTTCCCATATGCTCCCTCATACTCTGTCATCCACTACTACTGTCCTTGCCATTTCTTGGACAAAACACTCTATTTCCCAACTTTGAGCATTTCTGTTGTCTGTGACCTATGCCTGGAATTCTCTGCCTTCTCCTTTCCATCTTCTGGCTCCCTTCAAGTCTCAGCTAAAACCCCAATTTCTATGAGAAGCCTTTCTTGACCCCCTTAATGCTAGTGCTTTTCTCCTGAGATTATATCTAGTTTATTCTGTGACCCTGTTTACATTTTGTTTGTTTTCTTATTATCTCTCCAACCATACTGTGAGCTCCTTGAGGGAAGGGACTGTTTTTGCCCCAGTGCCTGGCACTTCAGTAAGTACTTAAATGCTCATTGACTTAGCTCCAGACTGTGAGTGTATCCTAAGGTTTTGTTCTGGCTCCTCTTCTCATCTTTCTCTATATTCTCTCACTTGTTAACTTCATTAGCTTTCATGGGGTTAATTAGAGATGCAGATGTCTTCCAGATCTATATAACCAGGCACAATCTTTTTCTTGAATTCTAGTCCCATCCATACACTGCCTTTTGGACGTTTCAAACTGGATATCCTGTAACCATCTCAAACTCAATACGTCTAAAACAGAACTCACTCAGACGCACTCCTTTCATACTTCTCTACTTCTGGTGAGTATATTAACATCCCTTTCACTTAAACAGGCTCTCAACTTGGAATTATACTTCATTTACCCCTGTTATTCATGCCAAATATCCATTTAGTTGTTGTATTGTGTAATTTCTGCCTCCCCAATGTCTAATAGCCACTGTGCCAGTTTGGCATACAATCATATCTTATTGTTTTAGCCTCCTAATTAGTCTTCTCACTGAATTTTTACACAGACATCGTAGTGACTTTTCCAAAGTGAAGGTTCAACTATATCACCTGCAACCACTTCCCACCATTCAATAAATAAATCCAGTGACTCTTTCCTGTCTCTGGGATCAAATACAAACTTCTCCATTTGGCATTTAAAACTATTCAAACCCTGACCTCTTCCTTTCTGTTGTTTTTTTTGTCCTGTTACACCTCTCCATGCTCTTTTTGACCCAGCCATACTAATCTACTTTCTGTTTCTCATATACAATTCTGTGTTTCCTATCTCAGTGCCTTTGAATTTGGGTGCCCTCATACCTCAAATGCTATCCTCCTATCCTGTAACAGATTCCATGGCTTCCTTTATGAGTGAGTTCGAGTAACCACCTGTTGAAGGAGGCCTTATCTCTTGCCTCCAGCTGCTGGTGCTACCTTCCATCCCCCTGTATTTATCTTGCATCTTTCAATTTATGCACATGTTGTTTTCTCCTCATACTTCCATATAGTCACTTGGAACCAATGATGGCAAATCTAAGCATGCTTCATAGAAGGATGGAATGATCCCTGGTATATGTGTTTCCAAATGAGATAAAGCATGGAAAAGCTAGATATATCTGGTAAAAATCAGTAAACACAAAACAATCAGTGTACCATGAAGCCAAAGAAGAATACTTTGCAATTTTAAGAGAACATATTTCTTAAGTATGGTCTATCACTTCAACAGCTTCAGTGTTGATGAAACCAGTCTATTTTGAGAATGATTGCCAACTACTACCCTTGCAAGTGCCCATGAATCAAGTACTTCTAAATTTAGGCAGAATGAAGATAGGTTGACTTTTATTGCATGTGCATGTTTTGCAAACTCCCATAAAACAAAACATTTGCTAGTTAGAAACTTTCATTGTCTTAAGACTTTGAAAAGTTTTATGTATACAAGCTAATGGTCCACATGGTTGTAAAAATACTTTTATTCTGAATTGTTCTGTCATCTTTTTGTATCTTCAATGAAAAATCATTTCACCACTTGGAAGTAACACGTTTTTATGTTGCTAAACAATGTAGAGTTTCTCTTAAGGAAATAAGATTGGAAATATTTCTACGCTTATAAAATTTAAAATTATACTGTATTTATTTCAATCAGGAAAAAGCCACCATCCCACCCAGATTCCCTCATAAATAAAATAAATAAATAAAAGAAAATCAAAACCTAATAAAATGTGGATAATCAGTCAAAACAAATTTCCACATTGGCCACGTCCAAAAACTGTTCCGTTCTACACTATCCTCTCTATCATGAGGTGAAGCATGTTTCATTATTAGTCCTCTGAAATCATGGCTGATCATCATGCTCATAACAGATCCAAATTCGTTCTAAGTTGTTTGTTCTTAACCGTATTATTCTCATTATATAAATTGTTCTTCTGGATCTTTTTCCTTCACTGCATCACTCCATACAGCTCTTCAGAACCATTCCGTCACGTTTTTATACTATAACTTGCATATTCATTGCCCAATTTATGGACAGCCCCTCAGATTCCTATTCTTTGTCACCTCAAAAAGAGCTATACATATTTTTGCATATACTTAGAATTTAGTTTGTTTTGCTTAGAACTAATCTCTTCCTTAATCTACCCTCTCCATAGTTCTCCCTGCCTTTTTCTCCCCTTTATCTTTTATTAACCTGTCAAGTGATGAACTTACAGGCTCTTCTTTGGTCTGGGATTCCTATCCTGGTTATTCCTGCCCCTTACAGGCTGGGCTAGATGCTAGAAGTGAAACTCTGTTCTCTTCCTGGGTCCTGAACCACACCACTTGCTTGCTTCTGAACTTTCTCCTTTCTCAGTACACTAGCCAGAGCCTACCTACCCAGTAATTCCAAAATGTGTATAGGTCCCCTTCTCAGGCCTCCCTGAATCTGTGACTCAAAGCTGGATAATGTGAAATAAAGTTGCCATTTGGTACCTGTCTCCATTGCAGTGCCTGAGGACAGATTTAGTGGTGCCCCACTATGATTCTGGGACCTTCTCTTGCCCTGGTCACAGTCTGTTGAGCTCCTGACCAGATCATTTCCCCAGTGTTTGAAGATGTCTATCTGTTTTCTTATGCCGAGCTGGGCTGAAAAATAATTCTAGATTTCTCCATCAGAATTCTAGTGCATTTTCTAGATATGTGTGAAGGAGTGTGGTGGAGGGAAGCATGATTGTATGGCTTCCCTCAACCCCACCATCTTTGTCTGAGAATATTTTTTTACCATATACTTCTTCCTGTTTCTTTATTGTCACCTCACATTCAACTTAAGGATAAAGAAGTTATTCAGAATATTAAATATCATGATAGAAGAGATTTTGTGAGAAATTTGGTATGCCATATAAACACTAAATGTATTCAATCTTATTGAAATATTGAAGATGCAGTTTTAATTATTACATATGACTAAAATAGACAATCTAGATCAATTCTAGAAGCATAGAATCTCAGTAACTCTGAACGGACTTTTGGTCTAATCCATATCTAAAGCAAAATTCCCCTTTATATCTTCCTGAACATAAGATTGTAGTCTGATGTTAAGGAACTACTCTTGGGACAAAGGGGTCATACTCATATCTCCTTCCCAAGCAGTCCTTTTACTTCGGAACTATGCATGAGGTCCACACTGGATGCAGTTTTGGGGAGCCTGTATTCTCTAATGAAATAGGGTCTATGTTCCTTTTTCTCACGTTCTATAGCTCATTTGCATTAAAGTGCTACCCCATAAGCCTGGATAAAAATTATTTAAATTGATTATTTAAAGCTTAAGTTTAGACTGACATCTAAGGTTTCCCCCAAAAGGGAAAGGGGCAGAATTATGCTTCCTGTACAGTATAAATCACATATAAACACTGATTTCCCACACATAAAAGAAATCGTAAGATATAAAATAATTCACCAGCACAAATTGATGCAACTTGAAACAGTGCTCAATAAATTAACACATTACTACTATAATCTCTCAGGAGGCTTATACTTAAACTTCATCAGAACATAAAACAGTTTGTCAGATAGCTGATTAGGTATTTTACATTTCAGCTTAGCTCTTCCTTTTCCAAACAATTCCCAATACAGGACTGTGGGAAAAATAGGTAAAACTTGGGTCAATCCACTTGTCACTGGTTGTCCTTTCCAGTGTAGAAGGTCCCCCTCAGGCCTGGTCCATTCATTGCACAAACCTCTAAAACTCTAAAGGTTGTTTACAAGCCTAGATTTATCAATCTCACAGATGATATTCAGTCACAAAGTGAAAAAGGTAATCAAGGACTAGACTCAAACTTGCATAATACAGACCTTACATGGAAATAGCTCAGCGTTGTGGGAAAGAACATAGCCAGTCTCCCCTCTCCCCACTCCCTACCTCCAGCCTCTAGAGATAAAATACTCTACTTACCACACAAGAAAGATGGAAGTTGTTTCTTTTTTGAATCAACATACTGCCTAATACTCCTGCTATCCTGAGGCATGGGAAAAACCAAGTTTGACACATCACGCAAAAATGCCAAGTCTTTTTAGGATTAAGTCACCACATGCAAGAAGTAACTAAGGAATTTGTCATCTCTAATGCATCCAATGCTCAATCATATATGTAGTTGGCAGAGGATATCTGAGCATTAGTATAAGACCGTGAAATGATAGGGATAGAGCTGGATGAGAAACCTGAATCCCAGAGTTGAAGTTATTTGTCCAAGAATACACCAGTATTCAGCAATGGGACTCTAGCTACCTTCTGGGAATGCCATCCCAGTTTTGAACAGCACTGATTATTAGAAAATTTTCCCCTTTGTATAACATAGAACAACTGCTGACCTAGAATACTTCCAGGTGTTCTCTAATATAGTCTTCCCCCATGGGGACAGTTTTACTGTCCTCAGAAAATGAACTGGGTACAGTTAGGTAGGACTGAGCACTGGACTTGGAGCAAGAAAGACCTCAGTTCAAATCCAATCTCAGAAAACTTATTCACTGTATGACCCAGGCAAGTCACAATCTCTGTCTCCATTTACTCATCTATAAAATGAATATAGCAAAAGCATGTCTCAGAGTTGTTGTGAGGATAAAATGAAATAATATTTTTAAAGTTCTTTGGAAACCTTAAACACCATCTTAGTGTTTATATAATTAAATAATTACTATATTAGAATATTTGAATATACCCTTACCATTTATGAACCACATCACACACATGGAAGGAACTAAAAAGTATCTTCCTGAAGATTCAGAATAGATGATAGGAAATCTTTGGATCTCTAGAATTGTTTGACAAGAACATTTGGAGCCTTAGAAAGATTGATGCTTTAAAGCAGACAGTTTTAGTGATTAGCTTTGCCTTCTGCTTATTAGATTTTTCTTAGACTGTAGAGGGGAGGTTAAAGTTCTGCATTATTAAGGATGAAAAGGATCATGAGTTGGCTGCCTGTGACTCTCAAAGGTTGGGATGTGGGAGGTCACAAGACAGGCCTGTATACATTACCTAGGTTTGAGTAGTGATATAGATCAAATTTCTAGGGAGGAAGTCTCTAGGCTGTAGAGTAGATAGGATTGTGAACCATGCGGCAATTAAGGCATGCAGCTGACCAGTAGCTACTAGAGTATAAAGATTTCTTTGTTTCATACATAAAAGAAGACTTTCTACTGGTGATGTGGTCCCTGGCATCCCCATGAGCAGAATAAAAACACTCAGTGAGAGAGCCTTGGCCTGTTTGGACCTGGCAGAATTTTCCACTCTGCAGGGTCTGAACTCACTACTACTTTTCATTTTTTCTGTGGAGAAAATGGGAAACAAAGGGAAAATCTTGGCACTCTTCAGAATTATCACCACGTGTCCTGGCTTTATTTGACAACTGTATCCTTACAAGCTAAGTAAATTTTTTATATCCCTTTTTTATACCCCTTTCTTATGCTGGGTCGGTCATACCACTTTGATATCTGGGTTTAGGACAGCTGCCAGCAGCCATCCTATGACACTCACTTAACTGGCACACACTCAAAAACACACACAATGGTGGGAAGAATTAGTATAGACATAATGTACATTGGTAGTGAGGTACACACAGAGAATATCTATGTTCAAGACAATTCATGCCTCCAGCCCTGCAAAGCCCAGATGTGCTTTTTATTCTCATGGTGTCCTCATTCTGCTCCTTGAGCATAATGTCTCTGTTGGGCAAGTCACTCAGCTGGATTTTCTGGGCTTTTCTTCTATATAGTCCATCTCCATGTGGTCAGGGCTAGCTAACTGCTAGAGATCACATTCCTCCAAGCTGTGTCTTGGCAGCCCAGATTACTGGGCTTGCTCCATGCTTGGTACAATGCTTTCTCCTGAGCAAGTACCTCCAATGAAAGATTTCATGACGGAAGGGAGGGAGGGAGTAATCTTACCTCTCTTTCCCCCAACCCCATATCTCTCAAGAGCCAGGTTCTTCTTTAATAGCTGGCTCTCCTCCAGACTGTCAGGGGCAATACTTCTCAGAGTACTCTTGCCTCAGCTGTCTCCCAGGAGAATATGTCCTGCTTTTCAAAAGCTGCCAGGGGTTGTAGCCTGTCTTCAGCCTGCCAATATCTAGCTGCTCTTCTGATTCCATCAGGGAGAACTTTTGTATAAAGGGGCCATGAGCTGAAAATTGTTCTTTGCATTTCCCCTAACATATTAACACCTCTGTTACCTGCCTCTTTTATCATTTGTCACATGGGCTGAGGGAAGGGAAATAAATTGATCCTGTGTTCTGATCAGTTCCCTACTCCAAACATAAAGAAACCAACGGTGGCCTTATGAGCACTTTTATTTTTTCAAAGTATAACTATATATGGATATGATTTTCCTTTCAAAGAGACTTTATTTTATGGATGTGGCTTGTATTTTGACCCATGTGATACCAAAAGGCACTTCTACTTTTAAAAATCATTTCAGAGAAAGTTAACACATCATTAAAATAGGAAAATTCCTATTGTATTCATCCTGAAAAATCAGTCTATAAAAGTAAGTTTCATTGCACATGCTTAAACTAGTGATTCATCAATGTGTTCAAACTGACTGATAAGCTAGCCTTCTACTTGATTTTTTTTTTTTTTGCCTAATTGGCATGTATGATGGCCCCAATACTCCACTTTTTCTATGCATATTATTTGAGTAGCCCTCAACTTCTCATGGTTCGTTTCCTTTTTTTAAGAAGTGGAATAATTGCTTTCAAACATTTTATATGAAAAAGAAATGAATGTTTAAAAAACTTCTTACAAGTGAAAGCTTGCTAAATAGGAAATGAGGAAGGAATCAATTCAGAAATAAATGTAATATAAAAAATAGGCATCAGTAAAAATAAAATCCAACTCAAAAACTTTGTATGTAGAGTTGTAAAAATATGACAGTTTCTTTTAAGATGTAAATTCATTTTGAAAATAATGAGTAGATATATTCATTCTGAAGTATTGCAAAATATTCCTGTTTAACTGAATAGAAAGGAATATCTGTATTTAACTCATAACAGTAGGTTATGGACCATTTTCTAAGAGAGGAAATATAGCTATAACACCCCCCATGAAGTAAAGCTCCACAGAAAAAGGACATGCAGCAGGAAATTCCTGACTAGCAGTGTAATTTGTTGCATAAATGTGCTGGGATATAAACACATTTTCATGATTTTGCTTCTGTTTGCTTTTTAATAGCAACTGAAGATGTTATTTTCCTGAATTAATTGGAATTTCATTAAAATACCATTTACTACAGAACATAATCCATATTCCACTTCTGCATACTCCTATGTAAGGGGTTTTAGTTACTGAAATATCAAAAGATAATTTTGATAAGGCATCAGGCCCCTCCTCTAATGCAAATACCCTGTTTCAGACTTTCATCTCTTCTCACCTAGATCACTGGAATAATTGGTCTTCCTCTCAACAGTCTGTCCCTTCTTTCTTTCTTTCTTTTTTTTTTTTTGGAGGGCAATTGGGGTTAAGTGACTTGCCTAAGGTCACACGGCTAGTAAGTGTTAAGTGTCTGAGGCCAGATTTGAACTCAGGTCCTCCTGACTCCAGGGCCAGTGCTCTATTCACTGCTCCACCTAACTACCCCCTGTCCTTTCTTTAGATCAATTTTTAATTTATCTTCCTAATACATTGAGTGTACCTCTATTCTAAACCTTTAGTGATTCCCTTGATTCTCTCCCCATTACCAACCCCCCTCCCTCCTACCTTTTAATGGTCTGGAAAGGGCACTGGACTTGAAGTCAAGAGGCTTGAATTCTAATATAACCTCTGATATTTACTGATTATGTAATTACAAGCAAGTTAATTAACCTCTTGAACCTCAGATACCCAATTTGTGAGAATGGGGATATCTGGGCTACCTATCTCAGAAAATTTTGATCACCAAATGAGATAATGTATTCAAATGCTTTGTAAACCATAAGTTAATGTTATAAATATCAGCTATTATTACTATTGATTACAAACTCCTTATCCTACATTCAAGATTCTCTGCAATCTGGCTCCAAACCTCTATTTTCCAAGCTTTGCTCTATATGTAGGCCACTATGTAGTGTAGAGAATAGAGTGCTGGGTTTAGAGTCGTTGAGATGACTGTATTGAGATTCTGCCTCAGACACTTATTGGCAGTATGACCCTAGACAAGTTACATCAGCCTGAGTTTCCAATGGGGATAATAGCACCTATCTCTCAGAGTTGTAAGGATTAAATGAGATGACATATATAAAGTGCTTTTAAAATCTTGAGGCACTATATAGATGCTATCATTGTTATTATTATCATTGAAAGGAAACTAAGCTGAGAACCTTGCCTCACATTTTATAGAAACGATTGAGACCATTCACTGTGAACTTCCTCTTCTTCCCTCTTCCTCATCTCCTATCATTCAGATGCCTTCTCCCTTCACCCTTGTCTTAGATGAGGAAGTGGCCTTGCTCCTTACCAAGGCTAATCCCTCTACCTTTTCAAGGTATCTCATTCCATTCCATCTCTTCCAACAATTGTCTCCTCCATCATACTCAATTTTCTTTATTTTCAAACTCTCCCTCTCTCTAGGCTCATTTCCTGCTGACTACAAACATGTCCATTTCTCTCCCATCCAGAAAAAAACCCTCGCTTTATCTTTCCATCCCTCATTAACTGTTGGCTTAGATCTCTTCTGCACTTTGTAGCTAGACTTGAAAAGATCATCTACAATAGTGGTCTTCCCTTCCCTCTCCCTCTCTTCCTACTCCCTTCGAATCCTGCTTCCAACTTCACCATTCCACCAACACTGCTCCCTCCAAAATTACCCGTAATCTCACAGCCGCCAAATCCAGTGGCCTTTTCTCAATCCTAATTCTCTTCTCCTTGATTTCTCTGTGGCCTTTGACACTGTTGATCACTTTCTCCTCTTTCATACTCTCTTCTCTCTAGGTTTTTGGGATGTGGCTCTCTCATGGCTGTCCTCCTATCTACCATATCGCTTCTTCTAAGCCGCCTTTGCTGGATTTAGAGCAAATCCTCTAACTGTAGGTGTCCCTCAGGGTTCTGTCCTAGGCCTTCTTCTCTTCTCTACCATACTATTTCTCTTGGTCATCATCGGCTTCTAGGGATTTAATTACCATCTGAACGCTGATAATTCTCAAATCTACCTGTCCTGCCCCTACCCCTCTGCTGACCACCAATCTTACATTTCCAACTTCTTTCTAGACATCTCAAAAATGTCCCAAGCTGATCAAATGATTTCCTCTCCCACCCTTCCTGCTTCTACCTTTCCTATTACTGTAGAGAGCAACACTATCCTTTCAGTCCCTCACCCTTGACTTCTCACTGTCTCTTAAAGCTCCCCCTGCCCATTTCAATCTGTTGCCAAAGCCTGTTGATTTCACCTTTGCAACATCTCTTGAATGTGACTTCTTTACTCTGCCACTGTCACCACTCTAGTGCAAGCATTCATTGCTTCACCCCTGAATTATTTTAATAACCTGCTGGTAAATCTGCCTGCCTCAAGTTTCTTCCCATTATAATCTATCCTCTATTCAGCCCCCAAAGTTGTTTTCCTAAAGCACAGGTCCAACCATATCATCTCCCAACCCCGACTCAATAAACTCTAGTAGATCCCTATTGTTCTCAAGATCAAATACAGAATCCTCTGCTTGGCATTCAAAATCCTTCATAATTTAGCCCCCTTCAATCTTTCTAGTGTCCATATATTTTACTCCATACCACACATTCTCTGTTCTAGTGATACTGGCTTCCTTGTTGTTCACAAACAAGACATTCTGTCTCTTGACCTTGAGATTTTCTCTGGACATCCTCCATTTCTGGAATGCTCTCTGTCATCAACTCTTCCCACTGACTTCTCCAGATACCTTTAAATCCCAACTAAAATCTCATCTTTTACCTTTCTCAACCCCTCTTAATTCTAGTGCTTTCTCTCTGTTAGTTTTTTCCTATTTATCTTTTATATAACTTGTTTTGTATATATGTTTTTTGCATGTTCTCTTCCCCCATTAGATTGTAAGCCCCTTGAGGGCAGGAACTATCTTTTCCATCTTTGTATCCCTGGTGTTTAGCACAGTTTCTGTCCCATAGTAAGCATTTAATAAATTTTTGATTGATAATCTTCATCTCACTTCATTATGCTGAAGCTCCTCTCTTTAGAAACAACTCAAGGACTACATCCTTCATGAATTCTTCCCCAACTGGGGTAGGAATATCTGTTTTACTTATTCATTCATCTATCTATCTGTCTACATATCTATCTGTCTGTCTATCTATCTATCTATCTATCTACCTACCTAACTACCTACCTACCTGTTTGTTTATTTTTACTGCATAGTGCTAGGCACACAGTAGGCACTTGATAAATGTTTATTGACTATGTTAAACACAAACTGCTCTCACTGTTTAAGAGGTGTCAGGACTCAAAGAACACTTTTTGTTCTCTGCCTTATTAGGGAAAAGGAAGAGCTCCTTGACAGGACAGAAAAAATTCAAAATGTTTTTACAAGACTTGAAAAGGTAAGTGAGAACTGAAATGTCATTTTTTACTATTAGTTCTTTCAATTGAAGTCTGATTTCTTCTCTAATATTTGTCTTCTATGTTAGAGACAAGGTGAGAGACAGATTGTCAGACTAGTAGAATCCCTTAGACGTTCCCACTGTCCTAGAAACACAAAGGATTTAGATGTTTAAACTCAGAATTTCAGTGTTGAAAGGGAATTTAAGTATCATCTAGAGTTCAGACTCCTCATTTTATGAATGAATAAGTGAAACCAAGAGATGGAGGGACTTGACCACAGTAAAAGTGGCAGAGTCAGGCCTAGAACCCAATGCTTGCTTGTTTTTTTTTTAAATTCAATTTTGTTTCAGTTCCAAAATTTCTCCTTTCCACTTCCCTTTACCTTACCCATTGAAATAGCAAGAAAAATAAAAAGAATTACAAATTTGTACTGTCAAACAATTCTCACATTAACCATGTCCGGAACAATTATGCTTCAATCTGTAGTCTGAGTCTATCACTTCTCTGTCTAAAGGTTGGTTAGCATATTTGTTTGAGAGTCTCCTGGAACAGTGGTTGGTTTCTTTATGTTGATCCAAGTTCCTAAGTTTTCAGAGTTGTTTGTCCTTTCACCATTGTTATTGTATAAATTGTTCTCCTGGTTTTGCTCACTTCTCTTTGCATCAGTACACACAAGTCTTCTCAATTTTTTTTCTGAAACTATCACCTTCATTATGTTTTCAGAAGAATAGTATTCTGTCACTTATTATAATATACCTTAACTTGTTCAGCCATTCCTAAATTGATAGGTAAGTAATATGTGTTTTAGATACTCTGAACTGGTTTTATTTTTTTTTTAAATTTATTTATTTTTAGTTTTCAACATTCACTTCCATAAGATTTTGAGTTCCAAATTTTCTCCTCATTTATCCCCTCTCCGCACCCCAAGAGAGTGTAAATTTACATTTAAATCAAATTAAAAGCTGGTTTCCTTTTGAAAGAGCAAGGATGCTATCTCTTAGGACTTGGTTGGTCTGGAGATCCATGTTTTAAATCACTGGCATGGCTTATCTTCTGAGATATAGATAGATAAAGAGTGATATTCATGCAGTTTTACAAAATTTCTTCAACCCTGTGGGATGTCTTTTTGACCTAGATAACCATGGGTTTGGCTGAGCAATTTGGGGCCTGGAGGGGTCAGATCTAGAAAATTGAAGGTTCTGCCCTTTGGGATCAGGACCAATGAAGAATTTTGCTGATACCTCCTATCACATACAGTTATGGGTTGGTTGTATTGTGTGAATGACAGAGACTGGTCCCTGTGTCCATTATCAGTTTGAATATGGTACCATGATGTTATGTTGCGGTGGGCAGAGGATCATACTATTCCTTTAAGGATAAAGTAGCTACCTCTATTCAACAAGACCCCTCAAGTCACATGATAGACATCTGCCCCTGAAAGTTCAGTATGCCATGATTCTGGATGGTTTTTGGCTTTCCTCCTCCTGGAAAATTTATTATATTGGCCATTAGGAAATCTTAGGGCAAGAAATTTGTCCTTATTGCAACTGATATGTAATTAGGATTTGGTACTGCAATGCCATTCAAGTCTACCACAATAACAGCCTCATGAAAACTCATAAAACATATCATTCTTTTTATAGGCACCTCGGCATCATTGTCTTAAGAGCAGAGAGTCCATTTTACTGCCAAAGAAGTCTGAGATAAGGCTTACCACTATCACATCCTCAGGCAATTGGCATTATTGAATACTGGCATGAGTTCTTGAAACAACAACTTTGTCATCACACTTCTTATCATAGAGTTTGGATGTATCACTTTCCATAAGCTGTGTCTCATGAAATGGTAATATTATGGCATGGAAGATAGTTCTCCAGTCCAATAGTTTATTGGATCAGGCTTCCATGAGGACTTCCCTGATTAAGATAAACTACTTTTAGACATAGTCTCAGTTGAACCCCTCCAGCCCTTCCTTATGCCATCCCTTCATAGAATCACTTGGGCCATAAGGTTTTTGCCTACTCACATTTCTGGGAATTTAGTTCAGATTTTCCTTAATTGTCTAGAAAGGGCTTGGGGGAGAGGAACCAATGAATAGATTTTGGGGGAAGTTTCTTGTTAGTCTAATGATATAGGGAGGTGAAACTGTATTTAGATGAGTATGGAAAATATGAATTCATCTGAGACAAAGAGTATCCTTTAGCCAATGTGATAACAATCTGGATTCCCTGGATGAAGAAGTGGGGAAGCCTTTATCCAGCTACCACAAAGAAGGGAACAGGTACTCAGTATAGAATTCTGAAGAGGCAAAGATTTCATAGCAGCCCCTAATGGAACTTCCAAAAGGACGGAAGTTGTGGCTGGTCATTTAGAGAACATTGAATGGTGATAATAAAAGAGTCTAAGTATCAACTCAGGCCCTACACATGAGGAAGATCAGTGACTGTGTCAGAGGTATCATGTGGTCCTAATGGTGGCTCAATTCATTATCACTGCTTTTCTTTGGAAAAAAAACTTTGAATTGTCCCTAATGTCATTCACATTGCATCAACTACTTTTTTTTTTTAGAAGACTTTTAGAATTTTGCCTTTTAAAAAGCTTTCATTTTCACTAAATTCCTTCTCCAGGCTTCTCACATCTCCAAGGTTAGAGATGTTTAACAGCCTTGAGGTCATTTTATCAATGGAAAATCTCATGAAGATTTTGAGACCTTTACCACCAAGGAGTGGGATTTGGTAACAGTATCTATCTTACATAGGATGGACTGGGTTCCCTTTAAGGGGAAAAGTGGGATACCCTTGGGATTTGGTTGGTTTTGAGGATTAGCACTTGAACCAGAGTCAATGGCTTCATTGTTGCCTGAGGCATAAAAATCTCAGCGTAGGTAGAGTTATATTTTCTGAAGTTTGATGAAATTCCCACTGCCCTAAAGAGAAGGAAGCAGATGTTGCCTTGGCTGATGAAGAGGTCAAGAACAGTTTTTGTTTTAATTAATAATCATATCCCTTTTCATATCTTATTTTGGACATATTTAATTTTGCTGTATTTTACAGTTCAAATTTTTTATTGTATTCTAATCCTGAGCCTGGTCTGAGCTAAAAATAGATCGTAATACTCTGTTATCTCAGGTGAGTGATAACTTCTTCCTGAAATTTCTCAAAATACTTTGCCTTGAACCCTCCTTTGCACTGATCTTATATTTCTTGGTTATGTTCCCTTCTCCAACATCACATTGGCTTGTAAGCAACTTGAAAACACAGTCTGTGTTGTATCTATCAATCCTTGTATTCTCAGTACCTAATACTGTTTGGCATATAAATAATGTTTAATAAATTTTAAAATTTCATTTCTTAAAATTGAATGTAGTCTCACATTGTGTATGTTAAGAAAGATGCTATAGAAACCTCTTATGACTCTCCCTTCTCCCATCTTCTCAGCAGAGAATCCTGCCTCATATTTTGCTTAAAAAATATTGAGGTCATTTGCTGAGAGCTCCTGTAACGATACTGGGATTTGAAGATCTTCCACGCCCCTTGAGCTTGCTGATGTAGCAGGAAGGGGTGGAGCAAGAGAACGCCGGAACCAAGCTAGTCTCCGTGCAGTGCTGACTGGAAGCGGCGTCAGAGGCAGTA